>VXBA01003768.1:2019907-2031904 GCA_013399895.1 Serilophus lunatus | reverse complement strand
GAGAGAGAGAGGGGGAGAGAGAGAGAGAGCATGCTGGCTTCCGCCTCAGTCGTCAGAAGTTAAGGTAAGCAGGCCACAAATACGCTGCTATCAGTCGTGAATGGCGGAGTTTATGTCCCAGTGATTTATGACCGTAGACTTAAATGTCGGTTCAAGAAGAGTTCACAAGCTGGGGCTTCCTTCCAGGCAGTGACTGATACCCTTACACTTCGTGTTCAGGCAGCTCTCTCTCTCCTCTCTTCCCCCCACCCCCCACCTTCTCTCAACTTTATCTTTCAGGAAATCTTTCAGGGGGGCTGCCTGTTTTTTCGTCTTGGAATCAGAGTTTGGGGCTCGGCTGGGAGTTACAGGGTGGTGTGCTTGGGAAGGGGGAAAGCGGAGGGAAGGAGAGGATAGTAGAGAGCTGAAGTAGGAAATAGGGGAAACCAAGCAAATTTGCCTTCCTCAAGCAACTTTCATCTGCCATCTCTGGGCTGTCTGGGTGGGGAGAGAGAATTTGGTAAAGGGCAGAGCCGTGTATTGCACAAACAGAGATGAAGCCGATAAAACGGGCAATGGAAAATCTGGGGGCTCATCTGTGGTTGTGACATCTGGCCTTTCGTATTCGAGGGGAAGAGGAGAATTCTTCCCATTCCAGGCACCGATTGGAGTGGTAAATCCACATATGCCCTCGCTTCCCTCTCCCGTTAGGACGCTATTATTATCGTGATCGTTGTCGCTCTTAATCCCGCTATTCCCGCTTTCTCGAGGAATGATGGGGCTCTCCTCAGGTTACCCCCGCTTCTCCATAACTTTGTAGGAAGTGATTAACTTGGCGAAGCCAAAGGCGGGATCTGATTTTTTCACTTGCTGGCAGACGGCCGAAGCTTCAACAATATTTTGCCTTCTGAGTAAAGTTGCCTATTGTGTGCGGGCCAGCAGCTGCGGGAGCAGCGAGCCCCGCATCCCCTCTCTGCACTGCCCGTCCTGCCTGCGCTACTTAACTTCCAGCGGCCGAGGGAAGGCGAAATATTTGATGTCGCGATCATGAAAGGCGGGTGCCTTTGTTAAATCACCACTGGCTGATTATTTCCTCTGGAAGTGGTGTCTCTATTCTCTCTTTCAAAGGAATTGAGAAAAATCACACCAGGCCTCGATAGCATCGGGAAAGAGAGGCGAGGAACTGGAAATTGTGTGCGTGCCTCAGATCTCCATCGGCTTATTAGCTTAATAGCATCCAAAGAGCTTGATTAGTGCAATAACAGAATAGCCGCCCTGCTGTAGGTGTGTTACCTTCACTTTGTTACGATCTAACAAAAGGAATACTGTTTTCTAAGAACTTGTATAACTTGAAAGGCATAGAGTGAGCTCGTTTGGTGCATGTATTGTGTAAGGTTTTTCGCCCCTAAGCATTTGTCCTCGTTAGATGGGTTTTTTTTTGGGGGGGGGAGGGGGGGAAGAAATAGTCAGGTGCTTAAGTACAGGGAAAGTGGTAAAAGAAAAGAAGAAAAGAGAAACCCTTCTGATCTGAAAGGACGTGGTTATTTGCCAGCAAGGACGTAGGGGGACAGTGAAGAACACACTTCAATTTCTGACAACAATGTGAATGCAGGTCTCCTCTCTTATTAATACGAACGATTCTTTAATTAGTTATTTTCAAGCAGGTGATCAGTAGACTTTAATCTGGGGTGGGAGGATGGTGGAGAGGGGGAAATCCCAGAAAGAAAGTAGGATAGGTGACAAAAAAAAAAGACAACCAAAAAAGCTGGGGGGGGGGGGGGGGGGGCCGGGGAAGAGATTCGTCCGAGCAGGAGAAGCATTCTCTGGGTTTGTGTCCACCCTCTCCCCAGCCAAGTGACCCTCATACATCAAATTACATAGCAGTTTCCAAGACAGAACCTATTATCGCTAAGTTGGAAGGAAAGTTCAAGCCGTGGTCATGGAGATGAACGCTGGTTTTTCAGGTTCCTGGTGTATTTTTTTTTCCCCAATCCATCATGTTTTAACAGGTAGGATCTGGCTGATTCCACGAAAAGTTAGTGTCTTGAAAATAACTGCTGAAAAGAAAAATCCAAAGACCGCCAAAATGTCCAGCTTGCCCCTGCTGGCTCTGCTGAAGGAGCTTCGCGTGGCGCCAGGGGCAGTTAAGGCTCCAGGCCCACTCATGAGTGGGAGGCTCAGAGACTCTGTGGGGCAGCACAAGCCACGCTTCGGGGCCGAGAGGGAGCCGCTGTGGGCGACGNTTTATTTTCTTATCGAGCGTTTCATAGACAAGCCAAAATCCGTCACTTGGGATCGGGGTGTTTACATATCGCTGCCCGGGAAACCTTTCCTCCCTGCTCCTGCCCCCTGCCACACGTAGACAGGAACAATCTCATGTATTTCTTCGAAGTTGTATGGAGACCTGTAACCGGGAGAGAAAGGCTAAAAATAAAACGACATCGGTTACAGGAGAGGGTTTGATCTTAGAGTTGGAACGAAGTAACAGCCCAGCCCCTTCACATTACTGATTCCTCGATCACCCTTATCTCAAAGATCAGTATTAAAACAGCCTCTTGGTGATAAATGATCAATCTCTTACTCTGTTTCTTAAGAACAAATAAACAAATAAATAAATAAATAAAGCCCCTAGAAAGCCTGTATCCCTGCTCAGCAAAGCACGTATTTGTAGCTGCCAGTAAATTCAGACGGCTTTTATATCGAAATGCTCTGTGCCTGAGGCCAAGTCATGCTGCTAAATATTGCTGACCACTTTTTCTTTTATGGCTTTCATGTCACTTAGCTATTGAAAGTAAGATGGATTTGTACCATTTCTTCACCCTGCTCTGCTCTCCCCACACCCCAGGTCTGCCCGGAGAGGCCATTGGAGGAAGAGCGCCACGTGACAGAGGGGTGCCAATGTTATTCTCCAAGGGTGTCAAGACCCTGTCAGTTTGCGAAATAAATATTGGGAAACAACGAAATGCAAAAAGCGACCTACTACGACAGCTCTGCAATCTACGGTGCCTATCCCTACCAAGGAGCAAATGGTTTCACTTATAATGCGAGTCAGCAGCAATATCCTCCATCTTCATCACTTGTGGAAACTGAGTACCACCGCCCCGCGTGCTCCCTCCAGTCCCCAGGCAGCTCTGTGTCCCACCACAAGACCAATGACATCAGCGAGAGTTGCATGAGGACCCTCCCCAGCCAGCCTCTCCAGCCCCCTGGCGTTGCTGACCCACAGGCTCCACCACAGCCGCCTGCAGCTCAGCAGGCACAACCTCCACCTCCATCTTCCACATCACCATCTCAAAATGCCAGCAGCAACCCTGCCCCTGCCAACCCCACCAAGAGCCCAGCTCTTAATTCACCCACTGTGTCCAAACAGATATTCCCATGGATGAAAGAGTCTCGGCAAAACACAAAGCAGAAAAACAGCAGTTCCAGTTCAGGTATGAAACACACTCCCCCTCTCCCTGGGTACCCCTGGGCTGGCTACATATCTGGTGGGGAGGAGGGCCGTTTTACCCACCTTCTCTTCAGGGAAGGGAGGGTGGGGGCTTTTTTACTCTCTGAGTTGTCCCCCTTAAGCTTTTGGAAAGGAGCTTATATCACTCAGCTTATTCACTGAGGGGAGCTCAGTGAACAAAACACCCCGTGCAAAACTTTCCCAGCCCTGCAGAAAGGGTTTGAACAGACTTTGCTTCCTTGTGTCCTCCTGCATCTCTCACATTTCCTAGGAAATCCTCCCTCCAGTATATCATGCCAGTGTGGAGCAGTGCAGGCCTTAAGCCAGGGGCTTGTCCCAAGTACTTTGTTGGCATGATGCTGTCAGAATAATAAGACAGTGACCTATCTCTGCTGAAGTGTAACAGGAATAAAATAGCTCATAATCACGTGCGGGCAGGATCAATGCACTGCATGCAGTCAGAACCTCTTCCTGTTTTAATAAGCTGATTGGCAAAGTTGCAAGCCTAGTAAACAAATTCTAGAGTGCCAGAAACTTCAGCCCATAAAGCATTATTTGAGTTATGTAAGTGTATATCAAAACCGTTATTACCGAAGGAAACCCAAATTGATAACATCAGTGTTAGCTCCAATGCCCAGGAGTTGGGTTTATTCTGATTTCTTCCTCTTTTTCACTTGAATGTGCCTTGGAAATAGAGCCCAAAACTTTAGCAAATGTCTTTGCCAGTCTGCTTTTTAAAGTTGTGGCAACACTGCTATTTACAGCTTTCCATACCGTGTATTTATTTTATTAAAAAGCAGCAACATTTAAATATATTTGTATGCCTATACTCAAGCCTAGCCACTGTATGTTCTTTATAGATATTCTACTTCCCAATCACTACCATATGTTTATGCTGTACAGTAGATGTGATGAAACCACTATACTGTCAATTCAATGTTTGTATGTTAAAAGTTTATGTTGTAGATACCTAACTTTCAGGCACTTTTATCTTATATACACATCCATATATATACATCTTTAAATAGGGCTGCAGGTCTTTACAGCAGTGGAGAGCAGCTAGTTCTTTAAGATTTTGATGCCACTATGTTAGCAGAGCCATAGGTTAACCTTCAGAATTTCTCAGCCTCACTGTGTTTCCCTCAATCTTTCTTGCTCCTTTATGCCAAGATCAAGATACGTTGCACACTGTCATTCTCAAAGGAACCAAGTGTAGAGTCATATAGTGACACTAATGAAGTGAAGGAAGTCTTTTGAGGCTTGTGGCTAGGCATGACTGAGTTCATGCCATGAGGGAGTTCTCATTGCAAACGTGGGCATCCATCTTTCATTTGAGAGCTGGACTCCCCAGGTACTGGTGGTGTTGGTCATTTTCTCGTGTTGCCATGTCTAGGTTCGCGATGCTGATTGTGTTCTTTATGTGATTTACATAGGTGAGAGTTGTGCTGGTGATAAAAGCCCTCCAGGGCAAACCTCCTCTAAGCGAGCCCGTACAGCTTACACAAGTGCCCAGCTGGTAGAACTGGAAAAGGAGTTCCACTTCAATAGGTACCTTTGCAGGCCACGAAGGGTAGAAATGGCTAATTTGCTCAATCTCACAGAAAGACAGATCAAAATCTGGTTTCAAAACCGCAGAATGAAATACAAAAAGGATCAAAAGGGCAAGGGCATGATGACCTCTTCAGGAGGACAGTCCCCAAGCAGAAGCCCTGTCCCTCCAGCTGCTGGGGGATATCTAAACTCTATGCATTCTTTAGTAAACAGTGTCCCCTACGAGCCCCAGTCGCCTCCGCCATTTAACAAGCCTCATCAAAACACTTATGGCATCCCTGCATCGTATACCGCTCCTCTTAATAATTGCCCACCTCCTCAAAAGAGATACACGGGAGCCGCAGCTGTGACACCTGAATACGATACTCATCCTCTTCAAGGCAACGGTTATGGGAATCCACATATACAGGGAAGCCCCGTCTATGTAGGGGGCAACTACGTGGAGACCATGACCAATTCCGGGCCTTCCATCTTTGGTCTAACTCATCTCCCTCATCCTCCCTCTGCCAACATGGACTACAGCGGGGCTGGGCCAATGGCCAACAGTCACCACCATGGACCTTGTGATCCACATCCAACATACACAGACCTTACCGCTCACCATCCTTCTCAGGGAAGAATTCAGGAAGCACCCAAACTCACCCATCTGTAAGAGACAGGAGTCACTAAGTGGAACACCAAGCCCCCAAGTTTTGGAAAGTACTCATCCCTTCCCTTCTCTTTCCCCTCTCCCTACCATCTGTCCTTCCCTCCTCTTCTTGTTTCTTTTGTTCTTTTTGGTTTGGTTTGTTTCCTTTCGTAAAAGCGTTTTCTAGTTTATGTGACGTAGCAATATTTGTTGCTTGAATTGCTCTATAGTTTCACTAGTGGATATTTATCTTCTTGAACTGTAGCCTTGTGTCTCACTTTGGGAGTACGCAGAGGCTTTATACTTTACCTTCAACACTTTTATCAAAACAG
The DNA here is from genome assembly GCA_013399895.1 of Serilophus lunatus. Classification (NCBI taxonomy): domain Eukaryota; kingdom Metazoa; phylum Chordata; class Aves; order Passeriformes; family Eurylaimidae; genus Serilophus; species Serilophus lunatus. Next base: position 2,025,963 of record VXBA01003768.1, on the reverse strand, counting down.
GGTATATGAACAAATTTTCTATAAAAGGAATTCTTAAATGTGAATTTGTTCGTACATGATTGATCCCACGGGGAAGCAATTTTTTTTATTGCACTTCTTTTGAATAGCAAGAAAGACATCAAAAGCGCTTGGACAGGGACTCCCTGGACAATTATTGATACGTGTAAGTCTTTCAATGTGTGTATGCTGGTGAACTTTCAGATTTATTTATATTTTTTTCGCAAACATTGAATAATCTAAGTGTTTAAAATTTTATTTATCCCCATTTGTTCATATTTATATATATATAAAAAATCTGTACCCTGAATATTCAGGCGGTATTTACCTGGCCATATGTTAGATGGCATATCGGCACGTGTTGGAAATATCATTTGAAAGGGAACTATTAACTCCTTTTATTAAAAATGATGATAACAATGATGATGACGATGTAATAAAATTTGGGAAAAAAAGATCACAGTTTGAATAATTTATGCTTGTAACATCCAGCTAGGCAAAAAGCGTGTGAAGCTAGATTTGTTTTGAAAGTTATACATTCCTTGCTGCTCACGTTCTGGAAAAAAAAAATAAAGTTTTTATTCTGAATAAGAAAGAGTTAAGAACATGTTCTTTGCAGCGCAGGGGAAGGGAGAGCCCTTTATGACGTGGGGAGATAGGAAACTTCTCCATAAACTCACAAGAGGAGCTGTTCGCCCACCCGAGGGGCCCTGCGACGCCTTTTCAGCGTTTCATAGGCAGGGAGAGATATTTTTACTTTCCTCTCTCTTTCCCCTCTCTCTCTTCTTATTTTTCTTTTCTCCAGCGGGATTCAGGGTCCGTGGCTGCCGCCTCCTCCAGCACCCGCAGCGCGCTGCCCGCCCGGCGCGGGGTGCAGGCGGGCGCGGATCGCCCCCTCCCCGCGGGGTCCGGTGGGGGACCTCCGCGGCAGAACAGCACGGGGAGGCCAGCCGGGGATGTATGTGTGCGTGTGCGTGCGTCCGTGCGTGTGTGTGTGTCTGTGTGTATGCACAAATGTGTGTGGGAAGCACATGGGAGCAGAGCTCAGGATAAAGCCTAGCATGGGTGCGAGCACGGAGGGTCACTGGGCTGGACCAGTGGGGAAAAAGAGGACTCGGGCAGCGGCGGTTCCGGAGCCCCACCGGCACTGGGGAGCGGTGGTGGTAGAGCAGAGTCCGGCTGAACCGCGAATGCGGCTGAAGGGTGGATGCACACACTGCTGCTCCTTCCATCAGTCACTCCCGGCGCTGTTTTTTCCTTTAAGGAGGGGATTTTACCTTTTTCTTTAAAAAAAAAAAGAAAAGATTATTTTTATTTGGTGCTTGTTTTTCATTCTTGCTGAGCCGCCTTTCCTCCCACCGCAGCCTGAAGCTGTGGGGGAGGGGAGCCTTGTTCCCTGTCTTTCCTCGGGGGGTGTGGATATACGTGCGTATGTGTATTTTTGTCGGAGGAGGGGGACACGGTACTGTAGAAGGGCAACTGTCCTGGCCCCAAATGGGCGCCCATAGGGGTCTCAAGCCCCAGTCGGCTTGAGGTAGAAGGGAGAAATCCAGAAGATTGTGTTTAAATCCGATTTTTCTTCCTTTCAGGCGAAATGTCCGTAATTTTTAGATTGAAACTCGAAAGATAAATCAAAACAGACCTTAATAGACTAGGTAAAATATACCTCTGCACGTTTATAAAGACGTATTCCTATGCTGTGTAGATAGTAACACACGCTGTTCACCATCTGTATCTTTTAGAGCGCAGAAAAAAAAATGTCGCCATTTTGGTCTCATGCTGAAATATTATTAATCTTTGGGCTTTATCTTGTTCCCAGAACCATCCTTGCCTGATGCTGAAACATTGTCATGCATCCGTGAATCTATACAGAGCTTTCCTGCATAAATAGATAAAGCATGCTCAGTCAAAGAAAAGGATAACAAATAGATTTATACTGTGCTGTTTATTGTATACGTAGGCATGTAACCGTGGAAGAAAAGGGTATGTAGGTTGATATTTTTCATTGAAACCTGATTATTGCCCAGTGCAGACCAACAACTGGTTATTATTTTTATAGGCGAAGGAAGCAATTTCGCGACATTTTTGCACGGCATTGCTCGTTTCAAAGGAGCACCCGTATAAAACTCAAGCCGCCCACCCCACCCCTCCCTCGGATCAGTGAGGTTAGATACAACAAAAGGTAACGGTACAATCACGATACTTACTGCGTGGTCCTTTAGCACCACGAGTTACATTTAGGAAAACGCTCAAAGAGAAGGAATTCGGCGTTTCACTCCCCTCCCACCCCGAAGAAAGAAAAATACAGGCGATTTTTTCCCTTTCTTTCCATAAACAGTATTCAATCCCTTCTTCGGAGTCTGTAACATAAGAATTTGCAATTTTGCATTTAAGATTCGCACGATTAAAAGATCCCCCTGGAGGCAGCAGTAATTGATTTCCCCAAGAATTTCGCGTCCTCTCTCCAAAGGTTTTGTTCCAGGTGGTTTTTGTATTAGACTAACCACAAGAAACAAATCTGCAGAATAGAGACACCCACACAGGTTTTACTCACAAAGCCTGGTTAAAGTCCAAACCTCTCTCTTTATTATCTGTCATCCTGCTGCTGTTAATCCCAATATTTTCCAGAGGAGGGAAAAAAATTAAAGAAAAGCCCGACCCCAGCGTAGGCACCAAGAAGCAAAATAAAACTGGACTTTCCCCAGCAGCCCGGTCCTCTGCCAGGATATTTTAAAAGCAGCTTTATTCCTTGTTTACTTGCGTTTCTTGCTCTGCCTCTTTTCTCGGCCACATTTGATCTTGGAAAGAGCAAGAAGCTTTAAATGTGTTCTTAAGGGCCAGTAGCTGTCAAACCTTTTGGCGGCCAAGATTGATCGCGCGCAGACACCATCAGAGCTTTGTTTGGACTAAAAGCAAGAAAACTAAACCCCTTGCATTTTCCAACAGCATCGATATTTGTAAGTCATCCCTTTTGAGGGATTAAATGACAAGTCTTGTTCTATATTTTATTTAAACAAGCAACCACCAAAAAGCCCGTTTAAAGCCTCCCGGCCCCTCCCCTCCCCCTCTCTCCAATGCCTTCGCAGATATACTACATCTTGTGGGTCCATTAGCTTAAAACCGATTTTTTAAATGCCCTTCGTTCAGACTGGACGCAGACTGATCCGCTGAGTGCTTGGGGTCTTGTTATCTATTTTCCCCACCCTTTTTTTTTTTTTTAATAATTAAGAAGACGGTTGCCGACCCGTTTGGCAACTCCGAAAATAAAGCAAGACGGCACCTCATCGAGCTGGCTGTCGTTCCTGGCTTCTGGAAGACGCGGAGAGAGACTCGGAAGCGCCTTCCCCTCGGCCCCCGGCGCACCCCATCCTGCCGGGGACTCCGGGCTCAGCGGGAAAGCCAGCCCCATCCAGGCTGCCCAGGGCTACTGTGGCCACAGGATTCATCGAGCTGGTGACTGTGGCCATCCTTGTCATCGCTCTCCCTCTCGCTTCGGTCTGATTGGAAAACTGTGCCCAAAGCATCCAAAGTCGGGACTTGCCTCGACCTGGCATGGGCGACTGAAGGCAGCGGCGGCGAGAGCCAAGCGTCGGAGGCGAGTGCTGTCTCCCAAGTCCTAACCCTACAGCATTTTTGCCCTGCCTGGCCCTGTGAAAACAAACCCGCTACCAGCCCATGTATTTCCTGGTAATCGAAAATACTCACCAGACCCAGCCTACTACGGTTATTAAGCAAATTATGCCAGCAGACGGGAGTATCGTTTGCAAGCTAAGACACGGGATACATATTTTTTTTTTTAAGAGGTAACAGCCAGACACGTTTGCAGCCTCGCGATTTGGCTCGCCCAGAGAGGTTCTCCTAGGGTTGTGTTTTATGGTCCAATCCCGGGAAGCCAACTGGAGAGGAAAGTCATGAAGCACCAGGGCTGCTGCCTATGTGACTCTTCCCCTAGAAGCAAGGTTGCTGAGGAAGATGCTGGTAAACAATGGCTCAGCACCGGCGATCAATTGTTCTCCGTACTGTACACCCGTTAGCCACAAAAAAACCCAACAACAAACACAACAACAACAAAAACAACAAAAAACCCAGAAAGTAAGAAAGAAAAAGAAAAGAGAGGAAAAAAGGGGGGGAAAAAGGCAAGAATGAAAAAATCACGAACACACACAAAAAGAAAAAGAAATTAAAAGGAGCCCATCGAGGCTGAGTCGGGAAGGAGAACGAGAAGGAGAAACTAGTTTTGGAGGAAGTGTTATTCCTAGGAAAAAATCAAGACCCTCTGCTTCAGACTTCTGCCTGTGTGCAACTTCTTATGCGGGGGCCTGACGGTGTCAAAACTTTGAAGATTAATGGATTACTTTGTTAATGACTCAAGGCGTCAGATTGAGGTGCTTAAATGATTTGTGAGGTGCAAAGCGTTTTCCTGACAGTCCCAAACAATGAGAGAAGAGTGTGCGGCTGGATGCGAGGGAGGCAGCAGGCTGCAGGACAAGCAGCCACACACACACACACACACACTCGCACAGAGACACAGACACACACACACACACACTCGCAGCCTCTCACACAAACATATCCACGCACACGCATCCTCCCCACACCCCCGATCACTTCAGATTACGACGCCAAGGGGATAGATACTCGAGATATCGTTTCCTTCTTTAAAAAAAGTGTAAATAAAGCCTTTCTGGCCCCCAATGAGGCGTTCCTTCCCGACTTTTTTGGATCAATCAAACAGACAGTGGCTTCTTTTGATTAAAGCCCAAATTGTCATTGGGCAGAGGCAATCATGTGACAGCCAATTCGGTCCAATTTCAACCTTGTCTCCATGAATTCAATAGTTTAATAGTAGCACGGTCCCCATACGGCTGTAATCAGTGAATTAGAAAAAAAACACCCCACCAGCGATCTTCTATGCTATATTTTTTTCTCCTCTCTCTCCTTTTTCCTGGGCCTTCCCCCCCCCGCCCCGCGCCCCCCGAATCCGAGGGAACTTTTTCTCCGCGGGGGCTGCCAGCTGAAGGCCATGAATTTCGCATTTGAGCGAGAGATCGGTTTTATCAATAGCCAGCCATCGCTTGCTGAGTGCCTGACATCTTTTCCCCCTGTCGGTGATACATTTCAAAGTTCATCAATCAAGAACTCGACGCTTTCACACTCGACACTGATTCCTCCTCCTTTCGAGCAGACCATCCCCAGCCTGAACCCCGGCAGCCACCCTCGCCACAGCGGCGGCGGTCGCCCCAAGGCGAGCCCCCGCGGCCGCAGCGGCAGCCCGGGCCCCGCCGGCGCCCCGCCGCCCCCGGAGTACCCCTGGATGAAAGAGAAAAAGGCGTCCAAGCGATCCGCGCTGCCGCCCGCCTCGGCCTCCGCCTCAGCCGCTGGACCTGCCTGCCTCAGCCACAAAGGTCAGTCCAAAGACTTGCCGCCGGCCCTGCCGGGCCGCTATTTGGGCTCCCCGCATCCCCCTTGGCTTCACGGGGAGACGAGGAGGAGGGCAGGCGGGCGGGAAGGACGGAGCTGGCGGGGCTCGCTGGAAACCCAAACTTTCCCCAAACTTGCTTAATGCGGGATGATTTATTTGAGTTGGAGCTGACCTCTCTTGTCTCGCCGTCCTAGAGTTAGGATATTTGACAGTAATGAAGAGTGATAGATTGCTCCCGCTCAGCTAAGCAGCTGATGCATTAATTATAAATTGCGGTATGGCTAATATAAAGTTTGCTCCGGTGTGGGGAGGTTGGGGAGCTGGAGACAGAGATTTGGCAGAGGTGGCCGAGGGACACGCAGCACAGGGCATTCAGCAGCGCAACACAATGGGTTTACTGCATCCAAAGGCGGCCATTTTGTTGCAGTTGCTATTTTATGCTATATGGACATATAGATATAGACACACATATACAGAGAGAGCACTCCCCCGCACCCCCCCCGGGATGCAATGTGCTCGGGTGCTGAAATTCAATCCATGCATTTATCTGTTTTGTGTGTGCGTCCGTATGTTTTTGCTTTCGCTCTTCTGGCGGTGATGCTTTGGGGTGTGTGTGGTGGTGGTGTTTTTCTTTTTT
>VXBA01003768.1:1935100-2019881 GCA_013399895.1 Serilophus lunatus | reverse complement strand
TTTTTTTTTTTCTTCTTTTTTAACAGATCCCCTTGAAATCCCCGATAGCGGTAGCGGTGGATCTAGGCGCCTAAGGACGGCTTACACCAACACCCAGCTACTGGAGCTAGAGAAGGAATTTCATTTCAACAAGTATCTCTGTAGACCAAGGAGGGTTGAGATTGCAGCCTTGCTGGATCTGACTGAAAGACAAGTCAAAGTCTGGTTCCAGAACAGGAGGATGAAGCACAAGAGACAGACCCAGTGCAAGGAGAACCAAAACGGTGAGGGGAAATTTAAGAGCTTAGAGGACCCCGAAAAAGCGGTGGAGGAGGAGGAAGAGGAGGAGGAGAAATCCCTCTTCGAGCAAGCCCTCAGCAGTGTCTCCGGCGCTCTCTTAGAGCGGGAAGGCTACGCTTTCCAGCAGAATGCCCTCTCCCAGCAGCAGGCACAGAATGCGCACAATGGCGAATCCCAAACTTTCCCAGTTTCGCCTTTAACGAGCAATGAGAAAAATCTGAAACATTTTCAACATCAGTCACCCACTGTTCAAAACTGCCTCTCAACAATGGCCCAGAACTGTGCAGCTGGCCTGAACAATGACAGTCCTGAGGCCCTAGATGTCCCTTCTTTACAGGACTTTAACGTTTTCTCTACAGATTCCTGCCTACAGCTTTCAGATGCAGTTTCCCCCAGTTTGCCAGGATCTCTGGACAGTCCCGTAGATATTTCTACTGACAGTTTCGACTTTTTTACAGACACACTTACCACAATTGACTTGCAGCATCTGAATTACTGAGAAATTAAAGATGTCCTCTCCAAGGGTCCTGCTTTCTCCTCCTTATTCTTCTTTATTTTTTTTCCAGTGAATTAATTTTATTTTTCCTCTCCTTTTCCCTCGTCAGTATTTTCTGTTTGTTATTTCCCTCTGCTGTGTCATTTTGCCGTTTCTTACGAAGTTTTAGTTCTGTTCAATTCTAACCTAGCCACATTCTAGGTCCCTCTATGAAAGCAATATATGAGGTCTGTAAGAAAGTGATCATATAGGAATGTATCTTCACTTTCTTTTTATTTTTGTATTGCATTAGGATGCGTTGTCATAAGTATTTTTGGTAGAATAAATTCTTGTTTGCTACAAGGAGCTTTCTCTCTTTTCTTTCTTTTTCTCCTTTCTTTCTCCTTTTAAGATTGGGAACATGACGGGTATCTCTCCTCATCCCTTCCAATATTTATTTACTAATAATGAAAATCCAGCGTTCTGACTGTGAACTCTTTCCTTTTGGCAACTTAAGACATTTATTAGAGAGGAAAAACACGTTAAAATTCTTTATTGCAAGGATTCTCACAAAGGGAAAAAAAATCCAAACAAAACCCAAAGAAATTAAAACCATTCACAGGTTTGACGGAGATTTTTTCCTTTTAATGTATAAATATAGCATCTTCTCTCTCGAGGATACAAAGATTGGAAAAGCTGAGCTGTAACAAAAGCATGAACGAGCACTTTCTCTGTTACAGAGAAGAGAGACTCAGTAGGATAAGCGTCTCCTGCAGAAACTAGCCTGTCACATGAACGAACGGAAAGGCTCTTTTTTAAAAAAAATAAATCCTGTTTTTCTAGAAAGTAGTGCTTAGCAGCCAGCAAGATTTTTCCGGAAGCATATCTTAAAAAATATCAGAGCTCACCGGGAATGCGCTTGGTTACTTCTCCCATGCTGAACAGCCCAAGAAATCAGCTCTAGGATGAGAGGAAATGGAGAAGTTAGTGCCTGTGAAATCAAAAGGGTGGTAGAAATGTAGGGGGAAAAAAAATATTTATGGAGGAACCAGCCCTTCCAGTCTATCCTTTTGAGGGATAGAGCGGGGGCAGAACCGAAGATATTTTTTTGTTTAAACCTTCTTGCGAGGCAAAGGACTGATAACGAAAAGGGGAAACTCTGACTTTAAAGTTGCAATTTTCTCGGGCTCCCAACTCTTCTGCTGGCGGCAGCAAAGACGGGCTTTCGGAAATCTCCATCAAATTGCCAGCCACCCGGCTCGCGGCGCTGCCGGACCCCAAGGCGGAGGGGGAGCCCCGTCCTTCGGGCTAAAACTGAGCAACAGATGCCGGCGGGGGTCTGGCGTTCCCGGGCCAGGGGGGTACGTTCGCGGGGGGGGGGACGTTCGCGGCTCCCTGCGTGCATGTGAGTGTGTGTGTGGTTACGTTACCCAGACCAGTGGGACTTGGGTGGGGGTTTGTGAACGGGGCTCTTCTGTCCATCCATGCGAGGAGTGTTGTCTCCCAGCCCTGCAACACGTTGTGGAGCTGGGATGCGTGGGTTATAGCCGGAAGGGCTAAACGCAATTCTTCCGAAAGTCATAAATCAAACTCTTTCTATGAATGAGAATGTCATCAAAGAGATCAATTGCAGGAACACATGCACAAATAAAAATCCTCTTACGTACTTGCCGGGACTGGGGATCCCCGTCTAAAACCATTAAGTGAGAAGGCGTTTAGTCATAATTCACTTTTATTGCTCTTTTAAAACAACAGCTTGGCTGAGCTGCGGGCGCGGTGAAACCTCGGCCCTGGTTCTCTCTGTTACAGCCATGTCCCTGCGGAAAGCGAGCGGCCTCACCAGCACTTTAACTCCTTTGCCACTGGGTTAAATTGGACCGCAACATGCATGTAAGGGTTGGGATTTCTTTTGTGCCCGGATTTCCGGATGCTGACAACCCTTAAACCTAAACCAAACCAAACCCAAACCAACAACAACAACAGAAGAAAATGTGCTATCAGGTTTAAACTTCTCACAAACTCCATTTAAATAAATGGGGGAATTAAGCGAGCAGGAGCCATCTCCGAGTCTCCTGGTGAGCTCTGCAGCCACAGCGGGGGCATACTCCCGTGGAAAATCCTGAAGTGCCGGGATCGCCCCCCCCCGGCCCCAGTCCCGTGGCTGAAAACGCGGAGCGAAGCCGCGGAGGGGGGCGGAGAGGCCGGGCTGGCCTGCGGGCAGGGGAAGGGGCAGTAGCTTCCCTTTGCCGGGCCGTGGAGGAGGGAGGGTGTGGTATGTGTTCCCCCTCTGCTCCGCCGGTCCTTCTCATGACGTTGCTCCCACACTTAGTACAGGCAGAATACTTCCAAAGCCCTGCCACAGAGACAATGCAACAAGAGACAATGGCAAGAAAAAGGGAGAGAAAAAAGGATCTCAGGATGCTGGAAATTGTGAGAATTTTGCCGTGATTCAACGGAATTTATGAGTAAAACGGATCTCTTTATATTATTTTTTTTTTCTTGGCCGACTGAAAAATGTCAGCCTTTTTATTAGTAAATAGTCCTTATTTGCCCGCTTTTTTTCTCTGCCTTATGCAGTATTTATCACAAATGGCTTGCAAGAATGAAATAAATATGTTTACATCTTTAACCATAGCTAAAATCGATGCAGTATGATACTATAAATGCCTCTGAAGAGTTGTTGGTCTTGTCCTCCACCCGGCCCCACAGCAGTTTAAGCAACTGACCCTTTCCAGAGGGCCCTTAACCATGTCTGCCTCTGTGGTAAATCAGAACAAATAGACATACTAAGGGCACCGAGATAAACGCGTGGTGAAGGCAGCCCTTCGGGTTTGGCTGACAGTAGAGAGAGGCCGTGGAGATGGCATAGGATAAAGGCTGACCTAACAGCAGTAGGAGAGCTTTGCTCTTAGGAGTGTTGTAGCTCATGTGAGAGGGAGGAGCTTGAGGGTGTGTGTGTGGGTGTGTGCGTATCCGTGAGCATGGAGAAGTGGCGGGGTAGAAGAGCCTTTTGGATTTCAAAACTAGCAAGGACTGAGAGTGAGAATGGAGGGACGTAAGAGTCGGTATCTGCAAAAATAGAGGGGGCAGCTCTTCCTGGAGTTTATGGCAAGGGACGTGACTTTCCATCCAACTTTATCCGAGGTTAACGTTTCGTAGGATGTCTTTTGAAGACTTTTTGTGCCATCCTTTCTGCCTGCAGACGGCTGCGTGCGCCGGGATGGACGGATACCCGGCCTATACCTCCTGTTTCCTTTTCCGCATACGTAAACCGAACATGAGCTTGTAATCCACATCCCACTGCCCTCCCTTCTTCTCTGGCCACGGACCCATTTTTTTACCCACCTCCCCACCAGCTTAAGGAGGGATAGGTTTGAGTCAATGCTCAGCGCGGTTCCCAAGGGTCCTGGGGCCGCCTCTGCCACTGGCCATCTGCCGCCTCTCACCACCCGGGTGGCGGAGCGCAGGGACAAAAGGGGCCGGGGCGGCAGGCCCTGAGCCTCCCGCCGCTCCTGTCGCTCTGCCCTGGGCCGCCTCCTCGGACTGCGACCTGCGGCACCCACGACAGCCCGTCCCCCCGGGCGGCAGCGGCACCGCAGGAGCCCAGCAGATGGTCTGCGGACTCCGTGGGCCCACGCCCAATCGCACGTCCCCCTGCCCCCGGCTCCTCCTTCCCTATCCTAGCCCCAGTCTGGCGCGGCAGAGCCCGCCGGAGGTGCAAGGGGAGCAGGGTTGAGGGCCAAGGGGTGGCCGGTGAGCCTGGGAGAGTACAATGGCCGTCAGTCCCAAAAGAGATTCATTTCCATGCTAATGTCCGCGCCGCCTGGTGATGCGGCTGGACAAGCCCCTTTAACTCTTGGCGTGGCGTCGCCGTGAGACTGCGGCTGAGCGAGACCAGCGAGATCGCTCGGCACCGGCACTATCCTTGTCCCCATTACAGCTCTTATTCCAACACATCCACATTCATATCCTCGGCTCCATGACTATTCTGCACCTTATCCTTACCTTCATGCCTGTCCCTATCTCCATTCTCGTCCCCATAGCAGTCCCCAGCCGTATCCACGGCTCCATTCCTAACCCCTGTCCAAAGGCTGATGCTCTCAACGCTGTCCCTGACGCCCTCCGCCCCATCCCTTGCTCCGTACCGTGGATCCAGTTGCCTCTCCTTTCCATCTCCCGCTACCCAGACCGGGGATACGGAGGCGACAGAGGTGCCCCATGCAAGCCTGACAGAGTCGACAGCAGGGGTGATGCTGGGGCACCCTTGCAGCAGCACTCACCCTGGAGGGGACGGCCGGTGAACTCCGCGGGCCGNCACGGCGGGATGTGTGCGTGCGTGCGTGTGTGTGTGTGTGTGTGCGTGTGTGTGTGTGTGTGTGCGTGTGTGTGTGTGTGTACGGCCCGGCCCGGCCCCTCCACTCCCCTGGGGGGCTGCCGTCGCCGCCCTGCCCCGCGGTGCCGCGCCGTCGGAGCACTCGGCGTTTAAATGCCCCCGACGCGGCGCTGTATCAGCGACAGGAGCCGGGGAAGCCCCGCGGGCGCCGCAGCCATTGGCTGCCGCCCCCCACGTGCCTGCCCGCTGCCGGCGCCTTCGTGTCATTTTCCTGCCGGCCCCATGGAGGAAGTGGGAAAGTTGGCGCGGTCCCGCCGGACGCTGAAGACTCGGTGGCGGCGTGACAGAGGGAAGCGGCGAGGATGAGCTCCTTCCTCGAGTACCCCGTCCTCGGCGGCGAGGCGGGGGGCTGCGCCGGGCGCGCGTACCACCCCGACCACGGGATTACAACTTTCCAGCCCTGCGCCGTCAGCGCCGGCAGCTGCAGCGGAGAGGACCGCTTCCTGACGGGCCGCGGGGTGCCCATCAGCCCCCACCGCCACCACCACCACCCTCCGGCCCAGCCCGCCGCCTACCAGCACCACGGCGGCCTGGGGGTGTCCTATGCGCACCCCGGCTGCGGCCCGACCTACGGCGCGCAGGGCTTCGGACCGGCGTACGGCCCCTACCCCCTGGGGCAGGACGCGGACCTGGGCGGCGGCTTCCCTCCTTGTGCCCCCGCCGTGTACTCCGGGAGCATCTCGTCCTCCGCCGCTGCGCAGCACCCGCACCAGGGCTACGCGGGGGGCCCCGCTCAGTATGTGCCACCCCCTTACGGGCAGGAGCAGCAGAGCCTGCCCCTGGGCACCTACAACCATGCCCTGTCTCCCCTCCACACTGGCCACCGGGAAAACGCCCGCTCCCCCTCCGCCGAGACCTCGCCGCCGGCGCAGACGTTCGACTGGATGAAAGTGAAAAGAAACCCACCCAAAACAGGTCAGTGACCAGCGGGAGTGCCGGCGCGGGCCTCTCCTCTCTCTCTCTCTGCCGCGGGTGCGGGGAAAGTGGTGCGGTGCCCTGCGGGGCGCTGGGCAGGTAGGGAGGCCCGCACCTCTGGGAGCAGTTGCGGCTGTCTGCCCGCGACGCTGAAAGTCAGAGCCGCTTATTCCTCACTTATTCCTGACTCCCCCTTTTTCTCCTCTCCTGTGGTCATATTTCTCGTAATTCATAAACCACTTATCAAGTTTCCTCTGACACTAGAGGCTGACTCCGGTTTAGCACCTCGCACTCCATCACTCACCCTGCCGTGCTTTCCCTCTTATCCTAAGAAGTTCTTGCTCCCTATCGCTTAGCCGGTGTGGACATATTGATTACGTCGCCTACAAATCATTTGCGCTCACTTACTTACCGCTGCATGTCTCCTCGCAGGCAAAGCTGGCGAGTACGGCTTCGTGGGGCAGCCCAACACCGTCAGAACTAACTTCACCACCAAGCAGCTCACTGAGCTGGAGAAGGAGTTTCATTTCAACAAATACCTGACCAGGGCCAGGCGGGTGGAGATCGCCGCCTCCCTCCAGCTCAACGAGACGCAGGTGAAGATCTGGTTCCAGAACCGGCGGATGAAGCAAAAGAAACGAGAGAAAGAGGGGCTGCTGCCCATCTCTCCCGCCACCCCCAGGGACTGCGAGGAGAAGGCGGAGGAGTCATCGGAGAAGTCCTGCTCCTCGCCCTGCAGTGCCTCGCCCGCCTCCTCCGCCTCGGACACGCTCGCTGCCTCCAACTGAGACCGGCTGTGCCCCGAAGGCCGCCCGGCGCGACACCCCCGCCAGCGCGACACATGTCCGTTCACCGCCGTTGTCAGTCCCTCGGTCGGTCGGTCGGTCCTGGCGCGCTGCCGCTCCCTCTCCCCGCTACCTCCGCCACTCCCGCCGCCTCCCGGCCCCGGGTGTGCCGGCTCCGTCGGGTCCCGGCGCATTGGTGCCAGGGGATTTTCTTCCTGGAGCGCCCCCCCTCCCCCTTTTCGGCTGGAGCAGCTGTGTTGGCACACGTGTAAGGGTCTCCTTCTTCCTCCACTGCAAGGACGCTCCTCTGAGTCTCCCTGAGTGAAAGACAGGTTATTTAGGGTACATAACCTCACAAAGAGATGCACTATTGCAAGTGTTTACACGACTTATAGGACTTTCATCCCCTTAATTTAATGTATTCTTTGTTCGTGTCTATGAGTTTGTTGCTTGTAAATACTTTGTCCAAGAGATTTATCTTTTTACAGATTTTTCTAGAAATGATGTTTCAATTATCAGGTTAAGCAGGGTGAGTGCATTCGCCAAACTGGACCCACTTTTATATTAGTAAAACCGATGACCGTATCAAGTAAACGGCTTAAGCTCAAGCAGATACCTCAAAAAAAGTAGCGCTATCTCTTTAAATGTGACAAGCAAGGCTTCAATTGCACTAGGTTTTGTAAACCTTAGCCGGTGTGCTTGCTCCCTCTCCTTTTCCCCCTGCCCCAAAAATTGTGTTGGATTATGCTCAACTGAAGGTTACAACCATCCAAAAGACCTCATCTTTTCCTATTTTCATATTAACCTTCCTTTAGACTTGATGTCTTTTCAACCTACTTGTAAATGTGATGAATGGCCAAATGAATGTATAATTTCTGTGGTTGGTGTCCAGACCATTGCATGATGCACCGTGCTTTGCTGTACTGCGGGTACACTGAGTTCTATCAGTTGTCATGTGTAAGCAAAATGTCCTCCTGATTTTTCTGTACAATCATGAAAGGCTCTGAGATTCCACAAGTGATGGAAACCAGGGCAGGATTTACGGGTCCTTATAATGTCTGTAATAAATATATTCCACTTTCAGGTAGCCCTCGTCTGCCTACCTCTGCATGACGTCAGCGCTGAGTCACAGGCTGGACTCAGCAGTTTTGTTTCCCTTATTTTCTTCTACTGGGCCCTTTCCAAGGGGGAAAGGGAGTAAGTCTCACAACCTTACTTCTCATGTGTTGTTGTGTCAGGGTCAGAGCTCTGGTTGCCCAGGCTGACTTCTTACAAAAAGCTTCTTCCTCTCCTATGCTCAAATAATACTATTTTGAGAAAATATAAGGCCCCTCACTCTACTCTCTGCAACTGGGAGGAATTTATGATTCCAATCTATTGCTGAAGCACAAACACGAGAACTTCCTGGGTCAAGTGCTAACCTTTTCACCTCGGAATGGATGCTGACACTTATATAAACAGAGCACCCTTCAAAAGCAGAAACTGTCTTCAGCCAGTCTTTCCTCACATTGCGGGCCCCTCTCCAAGGGCTGCACATTTAATTAGCCTGGGCACTAAGCTGGTCCAGCTACTCTCTCCCACCCCAGGCCGCCAAGGTGGGAGATGGCTCCCAGTGCTTGACAGCGTGTTTTTGTGGTAAAACCCAACCCATTGCCCCCAGTTCCCACTCCCCTCTCGCCTCCTTTTTTTTTCGGGGATGGTGTAAAAGAGCAAGGTCTCGCGGGTAAATATAGTAAATATTCCAAGAGGTGTCAAGTGAACAGTAGGTTGGACAGGGAGAGGAGCCTGTGTAGGGAAAACCTGGGTGGCAGGACAGACCAGAGACATGCTCAGCTGGACAAGAGCTATCTCAAGTCACTGATGCCTCTTGAATTTCAACGCAAACACTCATAATATCTCCTTCACCCGGTGGAGCTGCGGGCACTGCTACCGGGCTCCTCCTGGGGCCGGGTTGCCCACGCAGGCTTTGCTTTGCGGGATCCACAGAGGGTCAACGAAATTTCTTCACTGCGGTGTCAAAAGAGACAAGCCCTGATTTGCAAGGCTCGGCGGCCATATCAAGAGCCGAGATATCTGCAAGGGAGCAGGGCTGTCTCCAAAGGCTCCCGCCGATGCCTCCATTTCTTTCATTTCCCGGCCTGCCATATACTTAACCTTTTGTTTATTAGCGTAAAGCTACAAAGCAAAACAGATGGCCTTCTTCCAGAGACTTGGATGTGTTAAAGCGGTATTTGCATGCCAATGAGGGCATTTCAACATCGAAATCTGGATCTAAACATTACTGGAATCCGGATCTACAACTCGGTTCCCCCGGTGCCGACTTAATGTGTGTGTTAGGAAGAGTGGACATAAATTATAGCCTAAGTGTGAGAGATAAGACACCCGTCAGTGCGTTAATCTACGGTGAGCGATTCGCGGGCAAAGAGTCCCATCTCCTTCGAAGCCCAAGACCCAGCCATGTGTGTGTGTGTATATGCATATATATAATTTTTTTTTCACCCCTCAGTCACGATCGATTTCAAGCAAAGACTTTCCAAACCTCCTGATCCTGGTTCATTTTGTTAGCGTTATTATTATTTCGATATGATCAGACTTTCGGGTCAGGGGTGCATGGAAGAGAAACGAAAATCTCCTGCTTAGAGTTTCTACCACAAAAATATCGGTTAAAAAAAATCACAGCGTGGTTTGACCTGATGAAGAGTGTAATTTGCCCTTCAGGTCGTAAGGATACTTTTGTTTCTACTCCTTGTAAAATTTGTTTTAATATTTCTCTCTAGAGTCTCGGGGAGGAGGGGAAAGAAGAAGAAAAAAACCACAAGCCATCAAAACCCGCCGACCCAAACCGCATCCAAATGTTAAACGGAGTTTAGCATCTTCCTATCATACTTAAGGCCATTTCTGCTGTTCACCTTTAAAGTTTACTTTTGGAGGCTATTGAGATGCTTTGGTGTTTTCCTCTGGGGCAATCAGATTGAAACCGATCAATATTTACTCAGTCTGAAAGGGCTGTTGAAAAGGCAGCTAACAACAAACTGCTTAGCTGCTCTCCCCTCTTTAATCTCAGGTTCACCGAAAGTTCAAGCAGAAATGAATTCGGTGATGGGTCACTTTAGAATAAATCCCAGTAGTTAATCTCACAGCCTTGGTAAAGGCAACAATTACAGAGCCATCCCTCTCCCTCTCTCTCTTTCTCTGTCTCCTAGGCAGCGGCAGCTTTCCTCTCATTTTTGCCCAGCAGTTTTTTCGTAAATTTTAACCTCTTTCCACTGTTTTGCGGAGACAGGGAAAACTCGGCATTGTCCCCGCGATCACACTGCAGGCGACGCCGGCGCTCAGGCGGGTACCCCCGGCGAGAGGTACCGGGGCGCGGTAAACAGACCCTCCCGCAAGAGACACAGCATTTTCAAGCGAGGGTCCGGGGCCAAAGGCAGGGAGGGTGCTTTGGGCTTTCTACTCAGCAGTGATGGTGGGTGGAAGACACATGCGGCAACTGGAGGAGCTGGTGGAGCCGTGCTCCCCTCTCCATCCTTAATGGGAAAAGAGTAGAAATGTGGACAAAACGCGATAGACATAGCCGTTAATTGCAGGGACTCTTCAAAGATTAAAGTTCACATAACCCCTGCATAAATGCATTCTCAGTAGGAATTTATTAGTAACTCTCTAATGGCAGTTCATGTTTGGGCTATAGACTCGAATTTCCACAGGCAAATTACTTCTCAGGAGCGATACCCTCTCCCACCAAGGCATTGTCGGGGGACTCCGGGCAAGAAAGGCGGTGAGCTCCCGGCCAAGTCCCGGGGATGCTCCGAACCGCGGGAGTGCCCTGGCGGCAGCGCCGAGCAGGGGAGGCGGCCCCGGGGGGAGGCCGCTCCCGTCCGCGGCACGGCCGGGCCCAGGACCAGGCGGGAAAACAGGGATGTCATTTTTTTAAGGGGGGAAAGAATAGTTTCGGAATGTTTTTCTGTGTAAGTTTAGGGTCAAGATCTGTTGTTTGGTTTCCCTTACGAGTTAGCTCCATAAGATCACAATAAATTGGTAATCACAAGGCCTCCCCCAATAAATAATTAAATAATATATGAATAAATAGACATATAATGTATTTTAAGGATTTCTTTCTTTCTTTCTTTCTTTCTTTCTTTCTTTCTTTCTTTCTTTCTTTCTTTCTTTCTTTCTTTCTTTCTTTCTTTCTTTCTTTCTTTCTTTCTTTCTTTCTTTCTTTTCTTTCTTTTCTTTCTTTTCTTTCTTTTCTTTCTTTTCTTTCTTTTCTTTCTTTTCTTTCTCTTTCTCTTTCCCTTTTCCCTTTTCCCTTTCTCCTTCTCCAAGGCAAACATTCCTTTTCTCCCCCAGGCGCACTATTTGGCCGACTTTCAATGTTAACATTATTCTTTTATGGTTTATGTGTCATAAAATATTACAGGTCACAGTTACTCCTGTTTCAAGCTCAGAAAGACCATTGAAATCAATGGGCACTCCGGGGAAAAGAACTCTTCCTTTGTGCCTAGGAACTTGAGGACAAACTTTGTTGATTTTGATCATGCAATGAGTCGTCTTTGCCACATAACTTCAGAAGGATTACACATTTCATTAATGCAAGCAGAAATGGGCCCGGAAAATACATCTGTGCTGTTTTTTATAGAGCAGTGACATATTTTAAGTACTTGTTCCACACGGAGAATGTTTCCACTATTACTTTTACAGTTATTTTGGCTTTCTAATTTACTTCCCTTGAAAGTGTATATCTCAAAAAGTTAAATCGGGACTATGGATTCTTACGAAAATGCGGTCAAATAATGATCAGCCTCGAATACGATGAAACCAATAGCCAGTTCCTGACTCTTCTGAGTGCCCAGTTTTTATAAATACGAACTTAAAGTATTGCAAAACTTCTCCCACTGAAGAAAGTAAAAGTAGAAAAAAGAAAAAAATCAAATAAACCTAAATACAAGACCAAAAGAGGAACAGCGGGTGGTACGAAGCCAATCTTAAGTCACAGACTCTTGTCCCTATGTTCACATTGGTCTCAGATGTGATGTACCCAGCGGGAAGCAGGGGGATTAGGAAAATACAGGGACTCATGGAGCGTTTTGCTCTCAAGAGTTGTAGGAAGTGCCTGGGAGGTCGAGAGCCGGGGAACGTGAGCGCCCTGACTCTGTGTTTGCCCCCCGTGCCTGTTGTGGTGCCTGCCTTGCATCCCAGCGCTGCTCAGCGTTTCCCGTTTGCACTCGATAAGCTTTGCCCATAAATACTTATGCATTTTCTAATTCTATTCCACGCGAGGCTGTAACTCGGCGGGCCACTCGCCGCCGGAAAAGAAAAAAAAGAAAAAATATAGTAATGCGCTATCGACTATTCTAAATAAATAAATAAAAATAAATAAATCTAAGGAAATATCCACTTTGACTGAACACTTTGCTAACTCATTTTGTAGGGATTGATTGCATTCGCAGCTATCTTCGGGTTTGATCTTCGAGAAATCATTAATGCAAGGAAAATTCGTTTTGTGAACTGTGATAACAACGGAGAGGGGCTGCAGCTGCCGAGCCGCTCCTCTCCGAGCCTGGCCCGGGGCGGCGGGGGCGCAGTACCCGGCGGCCGCACTCCTCCGCACCCAGCTCCGCGGGGCTCTCCCTCGGGTCCCGGCCTCAGGACCCTTTGCAAAACCACGCTCACCCTGGGGGTGCCCAGGCGCTCTCCCTGCTCCTCTGGCGGGAGGCTGCGGGCCTGCTGGCGGAGCAGGAGGTGGCACCGCACCGCTGAGCCAGGGATATCGCTTCTAATGTCCTTTGTCTATTAATACAGCCATCACCAAATCCCGGATAACCTCCCTTTTCCCTCTGTCAACACCCCTGCGCTCCAGCCCGTGCTGGGGGAAGAGGGATGGGACCTGCCATCAGAGTTCTTTAGCAAGGGGGTGCCCCTTTTAGGGGTAACTTGGTGACAGATGTTGACGTTTCTAGGGAACTTGGTAAACAGAAACTTGGACTGGACTTTTTCATGGCCCATGTGGTTTTCATCATTCCCCGTCAGTCTCAGACCAAAGGCAGAAGCTTCCCTCTTCACACTCCTCATCCCCTCTCATCTTCAGCAGTCACTCAGCCCTGGTGACAAGGAGTAAAGAGCAGAGAAAACACAGCAGACCAGGTTCGTTAAGTAATGAAAATGGATGGGGGTGAGGATGAGACTGGTTGTGGAAACGGGGAGCAGAGAGAATCCCTCCTCCACTGCACACCAGTGAAACTTCAGGTGCAAAGTGCACCTGTGTAAATCACAGACCCCCTCTGGGGACAGAGCAGTGGAGGCGTATCAGAGGATTCTGAGAGAGCAACCACTTGTCCAGACTTCTCACTGCCTTCATAAGAAGGCGAATGTCATGAAAAGGGCTAAGCCACAAAGATGAGAATTTCTGCACAATTTTAAATGAAACTCATCTGTTCCAAAAAAATGGAACTTTTTCTTTATTTTTGCAAGAAGTCTCTTGTCTCAACTAACTCCTGTGCAAAGCACTAGTTGCAATGGAAATGCCATCCAAGCCTTAATTTATTTTCTTAGCTTAGTTGTAAAATATTCCCATTAGCACCCAGCAAAGACAGAGACTTTCACCAGACTACTCTATTTTGTAAGAAATAAAATCCCTGCAGCACTGCTCTACACTATCAGTGGATTTAATATCCATGCATAGTTCTATGGACAGGTGGATCATAAGAAGAATGCATTGGTTGGGGTAGTGTTGTGTTCCTCATGCTGTGCTGGGAGAAAAAAAAAAGTAAGTAACCCCGTCCCCCACCAAATACTTTAGAAACTGAACGGTACTCCCATCTGAGCTGTGCCATCTGAGAGTCATGCATATTGCACTGTGCAAAAATGTTATATTGGAGGAACACTCCTTCCAGCAATATGTTTAGATACAGAAGTGAGTATTGCAGACAGGCAGGAATCTGTGAGTTTTTGCTTGATTGCATCCCCCTGTATATTTTTATTTCTTGTATTGCTGACAGCACTATGAAGCAAGCAATGATCATGAAAATAGTGGGTGAGGCAAAAAAGGTCTGAGAAGACCTGTCTTCAATGATACACCTCAGATCACAGTGCATAGGAAACATGCCTACCCATACCAACACGTGTGCTCCTCCAGAACTCAGATTCATGCAAAGATGCATTACTGCAGCTTACTGCTGCTTCTTTCTCCTTTGTCAGCTCACAAATGGAAAGATTTGACTATTAACCAAGCTTGCACCTGAGATGTTCCTTGGCTTTGAGTGGGACCTACTGTGGCTCCTTGTCCAGGGAGATTCAGCTTACCTGAGACCCACAAGTTTGCACATCCAGAAATTAGCCTAATTGAGCCTGGTAATCCACCAGTAAAGATAACTTTTCTCTCTTCAGATCACACCTTTCTCACCCCAGGGTTTGAACAGTGTAATAATGTAAGTAACACAGACAAAACCCACTGAAAATTCTGCTGAGGCCCCTCCAACAAGGCAGTTTGGTTGCAAATCAGATGAGAAACTCTAGAAATCCAGATAATCTCTATGTAATCCTCCTTTTTGAACATGCTGATGTGTTTTGAGACGTGTCAACCATACAGATTGACTCCCACTTCTCCTGGAGCTGAAACAGAAGAAGACACAACTACTATCCTGGGCTCTAGATCAGGTCCTAAAAGCAAACACAATATTCAACAAAGGGCAAAAATTTCCTCTCTGTTTTTCAATGAGAAGACAGCATGGTAGACTGTGTGCTGAAAGCAGCATAAATCTAACAAGAAATCTTCTGGTTAGAGTTTTGGGGCTTTTTTTTGCATCATGTATGCACGCAACCACAAACTAATCCTGCTTGTGGAAGGGGAAGGTGTGGCATTTAAAGTATTTACTGCTATGAGAAAGAACAATTTTTTCTCACCCTATTCCACAGGTGTAATCACAATAAATGGAGAAATTTGAAGTTTAAATATAAATCTTAGCTGCAATCTGAACTACAATTCTCTTGAAAGTACAGGAATGGAGGAGGTCTGTAGTAACTGGTCTTAACAAGGATTAAATACAGAACACTTCTTCTGCAGACTTTTTCCATTAAAATTACTGGAGTTTTGCCTTAGAAAATACTGCAGACAGGATTTTTTTAGCCACCAACCATTTTTCAATGTGACATTTTACAGATTAAAATAAAAAATGAAAATTAGTTACTACAAGTGCAGCACTTAAAGCAACAGTGAGCCCAAGTTAACATTGACTTCCCTGTGTCTCTTCTCTTTCTTTATTAAACTTATGTACTCTGTCAACAAAATACTATCCTCCTTGATAATAAGTCTGTTGTTTCAAACTAGGATACTACAATTTCCTTTTCTATGTAATTTATAGTTGTATTGATTCTAAAGCTGTAATTCTCTATTTCCCCTCTGTTGTATTAAAAATGAGTTCTAATTGCAAGGCAAATAGTCTTTGGTTGAAGCACCTCACAGAGTATTTTAGCTGTAGCTAATGGGATTTAATTTGAATAATAGAGAAATGAAAGCCTCGAATATTTAAAATTATAATTTTCAGTTTAGGAAAAATAGAGAGGCAGAGAAAGAAGGAGGTTAATGGAGCCAGGGAAAGCATTCATAGACCAGCGTGAGCAGATGTTCTTTTACTTTTCTGTCAACATTTCTGGTTTGTTGTGCATATCGAAAAACAAGGTTTTCAACTCCCACCACGATTTCAGCATGCTGCCAGCTTTGCTTACCTGCAGGATATCTTCTTATCTAGCACAGGAGCAGGACTAGGACTCCTCCCCTTTGGTCTAGAAGCAAAACAACCTTTCACACGGGCTATGAGGTTTGTCACACTCCCCCCTCCTTCGCAAACACATTTTCAACCCTTAGATCTTTATTTCATAAAATTCCTTTCCTCTTAGAGACCAAAAAACTGGCCAGGAGATGAATGGAAGGGCTGAGTAATATTAACTGCATTCAGGTGTGTGCGTTGGCTGAGAAGAGATGATAAGAATCCAGTCCCTTCCTTGAGGGCAGTGTGCGTGTTCAGCCACGTGGGACAGAGATTCCCCCTCAGCAGCTGTACAGGGTCACCTGTACCCCTGCTGTCTGCAGTCAGTATACAGCTACTGCATACAGGACATTCTAATAGCCATTTTCCTTGGTGAAGCACCTTTGAGAGTTACCTTTTGTGTTGACACGTCTGAAGTGTCCATGTTGAAGGAAGAGACTGGTCTGTGGATGCACAGGTGTGTTCTCTAGCTTTCATGAGAATAAGGAACGTTTTTCATGTTTTTAATCTTAAAGCAGATTTTTTTTGTGGTGCAATTGTATATTAGTTTCAAGCAGCAGCACTAAAAGTGATACAGTCTGGCCTGGGCCTTAGAATTATGTTTGTGTGTCTCTAAATAATCTCCAGGGCAAGGGATATATATGTCAGCCTTTGGAAAAAAAAAAAATCTACATTTATGCGAAGGTTAAACAATCTAAGATTTATCATTCACATCTCAGAGGACTTTTTAATTGTAGTAAAATATTTAAAGTAAAAAAATGCCAGTATGCATCAAATAGAAAATTCCCTTTCATCGTGAAAGGTTAACTCTGGCTGCATTTGTGCTGTATAAAAAAGCTTAGTACTTTCAATGCAGAGTTTCTCAGAAAAAGGACTGTAGAAGTAGCCCCAAAAGTCACATTACTCATGAAGTGGACACAACCTGAGCTCAAAGAGAGGAGGAGAAAAGGAATGGAGTCTGTCAGCAGCCCTATCTTGAGACATACGTGCTTGATGTGAGTTTGTCTGAACGCAGGCACTGCGCTCTGCTCTAGAGATCCTGGAGACCAGAAGGACATTTCTTGAGCTGTCACATGTGAACATCTCTTTAATTATGAACAGGAGTATGTGTGCTTCGCCAGAACGCGCTACTGAAAATACTGCTTTTTCTTGACCAGCAAAATAAACTCTAGATGCACTCAAAAGCTGAAGAACTTCAAAATTTCTTTTTATGAAAATGGAGGGAATGAATTCCTCCTTGCATACAGCTTCCTCTCCTATTCAAGAAAATTAAAAAAATAAAGCTTTACCTAGATGTTTCCCAGATGCTTATCCACAGCTATGAAACCAACTCTTCAGGATCTGTTCACCAGTAATCCAAGCCTTTCTAGTTTTCTGGACTTCACGAGTTTATGTTCCCTAGCTCTCAGTGTTGTTCTTCTATCTAATCTATCTTGCATTTTAATCTAGGTTAGGTTGAAGCTGGTCAAAAGGACAAGGCTTATGTAAGGTGGACAACCATGCAGGGGCTCTGCTGGAGATTGCTCATACTATTCCCAAGAATATTTGCTATATGGCAGTGGGATAGCTGGAAAGAGAGACTGCTGCCTGGGCTGGGCAGGAGTAGGAGCACAGCACACAGAGGAGAGACTTCAGTGGTGTTATCTCTTCCTTCCCCTTGCGGAGTGGGAAATTGCTATTATATATAGAGCGGCATTTCAAGTTATAGTTTACATGACTGTCCAATAAGGTTGCTTTTTTTTTTTTTTTTTTTTTTTTTTTTTTTTTTTTTTAAATTCCTACAGGTTTCTGCACTGCTTAGATTGGATACCATCACCCATCGTTTTATGCTTTTGAATATAGCACGAAAGCTTCCTTTCTCTAAAAGGCATGTGGATCATGCGATAGAAAATGGATGACTTGAAGATAGATGCACTCCCTTCCTTCCTTTCTCCCTCCTTTCCTCCCTCCTTTCCTCCCTCCCTTCCTCCCTCCCTCCCTCCCTTCCTCCCTCTGATGACTCTGCTGAGGGTAAGGATAGTGTTCTACCCTCATCAGATACTTGTTTGTTGCTTGTTGTTGGTTTCATCTTCCCCCAGTTTCTTCAGTCTGGAATTCAGAGACTCAGAATTCTGCTGTGGGGAAAAACATGGAAATTGTTTGTTCCCTTAACACAAAGTGTTTTCTAATAATTGCCTCCTTTTCTGCCATCTTTTCTTCTGTTTTAATATCTCTAATAAGTGTTACCATCTGCTTGGGCGCCTGGTACTACACATTACGAATAAGGCCAAGAGTTTCTGAGGGGCTGGAACAGTGTTGTTGACTACTGGGCATAATGGAGATCATTGTCTTTGCCTGGGGCAGGTGATCTGTGACTGGAGCACACGTAGAAATGCAGAACATGTGCTAGGGGTTCTGCTATCTGCAGTTTTCTTAAAAAGAGGTTTGGCTGTTGAGCTAGCAGAGCTTACTTAGTATGCAGGGACTCTTCTCTCCTGCCATTCTCTGGCCCCTAACATGCTTAACCTTAGACAGAAAGACACAACATATTGTGATGGTACTAACTGGTCGAAAGGCACTATCAATTTTAGACATGATAGGTACATGTCAGAATCAGCATAATTAACTGGAATGACAATCCTGTTAAATGTGTTCATGCCATTGCACCGGCAATAAAACATACGTAAATTTACAATTAAGGCCTGTCTTTCTTCTATACCTTGGAGACTGGTGACAAACATTAAGAAGCTGTATAGCATCAGGAGCTGAAGAGAGATATTTATCACAATAAAAACATCAGGTGATGCATTTCCCAGATTATCTGTCCTTCTTATGCAAATACTCTTTTTGCTGGAAATTCCAAGCTAAGTAATACTTATATTTTTGATCTGAAGGGTGATATTTCACCTTCTGAATTTTTGCATTTGCAAGATGGATGAGAACCATATTGTTAACTACCTTGAATAAAGGTATTTGAAATAGTTCCCATTTCGCATTATACATCAAGCTGCATTCTCTTTATATTGGTTGCACTGCACATTGCATATCCACAGAGAAATTTTCAGGGATGCTATAAGACATGCCCCTACATTGTAGATAGATACTACAGCTCCTGCTACAGTGATGGCTGGAAACCATCAGTACAAGTAAGATAAAGGTGATTTAAAGTGTGTCTGTGAGTCAGGCAGAGAACTGACAGCCATCTTTAACCAGCCTGACCCCGGGATGACCCTGAGCTCAGCTGGTTGTGAGATAGTTGGGTCTATTATGGGACAAAGGATCATATGTCTGACAGGATGCAGAGAACACATTACAGGATCACAGCTGAGTAACAGTGCAAGACACAATGTACATTTATTTGATGAACAACACAAGCAAATCTTGCCAAGAAAATTTAACTATTTTGTTTATTTCAAGTCAATCTCTTTCTGCTGTCTATTCCAAGAAATTAATATTTGCTAGCTTTTTCTCTTCTAGGAATGAAACAGATGATCATGCTAGTAAAATTTATAAAGCATGCAGAATGTACACTGATAAATTCACACAACGGGTTTGCGTGTTTCTACAGTATTTCCTTCCCATGTGAGCTCATTCTGCATCTATTCGACATTAGATTTCAAATATCTTCACCTAAAACCATGTATAATTTGATCAAGTGAGGCTGGAAAGGTCAGAACTAGCACAGCAGTAGTTAGAGATAAAGCCATGGGCTTCAAACTGCATACAGCTTTGTACACGAGTAACTGTGTTCATGTAAAAAGTGCCAGAAAACCAAAATTTTGCATGACAGTGTTCTCAAGAAGAGAGAGAAACACCCAAGTACCTTGTCAGGTGGAACTTCCTTCATATCCAGTTTTAGGGATAGCACTGTAACAAGGGATCTGACATCCGCAATTTCAGCACTGGGAAAAGGGCTTGCAGAGATATGGAGAATGTGTAACCTTGCACATCAAAAATTAGATCAGCTTTAGTATGTCCTCTGCAGACTCCATCAAATGCCATGGAAAGGAATGATTGCTGGGCTACAGATANCCAAGCCACTTTGCTGGTCAAGCACTAGCCAACATGCCCTGCCCCTGAGACTGACCACACCAGGCTTCTGTTGCGGAGAAAAAGAAGAATGGGTGTCTCATTGCTGGTGTGGCAGGCAGGAGAGGTGAAGTGATGGGGAAGGGAGACAATATGTCTGTCAACTGATAAGCTTCTTGTCCCTCTGTGAGGGAGGCAGGATCACATCTGCCACAACTCCTCTCAGTGCCATGCCCCTATCCCTCTGCTGCCCCAAAGCTGCCATCCAGCATCACCAGGTGGGAGGCAAAAGCTTCAATCAGCAGAAGGAAAATTGAGAGTTAACCCCCTGCCCTCCCTGTGTCCCCCACCGCCAGTGTGGTGGGGTGATGAGAGAGGAGGGATGAAGTACTGCACCACAGGCAAAGCTGAGAGCAGCGCTACCTCAGCCAGCTTTCATGGGGACGGGGGGTTAATCTGCTTCCCAGGCCCTGTTGTCAGTAGCCACACGTCGTATTGCTCCGGGCAGGCTTGGATCTGGCACAGAGTCCTATACAAACAGCTCACTCTTTACAGAGCTACTGCACTGGGTGACCTCTTCTAATGTATTACTGGTTTATATTTGTGCTGATTGCTTCCAAAGGGGAAATGACATGAAGTGAATCAGTGTGACCTCATTAGCGTAGCTCACACTGGTAAATGGATGACCACCATTAGGAAGGCTCTGTTGTGGCAGTGCTTCCATCGTGTTACCTGTGGGTAGTATCATCATCTTGCTATAACCTGCTGCAAAGATTTATGCACTATGCTAACTTGCGTGCTGCAGCTGCTTTCTGTCTTATAAATATTGACTTCTGTGCCAAAAACAACAACTTGGTACAACATGAATTAATCTTCTGTTTGACTGATGCATCTTTACAGACCAGTTTGTCTTTAGAAAATAGAGCTCAAGAGAGTTTTATGATTTAAAATAATACTTTATAAGTTGATTTAAAATGTAGGCTGTGATAAGCAGAGGCATCATTAAAGTGACATGGGGGCTATATTTTGCCTTCTAGATTTTCCTAACTATGCCATCTGTTTGTCATCTCGACTTGTGTGAAATTTTAAAGAAATTGCTAGACTCTGGCAAACTCTGAATCTTTTCTGTATGTTGCAGTTTCTTGGCTAAGTTATCTATCACAGTATATAAATGGTTTTAATTCACTTGAATATTTTTTAATTAAAAAAAAAATTTAGGCACTCTGATTTATCCTAGATGTCCTCCATTTGCAAAGGACACCTTTTGTCCTCAGCAATAGCATTATAATGCCAGAAGAGCAAAGTGCACCTCCCACCTGATGTTAGACACTAAGATGAAGTCACAATATTGCAGAATTCTAGAGTTGACAGTAAATAGCAACACACAGAGCCAGGGTGCTAAAAGATTCAAGAACAGGACATCATCTTAGCTAAGATCCTTCTAGAAAGACCTGTGCACTCTAATGCCCAAATAAAGGTATTTTACCATGCAAAAGAACCATATAGGATATTAGATCTAAAGATGAACTTACAGTACATGGACAATTGCCCTCTATTGAAGTTCAGGTGTTCAGGGTTCCAATTACAGGCACTTTTTGTAAGCCTGTCCACGCTACGCATGACAGTGAGAGAAAGTGAGTGCTACCTACTATGATAGAATTTATGGCTTGATTATGTTCTTATGGATCATGTGAAAATAAGGAAGGAATTGTGGTTTAGGACAGTATTGTCTGAGATATGTTACCATATATTATAGTCTTGTACTCCATAGGTCAGGTCTGATGGACTTGCAACTGCATTTTTGTTCAGATGGAGACTTCAGTGCTGGTTCTTTAAGGGTTTTGACAAAGCTCATTGACATATATCCCTAAATAAGCAGGCTGGTAGCCTTACTTCCACTCCTGGGATGAAATTCATGCCTCCAAAATGGAGGTAGTCACTGGGTTTTCTCACAGTCTTCATTCAGGCAAGTGTTCAATTTGTGCAATGCCACAATTGTGCCTTTAGAGCCACTAGCTGATTATCTCCTCATTGAAATTTGCCTTTACGCCACTAAAATCTGTGGTAAAATACCAATACCAGTAGAGAGTTGATCTGGCTGAGGCTGTCACTGATGCGAGATCTGGCCACAAGCTCACTGAAGGCTGGAGTAATCCGAATGGCCTATGATAGTTATTCTACACCAATGGTTATTTTTGCCATTAGTATAAGGTTTATATATCTCAGAAAAATGGAAAATGATACAGGTGCATCATACCAACAAATTAATAGTCTTTTCAAAAGCTGACTTGTTATGCAGTGAAATTAAGCATTTGGGGTTTACATTTGATAATCCAGAAGCTTTCTTCTTTTTTAGCTGCTTCTCAAGCTTGTTCGGTGTTTAAGAACTCAAGCAGGTAGATGTTTGCACTGGCTGAGTTGTTTGGCATTCCCAGAAACGGAATTTTTAAAATTTTCTGATGCCTTATCCATTGGAGACGGATATGCCCATGCATTCAAAATTATGGTGCTGAGTGTCTTCAAATGAGTTGTTTTTGTCTTCAGGGAAGACAGCTAGAGAAACTAAACAAACACTGAATTTTAAGCTTCATCCCTGTATGGGTCCTAGTAATGCTAATATTCTCATATGGGAAAAGATTATTTATTTTGTGGTCAGTCCTCTAAAAAACCCAACTGAACTGATTAAAATCATTTTCAATCAATAGGAATTGTAATTGTTAGGAATTGCCATCAATAGGACTTTGAAAATGTTAACTGAGAATTCAATTTCTGCCGTGATTATAAGCTCCATGCATTATTTCAAGTGCAATGCTGTTATTAGGAAAAGGATCATTCTTACTAGAACATGTATAATTGAGGAATTTTCATTATAGAGTTCCAAAACATGGCAGTGATACGTTTACCAAAAAAAAAAAAAAAAAAAGGTAATTACATGGCTGGAATCCTTAAGTGGGTCAAATAGGTCACAGTCAGATATATATCTTCTGCAAGCAACTGATAAACTGTGCATCTAATTATAAGTATGCCAAAGAGCAGCTGTGATCTTCAGTAAATACATGTTCACACAGCACATAAATGGATTAATATTAAACAAATGAACATATTTTGAACTCTAGGAACAATTAATATATGGAAAGTAACATGAGGCTGTAGTTTGGATCTGCTTAATTCCAAACTTCGGACTCCAATGTAGGAAACTTATGACAGCTTAGTCTTAATTCCAAATTCAAACCTGTAAAGAACAGGCTCTTTAGTTCTTTTTTCAACTCCTTCCACAAATGGGATGCTGATCGACAGCACAGTAGTAATTGCTATTGTTTTTCTTTAATAGAAAGGAAACCCAGACACTGGCACTTGGGCAGTACCCTGGACCTGTGGTGTAGGGCTCATTAGCAAGACCTGTGACTGAAGGCCCAGAACTGGCCAGATTTGCACCTCAGCTGCAAAGCTCCCTGCTCTCTCAGTGTAGCTTTCTATGCTCCTGTGGGGTGGGTTGCTCGGACACTTTGTTATTTCAGGAAATTATTATTTCATCACGCATTGGGCTCAACAATCTCTTTGTTTCTGTGGAAATAAAGGTTTTGTGGAATTTTCTTCCTTATTCAGCTTTAATCTTGAGATCTTAATCAAACAAGCAGATCACAGTCAGTGATATATGGACAATGTTTTTAGTCTTCATGGCTCTCTTGAGACATAGTCCACTAACATTTCAATCCCTGAAAGTATTGGTAAATAGTTCTTGGTGTACTACCTGATATTGCTACTTGTGTAGACATTGCATGCACTTGTTCTTCTGTCTCAGATGTATAAAGCTAAGCATAGGCATTACTCTGGATTCCTGGATCAGAGAAAAGCTATAAACAGTTATCCCTCTGTTTCAGTGACAGCTGAATCCTTAGGTGGCAGCTGAGACAAGCTCTGTGCTGGCACAACTACGAGAGAAAAAGACTTTCAGACAGACACTGTGTGCACAGAGTGTGGTGAACCCCTCAAGTTCCCTGAAAAGTCCTCTTGGACTATGAGCTATCCATTAGAGCAGATGAGGAATATTTTTAAGTCGGAGGCTCAGCTTAGATTCATTTAGATTTAGGAGGAGAGTTCTTTCCTACGTTTCCCTCCTTGCTTTCTTCCTGTTGTATTAAGGTAAACTTGAATAAGAGTTAGAAAAAAGCCAGCAGAAGGTGAGTGGAAGGGCTAGCCTTGAGCCCTACTCATGTTACTCTGAAAAAGTTGAAATTTGATTTAACTGGAGGCCATGGCAGAGAGAGAGGCAGGAATGACATTTCACAAGGTGTCAGGGAAGTCACTCTCAGCATGATTGGTTTTTTTCCCCCCTTCATTTCAAATACTTGTAAATTCCATCCAAGCTTCTCTAGGGATGAAAGTTTAATGCCTGATCTCAGTCCATAAAACACTTTTTTTTTCTGCTGAAATTTTGAGGAAAATTCTTTTATCCAACTTAGAAAAGAGTGAGACAATGAACCTTCTTACAGGCTACAACTTAGAAACAAACAAGGAAGCAAACAAACAGAAATACCCCAGAGAAAACCATATCTAATTTTGATGTCTGAATGTTCTTCTGTATATGATAATGTCCTATCCCAGATGCAGCTTCAGAAAATTCAAGAAATGCCAGGCACAGAAGACTCCTGTGTAAAATCTCAAGTTTGTACCACAGTGTTGAGAAACAATATCTAAGTGTGCATGGGAAAAGTATTCCTTTTAGAAACACAAACAAAAGAAAACCCTCTAGTGTGACAACCAGGGAATTGAAGAAGTGCTGGAATGCCACAATGGGACCAAACTCCTGTGGGGAATTTGGAAATGCCTTCCGATGTACCAATCTCAGTCTAGTGATGACTTGCCCATCCCATATAACCAGTGCCTTTCTGGAAATCATACCAAGCACTGAATTTTAACTTATGAACTCAAAATGATCCAAACAATGCATTTGCTACTAGTGTTTGTTACATTTAAGCATCAAGTTTGCAGCAAAGACCTTACTGTTGCATTTCATGTTTATTTTAAAGTATGTTGATAATGGCCTTAAAATTAGTTTAAAGTGATGGCTGAATGAAGAGGTGGCAGGAGTGTATCTCGATTTTTAATATGGATCCACAGACACAGGTGGATTTGGATTTTGCACTGGTAACCGCCTCTCTCCGATCCAGTAGTGAGAGTGGATGCCTGTTTAACTGGACTGTGGGATGTCCAAGCATATAGATGTGCTGTTAGCCACAACAGTCCCTTGTTATTTGCTGTAGAAATTCAGTGAGCTTTAACCTTTCTCATCTGATGGGTGATCTAGACCTGAGCAAATATGGATACACAGATTCTATTTGAATTTGAAGTATTTGTCATTCAGAAATCACCATGTTGATTTGTTTGGGGTTTTTTTAAGCTATGAAGTGCTAAGCATGTTCTGTTTTCCTGATCTTGTATGATCGCAAATAATGCCTGTAAAAGGGCTGATGCCATGAAATTATACTGGCAGGAGTATATAATGAAAGCAAAGTAACAATGTTTACAAAATCAAGGCTTATCATGCTGAGTAAAGCAAGGCTTTTATTTCAGCTCCATGCAAATCTGTGCTGTTCTCACTGGTTTTGTCTTAATAAAGAAAACGCATCTCATACTGGCAAATAGAGCAATCCCTATTGAGAAAAAAATGCCTGCTGTTGTCATAATGGATCTCCATTGACACATTTAACAGCTTGAATGTATACTCTTCAGACACTATAACTTACACTAATTAATCTTTATTACATCGTTAGTGCCTTGTAAAAAAAAGAAACCAACCAGCGGAACCTCTGAAAGAATCTGTCGTTGACATTAAAGGATAAGCCTGAAGACAGTAAAAAACTTTATTTTGAAACGGAGTTGCTCTAAGAACCTTATGCAGTGAGTGGATGGAGCCAAATGAAACGCTGTCCTCCATCATTGTAGAGTATAAACTCAGCATATTCTTATCTGATGACGAGTTATGGGTTTCTGTGTTTAGAATTCAGAGGATTGCTAAACACATTATCTGATCTGTCAGTCAAACTGATATCTTGATGACTTGGAATATTGCAACAGATTTAGCAAAGTATCTTTGCTCTAATGCTCATTTTGGGTGCCATGGCTAAACAACATCTTAATTACATACAATGAATAATTTCTTCAATGGCTCATTATAATAATACAAGTCTTAGTAGAGACATATAAGCATAGTACATAGATGTGAGTCTCTTAGAACATCAGGGCCCCACTGAAGGGCTGCTACAATAAAGAACTCAGTAATCCTTACTCATATTGTGTTGAATGAAGTTGATTGTGGCCCACTTTGTAAACTAAGCACCCTTCAGCCAGTCCAGGAGACTCAGATGACCATATAGAAAGTTCAAGTATAGCAAACCCAAGCTTCATCATGATGACCTGGATGAGGGGATGGAATCCATTATTAGTAAGTTTGTGGATGACACCAAGCTAGGAATGAGTGTTGAACTGTTAGAGGGAAGAAGGGCTCTGCAGAGACACCTCAATAAGCTGGATAGATGGGCTGAGTCCAACAGCATGAGGTTTAATAAATCCAAGTGCCGGGTTTTACACTTTGGCCGCAATAACCCCATGCAGAGCTATAGGCTGGGGACGGTGTGGCTGGAGGATGCCCAGGCAGAGAGGGACTTGGGGGTGCTGGTTGATAGGAAACTGAACACGAACCAGCAGTGTGCCCAGGCAGCCAAGAAGGCCAATGGCATCCTGGCCTGCATCAAGAATAGTGTTGCCAGTAGGACCAGGGAAGTTATCCTTCCCTTGTACTTGGCACTGGTTAGGCCACAGCTTGAGTACTGTGTCCAGTTCTGGGCCCCTCAGTTTAAGAAAGATGTTGGGTTGCTGGAATGTGTCCAGAGAAAGGCAGTGAGGATGGTGAAGGGGCTGGAGCACAAGCCCTATGAGGAGTGACTGAGGGAGCTGGGGTTGTTCAGCCTGGAGAAGAGGAAGTTTAGGAGTGACCTTATTGCTGTCTATAAATACCTGAAAAGAGGTTGTAGCTAGTCGAGGTTCAATCTCTTGCCTCAGACTCCTAGTGACTGAACGAGAGGACACAGTCTTAGGCTGCGTCAGGGGAGGTTTAGGTTGGATATCAGGAGGAACTTTCTCACAGAGAGAGTGATTTCCCATTGGAAAGGGCTTCCCAGGTAGGTGGTGGAGTGACCGTCCCTGGATGTGTTTAAGTATAGGTTGGATGATGAATTTAGTAACATGATTTAGGTAGTTTAGATGGTTTAGATGGTCTAGATGGTTTAGATGATGGATTGGTGTTGGATAAGTTGTTAAGTTAGGTAAAAGGTTGGACCTGATGATCTCTATGGTCTTTTCCAACCTTGTTAATTCTGTGTGTAATTCTGTGTATAAATGCTTGGCCACAGAAACTAAATATCTGAAGTTGAAATAATCCACTTATATCCACTGCTGCTACTGTACTGATGTACATGGTGAAGAGAAGAAGTCACAGCACAGTCAGCTGAAAACAAGTTTTCTCAGTAAGTGGTGACCTGCATCAAAGTATCTAGTAGGACCTGGAGGTTTTGCAATGCCCTATTGGCCCCCAGGCCAATAGACTAATGGATTGGCAGGTTCACCTAGCTCCTTTACCTCACCCTCTCTGCTTTCCTAGATCAACTTTCTGCTCTCATCATACTATCTGTTTGTCAGATGAAACAAGAGCAGGGGCATTTTACTGAGGAAAAGAGGGTTAGCTAGGTAGTGATGGACAGATACCTGCACACTACCTGAGTACTGATGGTGTGGAATAAATGGCATTTTGCACTCACAGTAGTGTAAGATTGTTTGGAGAAAAGGGCTTTGGAAGCAGGCACATAACAATGCAATGCACCAAAGAAGGGACATACAGACACTTTCCAAAATCCAATAGAAAACCCCTTGATAAGTGGTAACAGTTTTGGCACAGCACTTCTTAATTTGCCTGCCTTAGATTTGTCCAGCATGTTGCCTGTGCTGTTTAGGCAATCTCGGATACAACTGCAGAATGATCAAACGTGATTTAAACACAAAAGCTTATCCTGGCTGCATCTGACAGGGCTGACTGTTCTCCATCACAGCCTAATACAGAATTGCATCAGAATACTGACAGTGGGCTATCACTGCCCCCTCTGCAGAGGAAGGGAATGTTTCTATCATAGCTGTGTCCCTTGAAACAAGGCATTGCTGAAGAAAGTTTGTTTCACTGAAAATTCTTACAGAATACAGCTACATATCTAAGCTTTTTTCATTACAGAAGGCCAGGGATGATTTACAAAGAAATGCTCTAAAATGGCTGAGTGCTCATTCTCACAATGATGCAAACTCATCTGTGCTGTGCAGTGCACCCTCATCTAAAATGTAGATTCCTAAAAATCAATCCAATTAATTCTCTGTCTGGGTAGTTAAATGCAACAGTTATGGTGGTTAATAAACATGACACATTCCTTTGATGTGTATTAGACATGTTTTCTGTGACTAGCTGAACACAGACAGTACAAAAAAGACCATATTCTCAAATGATGCAAGCTGATATAGTGCCCCAAATTCATAGCTAGACTAGCTGACAGGAGAACAAACATTTCTTTCAAGAAGATCTAGGAAAAGAGCTCAATGGATGAACAGATATGAATTCCTGTAACTGCATTTTCTTTATCTGGTTCTATTTATAGCCATTTTCCATAGAAGTTCTTGTGTTCCTGTTTCTAGATACATGAAGTACATTTGAATATTGGCTTCAAGATTGCTCACATGCTTATATCAGTAGGAAATGGAAATCATCTGAAATGTTCAGCTACAACATAGCTGCATGGGCTAACATGAGAATAGTCATATCCAGGCAATGGGAAAGTTGATAACTGATTAGCTGATTAAAATTTAGAAGGCAATATGGCCCAAATGAGTCAAGTTGTTCACACTTAGCATTAAATTAAAGTTTCAGTTCATCGTTATAGGCTATCTTAATATTTGTTCAAGTGAACTTTAGCCAGCTGTGCCTGATAAGTGTAACAGGTCCTCTGCAACTAAGACAGAAAGCAATGATGTGCAAACGCTAGCTGTACCCTGTAGCAGTTGTGACTTAAACGGGAGGAATAGACAAGAGAGCTACACAGTTAGTTTTACTTCATTGATGCGCCCATGGCATAAGGCAACGACTGGTGAAAGCTGCATGATCCTTATGCTGGGGTGGGCCACTTTGTTTTACCATTTGCACATCAAGACAGATCTTTTGCTGCCATAGGGCCATTGATTTTCACATAGCAAAAGGCACTCCTAAACTCAAGAGGGGAAAAATCCCCCATATTTCTTACTTGGGGCTCAATAACAGCAAAAGAACAAATTGACCTTGCACAGACATTACCCAAAATGATGTGCATGCCGTGTTGTTCCCAGTTCAAAGAAATAGCACACTGCTTTAAAAATAAAATGGTAGAAATTGGTAATTTAACGGCATGTAGCAAGCAGTTTTCAGCTTTCCCTGCTGTGAATCAAGTCCATGCCTTTCTGTCTTAATCAGAATTTTATTTAAATATGTTTCATTGTACCACAAGAAAAAAAATTGCCAACTCACTCTCTTGCAGTGAGATGTGTTGTCTTCAGGGCCAGCTCAAAGCTTTCAGTGGTGTTGGCAGGACTGAATTTTGTAGTCCCAAGGTTGGAGGACTGGACTTGTCTTGCTGCTGGATGGGGAAGGACAAAAGAAGGGCTGGAACTGAGGTGAGTCCTGGAGAGCCAGGCTTGCTACTCACATGCCACTGGAGTGGGACATCTGCCATATCCCCTCACTTGACTTTCCAGGGCTCTGCTGGTAGATAATACAAAAGCTATTTTGACTGCTTCTAGCAGTCATCTGCTTGAGGTAGCTGCTGACTTTGCCAGAGGCAGTGTCAGCTGTGGTTATTAGCTTGTCACATTGAAGGCAATGTGGAAGGCAGAGCAAATGCTGGGGCCACTCTGAGCCACAGTGGGAGAGAGGCTTTGATTGGCAATGTGCCTGTAAAACTGCCTTTCCCCAATGAAAGGCTGGTTGTTCTTGTTTGCTTTATGCAGGTATTATTTCCACCTCCCACAGAACCGCTGTGAAATGTATGTCTTGCCTTTGAATTCAAAGATCAGGATAAATTCTCCCCTTCACCAAAATTTGATTTAGGTGGGGCAGGGTTAAAGGGAGAGAGTCAGCCTTAGTTTGATCCTGGGTGTAATTTGGATTTACTGAGAAATGTTAAACTCTGGGTCTGTCCTACTTTCTCCTCAACAATCAGCATTCCTACTGCACCAGTACCAGCCCTGCCTCCTTCATCTCTGCTTGCCTGTAGAGAACTCTCCACTGCCCATTGCTCACAATAGATGGTGTGGCCTGATGGGCACAAAGAATTGGTATTCAGTGAGTTATCTAATTTATCCAAACTTGAGAGCATGTGATCATGTAATCTTTTATTGGTTCTAAGTCTCATGACTTGCTGTTTTCAGGCATCAGAAGCAAAAACCTGTCCTGATCCTAAACTGGTTGAATGGGCTTTGTTGGGATAGGACAACATTGGTTTAACAAACAAGACGACTTAATATTAAATCTAATAAAAAAATTCCTAACTGAAATACAGAAACTGCAGTAACTTTGGGGCCAAGTGTACCTGTGCTACCAGAGCGGGGCAACATGACTTCCTTGAGGTGCTTTCTGTTGGAGATCTCTTGAGTGCTCACTGTTAATCTCTGGGCTCTAACTGTCCCATCGGCCCAGCCTGGATTGATTAGGGCAAGAAAGATTAGTCAAGGTTCGCCTCGAACATGGATCCTTCTTATAATCTGACATCGCTTGCAACCAGCACAGGCAAGATTTAGGCTGCCTACCCCTGGTATAGTGAGTGTTGTATCTTAGGAGCAAACTGGGGATCTGAACACTTTTGGGAGCATCCTCTCTGTGATTGCTGCTGCTGCTCTGGGGACAGTCAGCTGGGAAATGCTGGTCCTTTCTCCACAAACACTTCTTCAGCTGGTAAGGTATCCTGTGATGAGCATTCGAAACACTTAGCTATGGCCTTAAATACTTGGGTTAAAGCAGTAATTGTAGCTAATCACTGAAGGGAATAATGAGACACTTCTAGATATCAGATGACCTTACCACAGTAATACCTGTCTTTTCACGTTTTATTGTCTAGTGACATGACGAAGGTTTGGAAGATAATTGAATAGCAGACATTCACGAGTGAAGCAGTGATTAAAGGAGCAAATAGCCTAACAAGCATGGTCAGGTACTGCGTATGTTTCAGCTGTTCATTTTGCTGAAGGCCAACAATTTATGCTACACCCAGTGGCTACTGACTCTCTTCAGACCAGATACATGCAATAAAACTGGAATGTTAATTGGGGCAGAATGCAAGGCCTTAAAGGTACAGTGTTCTTGCAGGTACTGGCAACACCTCATTCCGAGTTGTTTCACTCTTGAATTTTGGTTTAAATCATGGTCCTTGAAATGCTTATAGGAAGGAATTAATAAAAGAGGCAACATATTTTGACACATACTGAACATCCTTATTTCAAAGTAAAATCCAGGTATTATTTTTTCCTTCAGGTGAGATGACATATCAAATATTTTAAAGTAATGCCTGTGGTATATATATAGAGAGAGGGGTACTCTTCTAATAAATGTGGAAACACGTCAGCGTTGTGCAACTATTGACAGGTCTGACATATAATTCAGTTTCTTCAACACCATTCCATCTGAACAGAATTAATGGGGTATTGGACTCTCCAGGTCTGTGGCTGCAGGTATACCACTCAAAACCAGTTTTCCAGCTCTGCAGTTAGGGGAGAAAGGCCAATGTTATGCTTAAAAGTACAAGCTTGTCAGTACTTTTTCTACAGCAAGTAGCTGTCTTGCTACTTGCAGAATTACTGACTCACTGTGTAAATAGTCATAATCTGTTCCCCACACAGTCCCAGTTTAAAACTGCAGCAGGGATTTTTGAAACTTGGGAACAGCTCAAGAAGGAAGTCCTGAAGAAATAGTTTAAATGATAGCTGTCCAGGCTCAGTTTCACAAAGGTATTAAAGGTTTAATGCTCCAGTGACTAAACTCCCACTAAGGCCAGAGGGAAGTCAAGTACCTTTGCAGGATTTAGGTTTTCAGATATCATTGTGAATTTGACCTCTAGCATCCATAAAGCCTCTTGTTGAATGGCATAAAATGTTTCCTGCTCTCCAGAGATTAAGCATATTTGTTAGCTATGCTAATCCCCATTTGTCATCTAAAAAAAAAAAGTAACTTGATTGGTTGGCTAGAAAGCCAGTGTCTCTCCAGTGCTACACTAACTTGCTGGACCATCAATACAACCTATGCTTGGAGGTTTGCCACATCTTCTGTTTTCTCTTGAACAGGACACTGACAGCAGTTGAGATCCTCATATTGCCTAGGCTCTCCTGACATGAGAACTGTGCCGTGATTACAGATGAAGGGTGTTGGTTACATCTGTTTCAGGGCTGCTTCACTCTCTCTGCTAACAAGCCGAACCGCCTCAGGCCAGTTCCCTGTTGTTTGTGGCACTCCTACCTTTTCTCACGCTTGCTGGTGAGGCAATGCACTGATATTTGTTCTTGGCTGCCAAGCATGTTCTTATCAGCTCATGTCACCGGCTGGATCAGCTGGACAGCAGGCTAGAAGGGAGAGATATGGCTATGGTGCATTTTGAATACTATTAAATGCACAAAGGCTTAGGAGGTTTTAGCTTTGCAGCTCTAAAGATCATATATCCTATAAAGGTATAATGATTCCTTCTTTGAGGAGTTTTCCATGCATTCCCTCTTGAAAGAACTGCATATATTCTCTCCTGTAGAAAAGCCATGTATATACATAAAGCTACATATGATATTTTAATAGTTTTTGCTTAGGTTTTTAGACAGTCTTAAATGTGATAGCTTGATATTTTCACTTAAGTGCCACTGATTTCTTGTACATAACCCCCTTTTAAAATTCAAATCAATAAAGAGCCATCAAAGTCTATACCCCAAATCCCATCGAATGAGGCTATGGACCAAAAATAGAGCAATAAGTGAATGCCATTTGGAAAAAAATGAGAGCAGAAATAATACATGAAATTATGGAGATAAAGTAATTTATGGAAGATAGTCATGAGCATCTTGACTTGTTCTTAAGTGATCTACTTTATCTTTTTAAATACTTTTTTTTTTTTAATTTCAGAGAGGAAAAAAATCCATCTTGTGGCACAGTGCAAAGGGGAGGTGAGCCTGGGGAGGAGGACACTGATGCTGGGATCTCTGCTATCCATTATTGGGTCATTTTGGGGCTCCAGTAAGGTTTTGCTGTTGTATAAGTTCCTTTTAGCCTCTTGTTATTGTGTTTGGATAGCACCTCTTGCAGTGATGGAGAAGCATGCTAGTCAAGGATTATATGCCTCATGTGATCTCCATTCCCAGGTTACATGGTCCTTGTGGACCATTTGTCACCTAGCCTTACATATGGGATGAAAGAAGTGAGCCTTTCAAGTGAACTTTCCCGTCTTTTCAACTCTCACTTTATTCTTACCTATTGCACTCAGGCAATATTGAGTCCTACAGTCCAGAATGTAGTCTGCAGCAATCTCTGATTTGGAGGCAGGGCCAGGGTATCTCAGCTGCAGCTTAATTTTGTGAACTCAGTATGTCCCAGCTTATTTTACCCTTGTTTTCTTCTGCCTGGGATTAGAGTGCCTCTGCTGTCAAAATTACTTATAGACCCCTGAGGCAGAAAATGTTTCTTCTGTAATGATACATACTGTGCTACTTCACATCTGGAGTGCTGCAGGGCCGCTCTTTTGGCTACCTCTCACTTTGCTGGGGAGTGAGATGGAAAAATGACTGTCTTTCCTGGTACACCTTTAACATACTTTAGTTCAGCTTACACTAAATACCCAGGAGTGAGGACAGAATGACAGGTACTGTACTGTGTGAGCTGCCCAAAGGTAGACTCTGTTAATACAGAAGTTAGACAGTGTGACAGATAGATGGGAGATAAGCAAAAGGCTATTATCCCAAGGTAAAGTTATTTCAACATACTGCCAATAACCTCTACTTATAATTTGGATGAGAGGTAGGAGAGGCATGACTTCAGCTGAGATCATTTGACTGCCATCCACACCTTTCAGTGAGGCTCTGACACTCTATCAAAGAGAAGGAGGAAAAAAGAAAGATCAGTCTTTATATTCTGGGCAGATGTCCAATAAGAAACTCCAGCAGAAGATTAAAGTCTTTAACATGAAAGAGAGATCTAGTGCAATGTGTAATATCCAGCAGTTCTAAAAATAAGCATGTTTGTCAAGTCTGCAACAATCAGGCTGATTGCTAGTCTTGACAGCATGACATACAGCTTGCAATATGGCACAAGGGAAAAATGTTATTCAAATATCTTCACAGACAGGATGGCCTTTGCAGTTATGGGAGAGGGACTGCACAACAGCTCTGACCTGGCATGCCTAGCATCTCTCCCCAGCTGCGACACCTCATTCCTGAGGAGCTGAGGAGCTGCTGGAAAGACAGCTACTGAGGAGGATTCAACACCTGCTGCTAACTGTTCTTGCAGACCAGACCCTTCTGACCAGACCCTTCTAATGGTGATGCTTATGACTGTCTTATAGAGGGAGTCCTTGGCATGTCTGCTGGAGTGTCACATGTTGGCGACTGAGTTGTTCAGACTGCCACAGGAGAAGGGAAAAGATGAGCTGAGAGGTGATGACTTTTCAGCAACTGGTGGCTGAGCAGGAGGTAGGACCATTCTTCATCCCAAAACACAGAACAGACAACTTACCAGAGAAAGGGCTGTACACAGCAAATGAGTGCTTATGTGCTGATTGATTTCACAGCATACTTCCTTTTGAATGCCAAGTTCTCCCCTGGGAGCAGGAAAGGAACTCTACACCAGATGCAGTAATGGGGGTGGCTTTTGGGGAGGAATAAAACTGGGGTGGAAAAGACATGTAACTTGACCATAGCTATAAAGACAGCTGAAGTTCAGAGTAGGATTCACATATGGAATTGCTATCTTCCACTTCTAAGCAAGATGAAGGAGACATGTAAGTGCAGGATAAGGACAAGCTACCAGTCCATGCTCAGAAATCTCCCAGGTATTTATGGTCAGAGATCTGAACAGTGGCATTCAGAGGAATTCAATTTGCTTCCGGGGAAGGAGCTGCTGTCTTTGGATTGCAAGTGTTATCTCCATAGCAGTGCTCTTCTCCTGGGCCAACACTGCTTTTCTGAGGGAGGCATCCATGCACAGGCAGCCCTATTGCAGGGACTGAGCTCCAGTCAGAACTGAACTGTAAAAAAGAGCAAACTATATGCCCTAATAAAGAAGTCCCCAGACAGTAAGCATTTATTTTTCTAGGAAATATAATTGACCTGATTTTTTTTTGGAAGGAAAAAGGTTTT
Source organism: Serilophus lunatus (assembly GCA_013399895.1). NCBI lineage: Eukaryota > Metazoa > Chordata > Aves > Passeriformes > Eurylaimidae > Serilophus > Serilophus lunatus. The sequence continues at coordinate 1,984,820 of VXBA01003768.1, read as the reverse complement.
TAAAGTTCACTTCAGCTTTCAACTCTTCCTAAATGGGGGTGAAATAGAACACTCAGTGCTTTCCGTGAGTCTGAGACCTGCAATGCAGTCTCTGGGTATGAAACTCTAACACCGTGTCCCTTGTCTTTCCTGGATAGCCTTACTCATTACCCCAAGAGATCCACATTTGCAAATCACTCCTTTAATTTTCAAGTGTTCTTCTGATCCCCTTTGAGGAATAGAATTTCTTTTACTAATTTTTTATTTCCAGTAAGCCAAACACTAAAATCGAGATGTGAACATAATGTTAACCTTGCTAAACCCTGTTACAGGCCAAAAGATCACCCACATACAAAGTTGATATTCTTCATCACTTCATTAAAATCCAGGACAGCTGAATGCAGATGCTCACATGACCAGAAGTGCAGGCATTTGCAACCCTTCACATTAATAAAATTCCAGAATACTTTAATGAAACATTGCAACTCCACCTACTCTCCAAGACACCTCTGGTGTCTGTAAGCCTGAAGAAAGAAAGCATCAGGCAACAGAACTATTTCTGGTTCTGGCAGGCATCATCTGTTCACAGATGAAGCCTTTGTTTCCTGTAGATTGTTTTTTCTTGTTTTAAATGCAGAATTTATGACTTCAAATTTTCTTGGGGTTAAGTAGTGCTGGTTCACGCCCATCACTGCACATCACCTTCTAAAGTAAATAACTTCTCATGCTCTGTTTTTGTGAAAATAAAACACAAGCTTTTGACTCCTGCCATCTGGGGTAGGTGCTGTTTTTATGGAAACTCACTCTTTTCAGAAAAATACAAATATTTTAGGAAAATACAGTCAGATACAGCTGGCTTAGTGTCTCACAGTTTGTTTCCAGGGCTTGACTGGATGGGGAACACTCAGTTTCTCTTACTGGAGGTTGAACCAGAGCTCACGTGCTTCTTAACTATTCCTATGCCAGTCCACAAGGCTGTTGCCTGTGCTGTTAAAAGCCTACTGCATCTCTGAGGGATCCACAAGGAACTGTTCTATCCTTGCTGTAGAGAAAAACATTTGTTATACTGGGTCCATTAAACAGTTTGAAATAGTTCAGAAAGTTTAAGTAATGAAAAATAACATTGTGGCAGCATTTTGAATGAGGACTGGGAAAGTGTTTCCATATACATGTCTAAAATGTCTCCGTTTTCAGGGAAAGCCTTGTCCAATTTATCTTTGTAAGGTAAGTAATTAGTTAAATACTATAATTTATGCGCTCACTCACCCATAAGCGTGAATTGCAATTCCTTGCTTCCTCGACCCTAAAAAGATATGTCTGGTTTGAATGACTTTAATTCGGCTGGCATTTTACACATCAACACTGTTAGAGATGTCAGCATTTCTTGCATGACAAGGGAATTACCCCGGGAAAGCAAATCCAAACCCATGCCTAGGAACAGATCCAACACTAGTCTAGCATGCTCCATCAACCTGCTTCTGAGCATCCAATATCTGAACACTGCTGATTGAATCTACCAGCAACGTGGTTTTCCAGATCCCAGCTGTTACTCTGGGCTCACCTGGAGGACTGGCATGCAAAGCTTTCAGGAGAGAAAGAAAGATCCTGTTCTCTGCCAGTTTTAACACTGCTGTGTCATATGTAGGAGGCAGCAAAGCATGTACAGAAACCAGCTAAGCTGGAAGAACAGCTAAACCCACTGTGAGTGAAGTTCCAACCTTCAGCTGAGCACTAATGTTTCCTGAATGCTTTAGTTCTGACATTTAAAAATGCCCAGCTTTACAAAAGTTCAGTAAAACTTGGCTTTATTATGGTTAGTATGAACTTTGTCACTGATTTCAGCAGAACTAGAATTTTACCTTGGACAGGCAGACCCACAAATCATCTATAAAAATTACCCGTTTGAGTTAGTCCAAAACGTTTTTGTATTAAGGTTTATGATATAAGATGGAAGACCACACTGCCAGTTTGAGTCAGATACTGAAAGCTCTTTTACATTTAAGGCATGATACTTGGGAATAGGATGACAGCCTGTACCGTTTCACTCTTTAGTAGCACATAATAGAGCAAGTGCCACCTGTTACAAAAGCTGTCAGCACTGCCTTTGGTGGAAGGGTGATTGAACAATGAAAAACACTTGTCTGATCCAGTCAGGATTTATGATTATATATTGCTGAGTAGATTTCATGTTGTAACTCTAAGAAAACATACAAACATGAATACATCTGTCTACCTCACTGACCTTCACCCCTGAGCCGGTCAATTTCCTTATTCTTCCTTTTGCCTGCTACTTATTTTACTTGTAAATATTTTATTCCATATCTCCTATCAAAGTTTCTTCCTCTGTAAAATTACTTCTGATCATTTGTTTCATACATCCCATTACTGAGTTACCCCAAATCTACATGAAACAAAACCTGCCCAAACCTACCAGGATGAAGTAACTTTTTTCCCCCCCAGTTATTCCTCTCCTTTATTGAGAGTTGTTTAAGGTTAGGAGAATCAGTTTCCAGCCAGACTGTGTGTGCAGGAGACCTGCTGGGGAATGGAGACCATTCCTTTTTGCAGAAGTCCCTTGGAGGATCGCCCTCTATTTGAACAGGCCTTCTTGCCATCACAAGTAGGATGCATACGGCTGACTTCCATTTTTCCCCACTGCTTTAGCTAAAAGGAGAATATTTTTTCTCTCTCACTTACAAATAAATTTTTTAAGTTCCCTGAAGGCTCTGGGTGAATTGTACCAGACAAACCTTGTTTGTTAGCATACTTAGCAAAATTAACATATAACACCTGTTTTGTTATGACAACATTTCCCACATTTACAGTCAATTCACTGTAGTCACCCAGAGCCTGAGGACTTCATTTTTTACTTAAAGTTCATTTCTGTTTGTTTAAATAAGAACTTCAGGCAAAGAAAAATGGAAATCCTGGCATTTGGGCAGATTCCAGCAAATAGCTCAGGGAGTTCCATGGCAAAACAAGGAGAAGAATGCAGAGATGCATTTCAACCCTGTTACTGTCATGATTGGAGAAATGAGGATGGTTAAAATGAAGGTGACGGAAGAAAATACTTCTCAGGGACTTTGAAGCAGGTGAACTGTTAGGGTTACCTAGGACACCCCGACGTCCTTAGCTGTTCCTATGATAATGGAAATCAAGCCAACAGGATGCCTCTTGCAGGCTCAAGATTTGAAACTCCAGAGTTTATGAAAAGCCCAGAGGAAAGGGCCAAGTTGCTCATATACCAGAACACTTCAAATTTCCCTTTGCAGACCTCTTTCATCAGCAGGCCAAGCCATGTCTGCACTGTCATGCCTCTGTACTCTTGATCACAGCAGAGCCCTAACTGCTTCCATCTCTAATCCTGTCACAGCCTTCTCCAGCTTGGCTCTGATGCATGCAATCCACCTTCTTCAGGCCAAGGATGGAGGGTGGGGAAGGTACTGGTGGGAAATTCACCTCCTGCCTGCACATGTGGGCCTGATGCAAACTTTACGCCTCAAACAGACCGGGACACTTTGTGCATGTGGGTGCAGACGGTGGTCCTGCTTTCCTGAGGGATTTCTACTGAAGGTATTGAAGACACAACAAGGGAATTTTCCCTTACAGCTCAACCCACTGCACTTCACAATGCTGCCTTGTATGTATGAGAGGTAGTCTGTGCTTAGTAGAATGAACTGATGGAGCATCTACATTGTGTAACATCCCATTGGTACCACAGATACATGTAGAATCACAGAATCATGGGAGACTCCAGTCCAGCCTCCTGCTTGGAGCAAGGTCAGTCATGAAAGCAGATCAGGTGGCTCATGTCTTTATCAACTTGGGTCTTGAAAAATCTCCCAGGTGATGACAGCACAATCTCTCTGAGCAGTGGCTTCCAGTATTCATTTCTCCACACTGTAAAAAAGATTTTTTTCTGATATTCATGCTAAACCTCTTGTTTCAGTTCATAACTACTGCTCCTCACCCTGCTGATGCACACCTCAGTGAAGATCCTGCCTCCATTTTCTCAGCAACTTCTCTGTAGGTACTGAGGGGCTGAGAGACTGAATTTATGTCCTCCCAAAGGTTGAAGCTCTCACAGGACAAGTGGTCTAGCCTTGATCTCTTCAGTGGTTCTCTGCTGAGCTCATGCTAGTTTATGGATATATTTCTTGTATAAGGCAGTCCAGTATGGAGATTCCTCTGTCTGGGATGAAAATAGAAAAACATTCAGTTTTATTTTATGCCTAATCACAGGCACAGAGAAGTTTTACCTCACCTTCAGCTTTGTGAAAATGTCACAATGGAAAACTTCATTGCTTAAAGCAGATTGCATTTGTTACTATCTTTTGGATTTTTAATACTAGATTTTATACAGAGTTAGGAAGTACATACATGTAGTTTCAAAGCTGATAAACCAGATACAATTGTACTGCTAATTTGTAACATTTTCTATTATTCAGATTTGCAATATATAGGTCTACAAGATTTGCATTTTTTAAATTCAGAATTAGAAAGCTCCAAATTTATTTTCAAGATTTATTTTTCAAAAAGTTTGTGGAAAACTATCAAAATGCTCCATTTCAGCACACAGTTATTTTTCTTTTTTGATAGAAACTGGCAGGCCAGCATGCCATAATCTGCAGCTAATAATATCATTCTGAATGCAATCTCCAAATTTAAAACCATGTAAGTCCACTCAAAAATCAGCTGGATTAACAATTAGAGAAAAATCATGGTGAAAAGGACATCAAGAAGAATTCCATAAAAAAGATGTAGGTTCATAGGGTGTCCTTATACCATGGATTTCTGGGTACAAGGATGTTTTATTGAATAAAAATATGCTTGTCCTGTTCTGATAATATTTTCCAACCATTAAGTGCCAGACACTGAGCAAGACTGAACTGACCTATGTGGGTTCTATCACGTTGATTTTATTTTACTTCCTCAAAACTAACAACATGCTAGCTATGATCAGTGACACAGTTCTCCTTTCTATAGGAGAGACTACTGTACTTCTCTGATTTCCAAATGAACACCTACCTAATTTTATCTACATGTATCTTGTGAAATATAAAATATGTGGTGCAAAACATTGCTGTGCTTAATTTCTGTAAAAATATCCATTTAAGAAACCCAAAATGACAAGAGTCACTGAGGAAAATGCATTTAAAATGTCTATGCTCTGACTTGCTTTTGCACAAGAAATCACACACCACAGATGCATATTTTGTTTTCAACTACACACTTCAGACTTTTTTTTTTTTTTTTTCTCCCTGTGAGGCATACTGAGCTACCACTGCTGAGTGGTGCAGAGGATTTAGCAAGCAAAGTTAGCAAAGAACCCCCTGGAAATCCCATCAGTATGTCAAGACTGATGTTATTGATGTATATGGGGAGACTTCTCATTCCAACCCCTGCTGGTCCTTTAGAAACCCAGAGGATTGTTAACACAGTTAGAGAGAGTTCATGAACTCTGCTCTGTATGAATGCAAAGTATCTGGAACATTGATATGGAAGTGGAGACTCTCTTCCTTTTGTTTCTATTCATGTTCCTCTACATAATATTTTAATGATTAAGAACCCCCTGATATGCCTACTGATTCCTCTGAAGTCACCTGATAGTTACCAAACACAGACTTTAATCCCAAATTTTGTAATAATAAAGTGATAAAATTCCCAGCTCTTTCAACTTCATAGAACTTTCAAATAAAACCATGCCCTTCGGCTACTGCCATCTATTGTTACTTCTAATAGAAAGAAAGAGAGAAAATGAAGCTTAGAAGACACAGCACAACCCTGTTGATATGACTTTTGTACTTGACGCATAAATATAGGACAAGTTCCTTCCAGGGCATTTTTACCACTGTTACACATGCTCCACCAGGCAGGTGAAAGACCCGATCCCTTCTAGCATCCTCAGAGTGCAGTGTGTACCACTGAGGTGGCCATGAGGTATATAACATGAAGTAAGCTGTTACAGCAGTTGTTTCTTAATTTACACACCTAAGCCTCACTCAATAAAACTTAAGTTATTTTGCTGGACTAGGTCCAGATCCTTCATAGATGCCAGTCTGTCACCAGCTGCCTCCATTGCCTTCCTTGCCTCTCTGGAGAGGTTCAGAAGAACTTGTTAGATTGGGCCCCGTTTTCTCCCTGTGAAGTGTTCTTGCATCATGAGCAGGCACCAAACACTGCCTGAGAGCTTCTGGAAGGGAGGAAGTTCCGTGCTATAACCTTATAGACATTTCTTGAACTACTATTTGCAAGCATTGCTCAGATGCCCCAAAACTTTTTTTTTTTTTTTTTTTTTAATATAGGCTTCTCTTTTTGACATCTTGGACTCTTTTATGTTCGTTGGGTCAAATTCTAAGGAGTATGAAGTTGATTTCGCTTGCATACAAAAGGTCATCTTACCCTGTGCTCTTAATTTCTATTTCTCAGCACTTCAGAGTTATAGGATGAGTTATGAAATGTACAATAGGTACTAGATAGTTTTAAATATGTTTTACTTATAACTAATACAATGCTTACAGCTAACCCACAGTTATGAAAACTGGTTGATACAGCTCTAGGCTAACACTTTGGGAGTGTAAACATATGCTGCAGCAGCAACCCACTATTTAGCAGGAGTTTGTTCAGAGTAATAGCTGGGAAAGTAATTTAATTTTCAGGGCTATCATACCGATTAACTTCTGAAAGATGATGAGATGGAGCTCAGACATGTAGAAAGGAGGCATTCTTGACTGTCCTCTTACCACACCTTCTCATTTTGCTGGCTTGTTTCATGTGTTTAGGTACAGGGAAGTTTAAATAAAAGGTTTTAGCTTGAGACTGTAATGAAATACAGTAATTTTAGATGTGATGGTTGATGAACATGGCAGTTGATGTAACTTGATACATCTTCTTTGTAGTAGCGAAAATAAATAAGAGGATTATTGACAGTGTCTTGTGGACATAGTAATTTGTTCAAACCAAATGCTAAACCAACAAGCCTACTGCCACTGCCACCACTGAAGCCACAAGCAAATAGATCATATCTTGCACCTCATGTCTAACTAAACACACCACCTCTCTGTATCTAGAGAGCATACGGTCAGAAGAATGATGGGCAATATTGCCATTTCTGGTTAGCTTTGCCAAACAACAGGCCACATCACTTTCATAGTTTTGTTTTCAGTAGACATTTATCCAGCGACACACTCTCTTGAAGTGTAAACTTACCTGTTTTCAACAGCAAATGTTGTCAACATTTCAACCAGCTACATTTTGCCATTAAAAATGAAATTTCTCTGCTTATACTGTCAATGATCTTGTCATTTTTTTCAGAGTGTTGTATGATATTGTGCTTCTGGGTCTTGCTATAACAAGTGAAGTCAGGAATTCCCTTCTCAGAGTGAAGCCTTCATTGCTGATGGCTGTATTGACATGGAGATGATGGCTGTGGGTAATACGTATTGAAGGCATAGCAATCTGCTGAGATTGGTGATAGTCACTGCTGAAATGTTAAATATAATCTCAAATTTTTCAATATTTTGTCAAGTAGGGACATTCTTTATTGGAAGGTATAATAATTTCAAGAGTTCAGGTCCGAATCTAGCTTTGTTTTATAGATCTGAAAACACATGCAGACTTCAAAATTTCTTCTTTGTATCCAGGTCTTCTTACTCGGAAAAACAAGTGGAAAAGGCATCCCAGTCAGATTTGACTGAAGGCTGTACGGGATTTCTATTCTTAGCAGTGCCAGCACACTTGAATGTGAGCTCCTGACAATGTGAGTCTGCTGCAAAGTCCAACCTCAGCTCTGGCATTACCTGAAAGGCTTCATCATTCTCCAAGAAGGAAGAACCTACTGCTTCTGCCTATCCAGGTCCTGGGGTACCCAGATAAGAAGGACAGATAAGGTATCACAAGAAGGTTGCAGGTTGATTAAGGATGTGGTTTCATTATGTGTCTGCCAGCAGGAACACTACACAGAAACCCCAAATGTGCAAAGAGACACTGAAAAGCAAACCTTGGCCTCTGTTCATTCTTCGTCCTAAGGTGAAAAGATCAGTCCCTTCTCATTGATCATTGTTACTATCCATTATCATTAAGAATGTGAGATCTTAATCTTCATTTACATACTGCAGTGTTCCTCGTTATGTTGCAGTTTTGGGGGTAGGGTGTAAAAGAAATACTGCTTTGAGATGAGACTGTTTTTTTCCTGTATATTCTGTTCACATCTAAGGGACCAAATCTCGCAGTTGCTCATCAAGCTGGAATATAAATGACCATTTCTGCTGCTGATGCATAATCAGAAAGGATTCTGGGTTGTTCATCAACCTTTTTAGTGCAATTCTTACATGTAGCAACACGTGTTCTTCCATGTACTCTTGCTTACTGCCTGGACAGGAATCATGCCTTCAATACACTTGAGGCTGAACCACCCAGATACATTTTTTACCAACTTCCAGTTATTTGGTGATCAGATAACAAGGGGTTAAAAAGTGCTTTAGCTGTATTATTGATGAATATGTGATTATTAGCTTACAAAATTAAACTGTATAAAGGTTTAGTGATTTAGAACTTTGAAACATAACTTCTATACAAGTCTCTATTTCAATTTATAATCAGTAATTCTTGGAAGATGGCTTAATTTTTATTACCAATAGTTGTGTTTTTAGGAAGGGTATTTTTTTTCAAAATAACAAATGGTTCAGGTGATTTATTTCTATTTTTAAATACAACATCTTAGTATGCACTCTATCTTATTGTGGGTGCCTGTCACTCATGCTTCAGTCCAGTGGAATTACTGGTGAAACAATAACTAATAAAATTGGTTGTGAACCAAAATTCAATAACAGCAAAGTTAATTATATGTTTACAAGAGTATAAACTTACAGTTTGATCAATATGTAAATTCTGACCTTCAATGGTCTTTTCAGCCTTCTTTTAAGCTTTTAGTCTTGCAAAGATTAACTTAACTGCCTAGAACTTCCTTTTATGAAGCTACCAGAATATAAGAATGAAGAACTTAAAATGACTTTATATTTTTCAAAAATTTAAAAAAATACGAACTTTTGATGCTGTAAGTACTCATTCATCTTACTACATAGCAGCATTAAACTGATACATATATCTACTTAACATTTTTTATATATATTTTCATATAAATTATGCCATTAACTGTACTTGTACAGCATTCTTGAAACACACTGTTTGAGACTCCTGTCCAAAGCAAAGAGTTCTGAGGGATGGTGGTTGAATCAAAGCATTTTTGAAGTTATTTGTCTCCCAGAGTCTGCCAGAGCATTCTTATGTATCAACAATCATCTTTCACCAAATGAATGGCTATTTTTTATATACTTTTCCTGAAGAGTATCTCAAGACACCAGTGCACTTGTTTTTATACTTCTTCTTCTAGGGCATCCATTTATCTTGCAGATTAAACAGGCATATCATTCCCTGTATTTAACATTGCTACGGATAATAATAAGCTTGACACATACAAGCTTTATTCAGGGCAGTCAAGAAAATACATTTTTGGACAGATAACTTTCTGGGTAAGCTCTAATTTGACTTTGGAATGACATGTTGTTTGAGCGAACAATTTGCAGACTACTGCCAGCTGCACCACAAAAATTCACTGAGAAGGACATTGTTTCTATCTAGACATTCATCATTTGTATGTTTGCTTGGCTGGTTTTGTGTGTTACATTTCTGTTCCCAGAGCCAGCAGGGAATTGCACTTACTGGGATGGAAACTGAAGGAAGTTCTAGCTCAGACTTGAATATATCCTATTGTGTAACATGAAGCTGTTATTTTTCTGAAGGATTTGTGGTTACAAAGCAAACCACAAGACCAAAGCAACTGGATGATTTCTAGCTTTTTTGGACTGAATGGCTTTTACGGTAGGACATATGTGCTTTGCTTTGGCACTTAGGCAGCTCTTTGACACTGAAGTACATTGCTTAATGGACACAGAAAGGATTGACTCATTTTAAAATAACCTGCAGAATTTCATTCAATATTTTAAAATGTTTATTCCCTCAGGAAAATTACATCTCTGACTCGTAGTAACTGAGAGAACTTTATTTGGGAAGTGTGAAATCTTGTGGTTTACTTAGCTGTAACTTTTTTTGCTTCTGAAGCTTCCCTCCACATCCTACCATCCTACCATTTCTATATGTATCAAAAATCCCAGCTGCTCCTTTTCTCCTTTGTGGCTGGCTTTGTCAGTACTGGAATAGAAGTTTTAGCCCAGGAAGGTTTAGCCCTTCATTTTAAGTAACCATAAAAACCTAATTTTTCTGCTGGCTTAAACTGATATACTCCAATATCGCCAGTGTTACCTGAGAGCTCTGTATGCTTTATACATCCATTGATTTCCTTCCTCTTAAGGTAGTAGAATTACTAAAGACAATAAAATCCCTAAAAATCCCTAAACATTGTAATTTGCAGCAATAATTTCAGTCCTGGCTAAAGGGGGAATAATGTTGCATGAGAATAGTGTTTTAAATGTATGAAACCAGAACATTATACACATCACAGGATCATAGGTGGTCAGGAAAGCTTACTCTAGAGTCTAGCCCAAGAGACACTCTTTAAAAGGAGGTGTAGTTCTTTCTGATCTTGAAAGCCCCTCTTCCCCACCACTGGGAACATAACTGGGATCCAGAGGACCCAAGCAGCTTGCAAGAGGCATGTGACACCTTGCAGTACTGCCTGCAGCATTTCTGCTGATGAAAAAGCCAGAGCTGTATTGTGGCTCACCGCTGGAGTATAAAGTTTTATGTATTTTGCATGGCATTTGCTAAATAAGGCTGAAAAAGGGTAGGCAACTTAGAATGAATGTGCATTTTGCCCTTGCTACTATAATTTAATTACAATGCTGAAACAAAAAAGGGAGTGTAAAGTATCAGGCAACATATAAGAACAGACCCTAGTGAGAATTACTTGGTCATTGAAATCTAAAAGTCAGTAAGGTTTCGATCTTTGGGCTCACCTATAATTTGTGCACCATAAATGTAGACTGAAGTCATTAGGGACTTTGTAATGACAGTGCTGTCTATAACAGTATCATCAAGCAAGACATTGGCATAAATCATTGGCACTTTGCAAAGTGTCACTTCTGTCAACCTCCCAGTGATGTGATCTTTAGTCTTTCAAATCTATAGACTGGCATTTGGATCAGCTAAGCACCTAACACCCTGTCTTGCATATTAAAGCTTCTTTAGCCAATATCTAAATGCTGAAGTAATGCCTGCTTAAAAATATTTTTTAATTATTTGCATAATATAATCCCACTACTTTAAAGCTTTTCTTAGGGCATAACTATACAGTCTGTCCTTTGTTGATGGATTCACAACTACCTTAATCAATAATTTAAAAAAGGTATTAATTGAAGCCAGCAGCCCTATAAAATGACTAAATGGATGTTAAAAAAAATCAGCTACTAAAATCATCAGTTTATAAAATACTTTCAAACAAATGTTATGAAACTAAAGCTTTTCAGTTTTAAATTGTTTTACATGATATACAGATTTTTATGGATATAAATTGTGATTGTGTGGGTTGATAAACTAAATAACAGAGGTGGATTTAATTACATCTGAAACTGGACAGCAAGCAAAAAAAATTTTCTTCTGTCTCTCTAATGAACCTCAAACTAGAACTCAGTAATGTAGCACTTCACTAGACAATACTGAAATCCTTTTAAAATTGTCTTGTTTTACTTACAGATGAGTTTTTAGAGATGATGTGTTGCTGGATGTGTAAACACTGCTGGGTATGTTCCTAGCTGTGGACATCTGTTAGTTTTACTGACAAATTGTTAGAAGGTCCCTGGTATGGCCTTGTTCTATGGCTGTTGTCTCAAGAATACTGATTTGTACTGGTGTTTTTGTAATGGCTGCCTGAAGCTACTAAGAAGCATGTGTAGAATTTGCAGGAGTCCTTATGACTACACTGAGATGACAAACCACAGTCACTACATTATACTCTTCTAATCCTTCCTTAAGATATTACAGTTCAGTATTGTATTTCGTATGAGATTTTAGAAGGGTTTTCTTTTGGATTATGAGCATATTTTTTGCACCTTAAGAGTCCTTGTAGTCTGTGCCAAAGTCAAATTGATTGATACACATACCATGTAATTAAAAAGATATTGCATTTATATACACAAATGAAATCATATTTGCCATGAATAAAATTACATGTAGCTCTATGAAAGTCAGAAATTTCATGATCATCTATACCCAGGACTAAACTAGCTTACTTGCAGTCTAGAAGACGTGAACCTTTGACAGTTTGGAAAAGGCTATCTTAAACAAGTGGATTTCATTCTCTTGTCCACTGGCTTCTAGATGTTTACTTTTAAAGTGCCTATAAAAGATTACTAAAAACAGACCCATTTTCAATGCATTCAGATATTTGTTGAAAAAATTGAAGAGATTGACTTGAGGACAATGAGGAATAGCAATTAGATTAACAGTAAGCATCTTCAAATTCAGGCTGAATTTTAAAATACAGGTGTTCAGATTTTACAAAGACCTTTCATAATTCTGGCATGAGTAGTTATAAAGTTTCATTTTTCAGTAAATAAACAAATCTGAAACTATTATTTAAAATATAGTGGTGTATATAAGCTCTGGGATGAACTGAAATCCTATTGTTCTATATTCTTTGCTGAAGTATAACATAATTTTGGTTTATGTTCAGAACAGAAGTGGACAGTAGAAGAATGGCAGCAATCTCATGAAAACTTTGCAACAGTGAGAATCATAGATGAATGATCTCACAAATTGATTTTACTGTGTTTTTGATTGCCAAAGGTAATAAAGGAGTGACTTGGCCAGGTTGCATTGAAAAATTTGAAGCAAAATGGCTACAAACTGGACATAATATAAACCAATGTGCTCAGAGTAGAAAGATTTAGATCTCTTTTAGCATAAAAGCTGCCATATCTTTCTAGATATGTTGAAGTCTTTGGCGTCTAATTTGGAAAACCTCTTTCACAGGCAAGAGGAAATAATAAAATTCTACATTATAAGCCTTTAATGGTCAAATGTACAAGCAATAGATGTAGTTTCTTATTTAAAAGACTAGAATATATTTCAAAATTCACTTGGAAATACAGTAAGAGCATCATCCATCATTCACCTGAAACTCAAAGGAGAAGACCCACTTTCACTATTGTTTTTAATGTTAACATATTCACAGTGTATTTCTTAGATTTTTTTTTGTATATGTGTCTTTAAGCTGTGCAAGGGTGGAGTCATAGCTTTCTGTAAAGACCAGGAAGGAAAACTGAACTAATATTTGCATTTCTGCTTACTGATCTTGTTTTGTTTGTAAGTTAAAAAAATGTATGTTCATGTTTACATAACTTTTTCTACTGTGAACTATGTTAAGTGATGAGGGATGAGACAATATTTGTGTATTTAATGGGATAAAAATAAAGAATGACAAAGATTATATCCATCAGGTGTTTGACTAGTAATTAGAAATAGAAGAAGAAACTGTCAGCAACGAAATTAATTACTGTCCTGTCATGGGCTTTACCGGGTTTGAATTTTCTTCCTTAGTATGAGGACCAGAGTAAGAAAACCAATTGCACAAATCATAATGAATACAAGAATAACTTTCGAAAATAAAGAGATGGTACTCCAACCACATACTTAGTCTATTCCTAGCTACATATTTTATCTAACCAATTAGAAGCAAAAGAGAAGCACATTTCATTGCCATGAATAAATACATTGCATCCAAGACAGGGGCAGAGGAATGATGCCAACAGAGAAAAACCCACACCTTCTCTCAGTATTCCAGTTCTTCCATATAATGGAGTCAGCATGAAGAGAGCTAATTGATTTCACCAGATATCTGTAGTGCCTGGTCCTAAGTGGGAGATAGCTGTAGCAAAGCAATATCTTCCTGTTTCCTTTCTTTCCTTTCTGCCTCTATCATCATCAAAATATTCTCTCTCACCACACCTCATAAGGAGCTTTTATCCGATGTGAATTTTATACCTTGTATTATTTGTGATGCTCTGTGTTTCCCAGTCCTTTTGTACACTCTGTCAATAGAGTGCTTCAAGCCTGACTGTCACTATGTGTTTCTAGAACAACATAACCTGTCCAGTCAGGTCAGGACTGCAAGGTGCTACTGCTGTAGTTAATTGACTAGCTTGACTCTTTAGTAGCAAATTGGGTACTGTACCAATACTGAGTCATTCTCAGGACTGACACATCTGAAGGAATGGAAAGTACCTCTGATCTAGTCATTGTAATCAAAATAATGCAAAAAAAATAATTAAAAATCTTTTATATAGTTTAGAATTATAAATCACAATCTTGACCTCAGCTTTTAAAATGCAAAGATGTAAGGGGCACTTGTGCTTCTTAAAGTCTTCAGGAAATGATTCTTCAGCTTTCCTTCAAGTATTACTTACCCTTTACACCTAGTATCTGGTAAAGGAGCTTGGAAAAGTGTTTGCATCCTCAATAACTTATCAGAAAACATGTGTAAAAATACTCAAAGACAATGTGCACAACTGTTCCTTATGGATTTATGATGACAATGTGTATCAAACACTCAGCACATATCTAGGCAGCAGCTAAAGTTCAGCTACTCAACTTTAACCCCCTGGAGGAGGTCAACAGGAAAAAGGAATGCATGTTAAAGCTCACACCGATGTTAAGTGAGATTCCTTCAATGGGGCTTGAACTCCTACTCGAGATAGCAGCAGCAGGGCTGAGTGCCTTGGAATGCAAATCGAGCTTGTTACTCTTCATCACAGGAGTCATAAAAGTTCTACATCAAAGATGCAGATACAGGCTGATTTTTTTCGAAGGGATATTTCACCACCTACCCAACGGCCAGCTTCCAGACAATGGCAGTGAATACTTTGAACTACTACTGCTGATTAGACTCCCTCTGGCTTCACATATACTTTATCATTGTTTGTTCCACTAGATTAACAACAGAAATGCAAGATCTTGGACACAGACTTCATTAAATGCTCTCAAAGATGAAAATTCTTGCAGCTTACAACCTTATTGCCATTGAATAATCTTTCATTCTGGGTCTTTCATGTACCAATAAAAAAAAAGGAATCTTGCTTCTGAGTGTTGCCAGACTAAATAATGAAATTTAAAATTTTACTGACCATGAGATGACTCCAAGCTATAATGATTAATTTAAAATACTTTAGATACACTGCTTTACCTACAAGCATGGCAAAAAAATCCCAAACAATCAACCAGAAAAACCACAAGGGGGAGTTAAAAAAAATGCCCCAGTTTTTGTTACTTATTGTTCAAAGTTCAAAGCACATGAAAGGGCCCAGCAAAGAGACACAGAGTTCACATTTTGTTAATCTCACATTTTATTAATTAAATTTTATTGATTAGGGGGAAGGATGTACCAAGGAAGTGAAGAAATTCAGATAAACTGAGGGGAAATAAAGTGGAGCAATAAAATTCAAAAGAATGATAATTTGCATAAAATCAGATGTTTTTCTGTTAGCAGAATGAGCAATTGAATAAAAGGGAAAATAAAACCATGCAACAAAGGGCACACAAAAGATTAAAAAAGGAGACTAGAACAATGTTTTCTGTGATACTAGCCACACTGCCTATGCAACTTATGAAACAAGACCTATGAAAACAAGGCCCTAAAGTTTAGACCTTTTTTAGCATTCCTTTGATGAAGGTGAAAGAAGAGATACATAAATCAGTTTTTCTCTTGAATTCTGGAAGGTTTTAAGATACTGCACTGCAGAATGGGGTACAAAAATGCAGACAACAGACAGATGAGAGGGAATATTCATGAGGAAAGCAGATTGGTACTTTTGGTCTTCTCTTTCAATCATAATTTTTTTTACAGGTTGTCTTTGTTTTGTTTTTGCTGAGAGGACTTTACATGCTGTTTCCTTCCACGCCATTTTCCGTATGTCTCCTTTTAATGTGTGAGCTCGACCCTTCATGCTGATTCTCCTTTGGTGAAGGCTGCCATCACCTGTAGGCAATGCCAGTGAGCCCCACCATGCAGTTTGCCTTAGTACAGCAAATACAGCCACAGGGAGTCCAATCATGTGTCAAATCTGCACTCACACAGGGAAGATATTTTATCCTGTGCAGTTGTTTCCTGGTGAATCTATGTGCTCTGCTTCCTCTGCAATATTCATTAACGCAAGTCACTTGTACAGAAAATATTTATTTAACTTTAAGATTTATATAGTGTCTTTCTCTATAGCATCTAGGTGGTATTTGGAGAAATTAAAAACATAAGTTATATGAAGCTTTCAATAATCTTTTGCATTAAACTGCTACTGTTGTCAGAAATAAATCAGCTATATTGTCATGAAATGAAATAAACCTAACAAAACCCAAACATGCAGAAGTATAAAATCAATCAACGAAAAGCTAACCAAATAAATGTGGCTTGCATAAATACAAGCAAGAAAGATTGGCTATCAGCTGCATCAATGAAATACCTAGACATGAATGAAAGCAGGCATCATTAATCTGCATTGATTGCACTTGTTTGCTGGGCTGTGCTTCCTATCTGACCTGAACACTAGCTGGAAGCCATATCGCCATGCTATTTGTAGGCAGATGTATGTTCGTGGCAGAGCCAGCGTTAAAAGCAAGTGCTGGCGGTAGCTGCTAAGTTTAGGAAAGTGAAAGGGGAGCATTTTTCTCTGGCAGCAAAGGCAGTTCGAAGGGTTCCAGCCTCGTTGATCATTTTCTCCTTTGTCTTTCTGTTCATCATTCCAGTGCCTGCTTAAGGGCAGCCATTAGTGCAATTCTGCTATACGGACAATCAGTGAGTTATTTTAGATTAAATACCTCCAGAAGCACTATTAACAAAGAAAATCAGAAAGAACAGCAAGACCCTTCAGTCATTGCACTGATCCACTTTAGGACACAATATCAAAAACAGCTAAACCAGCAACACTGAGACACCAGTGATCTCTGGGAGTGAGAGGAGAGGGAGAAAGAGAGGCTTTTCTGCAAGGCAAAATGTCTGTGAAACTACACACCAAGTTAGGGAGCCATGCCACTCTCCACGGTAGTTGTGGGAGAAAAAGGGACCTTTCCTTTTCACAAGGTCCTCAGATAGCTGAAGCTAACTCTACTCACTAGCAGATACAGAGCCGCAAGTGAGCTTCTGGTTTAAACACTGCACACAATATTGCTTAACTTTTGCTTTTCCTGTTGGGCTATGGGCTTAGGCCTTTTTAGGGTGAAGCACTTAACTGACTTGACTTCACACATCCAAGTTAGGAAAGCTGCAATGACCAATTGCTTTGCTGTTTTCATACATGCCATAGGTTTCCATAGGTTTCATTTGGACATGGATCTCCCACAACAAAATACACAAAGAGAGAGAGGGAGCCTCTTGCCACAGTGCTTTCAACTGAGCAGCTCCCATTGAAAGACGACAAGTACACAAGGTGCCTACATGGAAAGCCAAGCACTCTCAAAAAGCAAATGCACTCTCAGAGCACCTTTTTTTCCACAATCCACACTTCTATTTTACATTTTCACCATCTGATTATTTAAGTTCCAAAGTGTGTTGGATTAAGCTTGGTTTTCATTTATATCTAGAAACAGAAATAACATTATTCAGCTGTAGAAGAGAGCAAAACGGAATCCAGAGTGGTTTTACTTACGTATCAGTCCTGCAGCTGTGATTCTCTCTGCTTGCATTAAGTGGGATTTATTTTTCCTTTGTGAAGAATCGGGGGTTTGACTTATGACATTACTCAGCATGATGATGCTGGTGCAGAGACCAGCTCTTATTACATCGATTTGGTAACAGGTCCAGATACAAAAAAATATACCTTAGAAAAGCATTTTCCCATCTTCCTCTTTTTAGTACCATATTGTGCTTTCAAAAATATCCCTTCCAACTTCTTGTTAGGGAAACCCATTTGTATGATTTGTCCCTTTAAAGACCATCATGGTGAAATAGGTTTCACAGGCAATGGAGTGAGGATTTCATAGGAAATTGGATTTTTTCCCTCACTTTGTTGTACAAAAGGTCAAAATTTATTTCTGTTTGATTGTGCTCACCTCAAAGATGTCCCCTGCAGGCTCTGTCTGTTGGCACTTAACATGGGTTTAAAGAATGCTCTCTAGGCCATTTTGCAGCAAGAAAGTAGTAGGTCTTACATGGAAATGCAAACAAAACCTTTAAAGCTTTTGATCTTCTTGGGGACTTGATGAAATCTCTTGAGCAAATTGAAGGATTACATGCAACAGCAAATATGTACAAGTATAACAAATTAACTGTAAATGATATAACTAATCTAAAATGGAAGTATAAGATATTACTGTCTTATGGCAGTATTTGAACTTTATTTCACTAAAACTCAAGAATATTTTAAAAGCAGTGGTAAATGACTATTGACTACAAATATTCATTCAAATGCAAAAGAGAATTGCTCTGGGGTTTCTTTTCCTTTAATCTCCTCCTGATTTGATCTAAGCACATCCTTCTAACCTTAATGCAGAGGGGTGGGAGGGAGTGGGGGGGGACAAGCTGTGAAATTCATACTGTTAATCCCCTGAGGACTTTCTAATCAGACAAGAGCCACTGGGGAGCTAGTTTTCTAAAGGTCTTTTGTTTCTCCTCGTGTAGAGAACACAGAGAGCAGGTACTGCTGTGCATGGCACACTAAGACTTTTGCATGGTAAAACAATAACACTTTGAAAGGCAGCAGTTTACCATATCTTCTCATACTAATTGTCATTCAAAAAGGTGACCTATAAATTTCCCCCTGCTTTAAGCAGAGGTGGTGTGGTGACCTGGTCAACCCAGGTTCAAGTGTCATTGATTGGATGATGACGGACAAGGAAGAGTCCTTTGCCAGACATGAATCTACTTGACATTTCACTCATCAAGCACCTTGAGTTTATTTTCTAAATCAGCCTTTTCTCTTGCTTGGCATAAGCTGTTCAGCAACAGTGGCATGAACAGGCATGTCATCATGTTTGCATCTGGTCACAGCTCTTGGTAGCAGGCACAAAGGAAGAAAAGACTATGGATAATTTCCACTTCACATATCTTTTAAATGAATGGGGTGAGCAACAGCCAGGGCCGAAACACTGAGACACTCACATCATTAGGAACTTCAAAAGAGTGGGACTGCAAAGCCTCCCTTGCAGCATCATCAACTAATTTGTCTTCCCTTTGAGAATGCTTCTGTTCAAAGCTCTAGAAAATAATTCACAATTATGATAACAGTTTGAGAAAAAAGTCAAAGTGATCACCTTAATCAGGCCCTTTTGAAGTTAAATGTACCTCATTTCAAAGTATTCTTAATATAGGCAACCATTAAACAGATGATGTGCAGAAGTCTGCATCTTTCACTACTCTTGTGTTTACAGACAGGATTACAAATCCATGTTCTCTACTGAAATCATGCAATCAAACCTTTCAAACTTGCAGTTTAATTACTACCACTGCCTGAGATGTTTAACAGATTGCAGACGTTAAAGGCCCACTTAAGACATAGCTTTTACATCTGCCTTTCCAGTTAGACACGTATACCTTGAGTGGGAACTGAGCACAAGTAGCATATTGGCACTGAACAGTGTTATGGCCATGCAGAAAACACGTGTCACTAGAACAATACTGCTGCGGAAATACAGTACAGTTTTACTTTGAAACAAGTGATTCATTTTGATATGAATAACTGACAATCGAAAAAGGGAATGTACTAGAACACTCCTACTGCATCAACAGCAGGGAGCATGTCAGCCTGGACACTTCAACATAAAATACTGGCAGAATGGGTACCATTGTGTGAACATGCCTGCTGGTGGCCCACCCTGGGGCGGTGAGGTGCAAGATGGCCTGGGGGAGTCAAAAGGAACAGAGCACTTCTGCTTATCGGAAGGTGGCTCTCTCCTATCAACCACTCTGAGCCTCATTGTGTACAAAGCCTTTTCAGCACTGATTTGCCCTGTCAGGATGACAGGCTTATCTGAGACCTACCCATGGCTGGCTAGGACAGATACTCAGGGTCTGGTGCATTGAGGCACCACTATTTCCTTCACAAGTTTACCACCAGGGTTGAACTCTCATGTGCTATCACTCCCAATAATGACAGCAGTGGTTTGTCTAGCTATGCCATGCTGTCAAGGCCCTACAGTCATACAGAACGAAGCACTGAACACAACTGGTCCAAATTAGCAAAGAAAATTTTTGTGCACTACAAAAACTAGCTTTGGTTCAGCTGAAACAAACTGACAAACTCATGCCAAGTTTGATGATCTTTCTTTCCTTTCCCAGAACATTTAAGACATTTTATCTGTTGTTCAACAATGTTTTAATTTAGCAAGGAAAGAGAAGGTCTAAACCTCTCTCTCCTGAAACCTGATGTCTAAATGAAACATCTTCATTGCACAAAGTTAATTCTTGTTTGACAATTTTTATTTTTTAAGGGTTAAGGATATAACTTCACAGTGAAAACTGAGACTGCTTTTGGGTGATGTACTATTTCCATTCAGCTTGCAGACTGTAAAATCAGTTTTCACAGTTCTATTAATGATAATACCTGCTCTTCTAAGAATACAATATGATAAAAAAGAGCTCCTTGAAAGGAATGAACAATTGTGATATATGCAAGAATACAGAAAAAATGGTGTTTGGCGAGTACTGCTGAGTAAGGAAAGACTGAATGATAGGTGTGGGATGAGGGAAGAGCAATCCAGGAGGCATGGGCACTGCTGATTTAATTGCATAACTTAGCAGGTGACAGAGAGAAAATATTTGTTCCCTGGTTATTTTTGCATCTGTCTTTGGTAAAGTGCACAGTCACTACACAAACTAATAGGAATCTGCAAAATATGGGTGGTTAGAACTAAGCTACAAGTCAAATACAGCATTATGCAGTGATTTGAGAGAATCAAGGCAGAATATAAGCATGGCCTCATCAAGGACCAGCAAATGTTTTTTATGAGGACAAGCCATGAGTCCCCATCATGTGGACAACAAAAATTCTTCACAGATGAGGCCCCCTCTCCACAGCCTGGTGGCTGATATATGACTTCTCTAGCAAGGCCTCAGTGTGGCCCTCCTGCATGCGGATCCAGACATAGGATTTTCCTCCCTTACATGACTGATAATTTTCAGGATTATTTCAAGAAGTCAATATATTTGACACCTTTATCCTCTCAGACTTGGATGAAATTAGTTGGGAAGCTCAGAGAAGAAGGAAGGACAGGCAGATGGGGGCCTTACCATTAAGCAGACAGAAAGAAAACACCAGCCACTTCTTTTAGCTGCTTTTTGTGGACATGCTAGCAACCATCTGGGATCAGTGCACCCCATGTGACCACCAGCCACATAGAGCAATCCCACCACTTATCCTAAAAGCCACTCACTCTTCTCCACTTGCTGTATTGGTTTTTCTGTGGCCAGGTTTCGGTAGAGGTGGGGGGGGGGCTGAGGGAGAGGCTTCTTTGAGAAGCTGCTGGAAGTTCCCCCATGTCCAGGCCGGGCCCGCTGCTGACCAAGGCCAGGCCAATCAGTAGTTGACAGAACGCCTCTGTGATAACATATTTAAGAAGGAAGAAAAAAAAAGGTAGTTGGAAATGAAGATGGCTGCCGGAGAGGAGCAGGGTGAGAGCCTGTGAGCAACAACGCAGACACCAAGGTCAGTGCAGAAGGAGGGGGAGGAGATGCTCCTGGCGCCGGAGCTGAGATCCAGCTGCAGCCCATGGGGAAGACCATGGTGAAGCAGCTGTGCCCCTGCAGCCCATGGAGGACCACAGGAGTGCAGAGATCCACCTGTAGCCCGTGGAGGAGCCACGCCGGAGCAGGTGGATGCTGGGGAAGGCTGTAGCCCGTGGGAGACCCAAAGTGGAGCTGGGTCCTGGCAGGGGACTGTAGCCTGTGGGGAGAGGAGCCCACTTGGAGTAGGATTCTCCTGTTAGGATGCGTGGCTCGTGGGGCCCACGCTGGAGCAGCCTGTGCCTGAGGGACTGCACCCTGTGGAATGTGAGCCATGTGGCAGCTGTGGGTGAAGGGCTGCTGCCCATGGGATGGACTCTCACCGGAGCAGTTTGTGAGAGGAACTGTATCCTGTGAGGGATGGACCCCATGGAATGTGGCTGGAAGGACTCTTCTCCCCAAGCAGCGGCTGAGAACAGCAGCTGACCACAGCAACACCTCCCCCCCACCTCGCCTTTTCCCTTGACCGCTGCGGGAGAATAGGTTGGATGTAAGAAGGAGGGGTGAGGGGTAAAAGGTGTCTCTTATAGTCTCTCACTCTTAGCTTTGATCTTGTTAGTAATAAACCTGACTATTATTCCCACATGGAGTCTTGTTTTGCCTGTGATGGTGATTAAGAAACAATCTGTTGTAGTCCTTATCATGAATAACGAAACCTCTCGTTATATTCTCTCTCTCCTCTATAGCTGGGCAAGGGGGAGTGAGAGGGTGGCTGTAGTGGGCCCCTGGCACCCAGCCCGGGTTAAACCACTACACTTGCCAATAAGAAATGTCCTCCTACCTCAGCTTCTCTTTTTGTCACATGTTGGTATACTGAAGAATATCCCTAACCCAAATGTAGCTTAAGCTTCAGATCGAATTCACTACTTTATAGCTCTACATCTCTGAAAAAATAGTGTGTCCTGGAATATTGTGTTAAATATTAACCATGGCAAATAAAGATAAAAATGGCAGAGCAAACCTGGCTGAAGGCAAAGCAGACATTGTAAGGAACGACATCAGCTTACATCAAACCTGCAACATTTTTCTTGAGATGTGTTTTTCTTGATACATTTAAAAAAAATTCTGGAATGTAAAGCCATAATTAGAAAATGAATAAAACCCAAAGCACAGGCCTCAAAGGTATACATCATCCCACAGACATCTCTTTGTTTCCCTTTTCTCAAAGCCAGCTTGCGGAGTGGCACTGCAACCTGAGTGCTCCTCTCTGAATTTCTGCAAGTACAGCTAATAAAAAGCCAGGAATTTCCCATCTTTGGTTATGAAAAGGAGGTCTCCAAGATTAGAGTCACAGATAAACTGAATAACCACTCTCAAAATTGCCTTATTACTTCCGTCTCCTTCCCCAGGCTTTGAGCAGAATAAAATATTTATATGCATCCTGGCAACATCCCAACTCAAAAATATTATACAGCTATTCCTATTGATTTCAATGCCTATGAAATAAATGTCTATTCATGTGAGTAAAAGAGATAGAAATACAAGTCCATATTACAATATTTAAAGTGTGTATTTTAAATATGTATAAGAATCCTCAAGTAAGGAGGATTTTTGTTTTAATCAGCCTTAATACATGGTCTTATCCTGATTTAAAATCTTCACAGAATGATCCTGTTCATGCTGAAGGACATCCCTGTGGGACGGCAGGAAGCAATCTTGCTTGGACTATTTCTACATGCATTTCCACAATAACAGCTATTACAGTATCCTAGATTTGAGACAGGCTATACTGGTTTTTTTACCTTTGATTTTATCTTTTAGTTTGTAGCATAAATACCCTGTAAAACATTCCACTGTTTAATTTTGGAATAGGAACTGATCTCTACATAAAAAGGAATTTTTTACTGGCTGAGAAAATTAAAAAAACGACGCATCAACTTTACTACAAAGGATCCCAGGGCACTTGCTAAGGACATTCTGCTTTTTTAAAAAGGCATGTAAACAATAACCTTTCATAGCAAGGCTGGATTTAAATTCATGTTGGGAAAATATGTATGAATACTTATGCAAAATGAAGTGAAATCATTCTCAGGGCTGGTTTGTCTGAGTAAGCAGCAGCTATATGAGTTTTGAAAGAGAAATTTATCTGGAGGAAAAATTATTTTTGCCAAAATGATTAAGCATTTGGGGACATGACTGTCAAAAAAGAACAGCAAACTTTCTTAGTTAAAATCTTTATTGATTAAATTCTTGTGAAAATATTCATAGGATAAAGGCATAAACACATTTTTTATTCCACGATGTGAAAAAAAAAATTCAAATATATCAAAATAACATTATGGGTAACTGTAAATTTCAGTCAGATCTGAATACAATATATTTCACATGTAGAAGAAAAACTACGGTATTATATTTAGGAATCATATACTTCCTAATGTTACATTTAGGAAGTATACATTCTTTTAAAGTATTTATTCTCTGAAATGTTTCAAAAGCATTTTATGGAAATGCAAATTAGGCATAAAATGGTGAAAGATTTTTTTTAAGGTCCTTCTCAAGCAGCTGTAGTTGTGTCGTGAAACAAGATACGTGCTGTTCTTCATGAAGACTCAAAGCAGAACTAAGCATAGGAGAGGAGGTGAAAAGGGAAGGAGGTATATGAAAGATTTATCTTTGCTTTTGGTATAAAATAACAAAGCTGATTCTTCCACCAGATTTTTGTCACTGAGCAGAGGCACAAACTCCCCTACCCCTCCCGCAGGCCAGGGTGTTGATGTATAGTTCACCTGCAGAAAAATTTTGAAAAATTCAAACAGCACTTTTATGTCACGTTTTAAGAATTACAGTGTAAATGAATTACCAGGATTATTACAGAATGAAGTGCCATCATCTAACCTTGGGGCAACTACTGACCTGTGCAAGAGTTCAGATCTGACACTCCATGAATTTCTCAGATGTGCCACTTTATTTGTATTTCTAATGTAAATCACATAGCTTTTATTTGACTGGAATCAATAAATTGAAAATTTGTTATTCAACTGAGTTACTACTTAACATGCTATTTTTCAGCAGAATCAACAGTCTTATCAGTGTGTGTAAACACTCTGTGACTGTATCTCTTGAGAACTAACAGAGAATGCGATAATGAAGTGCCTGCTATTTAGATATCATTTCATTAATAGCAAAGTTAGATAGAGAAGACTACTCATAGCTTGGCAAAAGGTTCTTATATTTTTATTATTAGCAAGGTTTTGTTGGATTTTCAGACATTCTGGAAAAAAAACAACCAAAAACTCACCTTCTTAAGGAAGTCTGCTGAACGGCCACCTGGTCTTCAGCTGTTCCGATGTTAACACCCACCACGGCAGCCTGTGAGAAAGCTAATTGTTCTTTCATCTCAGGAAATTACCAAAGGTAGCAGACTACCCACAACTTGAAGACATGAGAAATTAAAATACTTGAGAATTTCTGATCTTGAGGGAAATAAGGCTAAGTGCCTCATTCACATTTTTATCTGATTTAGAGAAGAACAATTGGGAGACTGGAAGGAGGAATATTTATTTCAATTAAGTTTCCTCAGCTTGGTTTAATACTAGTGAATACAGTACAGAGTAAAGACAATTTGTCTATATATTAACAAAGAAAAGGTTCATCTAGTCAACAGTAACTGCTGTAATCATCCCCTATTTGTACAATTAGGCTCAGCAGTTTTCAAATGCGGCATTTAGAAGCACTGCCATGTCTCCAAAATCAAGCTCAGCCCTCTTGCTTGACTAGAAAACTGCTCCTTCTCTGGCACTGACATCAACCCTGACTTAAAAGCTGTTAAATATCTCACTCAACAGAGCACATAAATATAACCATATGGTACAAAGAAATTAAGTTACTGCAGAGAAAAGAGACTAACAGCCTATTTTCAAACTCTTCCTGGTCAGAAACTACTGCAAGGCAAGTGGACCTTAATCCTCTCCCAGAGCTGTACCTCTCCAGGGAATTTGGGGCACAGGTGGTCTCTGCCCTCAGTACAACAATCTGAATGGATGTTGTGACAAACGAGAAGTGAAACAAAGTCTACTGATATCGTAGTAGGTTGACAGCACACAGATTTGGTCAATCAGTAGAAAAAGAGGTTGCACTGCTGCACACTGTTTCAGCTCAGTTTAATTAGTATCAGAGACATCTTTTTTTAAAAAGGGAATTTTTGACTGAAGACTATACTAGTCTGTAACTAGTGTGTTCACCACTTATGAAGTAATTGAAAAAAAAAAGTTTTAGTACTGTTTGGGACATTGCAGAAACACACATTTTGAGCCTAAACATTCTTCATGTAAAAAATATTTATGAAACAGTTGTGCATATTTGTGTCCAGCTCACTGGAGATAATGTTCAAAACCAGTTTGTTCTAAAAATATTACCAAACGTAATTGGCAAAGATCACCAGAAAGTTAGTTTATTTTGCTTGAGAGCTGAGGTATGTAAACTGAAATAACTAGGAGCAGTATAAATCCCCAACATCAAGTTATTCAAAGCAGTTTCTATGTCTTCTTTCAGTATTATTCCATCTATAAATTGCACCATTCTGTTCCTACCATCCTGTAATGACTATCTGGATTGTGCACTCTCTGACCAGACAAGTACATCCAACAGTAATTTTTATATTTAAGGAGACCATGATGTACCCTGGAAGGACGTGAATTAGCAGAACAGAAGACAGCTGTCCCAACAACTGCTTCACTCTCTTTAGGAGCTCACTGCAATACCTATTTTGACTTCATGAGCCATACTGATTTCAGCATTATGTTTTTCTTCCTCTCAGCATTTTCTCTCCTGTTGTGTCTTCAAGTGAGGAAAGAGCCCTCAGACAAAAGATGAAGTCTGTCCTTCAGTTCCTCTTCCCCAGTCATCTGCAGCAGAGCCACACAGGTGGAGAGTTCCAGCTCTTCAGGACAGTTATGCTGCTTGTCTGGCATTTCCAAAAATGGGCTCTAAGAAGGCTGTGTCCACATGATGCCTCCACAATATGAACCTTCTTGAGGAACAAGTACTTCTTCAACCATTCCTTCAGACATCATTGCTTAGGCTTCATCAGCATAGATACAAAGATATGCAGGAGTCTTTAGGAGACATTTTATTTGAGGGAGGATAAAAGTGCAGTAGTGTCCTCAAAGGAGAAGAAAGGACAGGCTTTTCTATTGCAGAGACAAACTTTATAATAATAAACTTTATCCTAGCTCCTATTATATACTTCTGTTTATCTTCTCCCTCATGGCCTGACAGAAAGTTTGGAAGAACAAAAAACTCCACAATAGAAGTGTTTCTTTCTGTTGCTTCTTCTTCAGAGGCTGCCATACTAGGAGCGGCCCCACCAGTTTACTGCTTTGGGAAGAGTGGTGGAGCTACCCACAGACTTCCCTTGAACTGTGCTCTCTTTGTTCTGTGTTTGCTTCTAATTGCTTGGGATTTCTCTGAAGAAACTTGTTCATTATTGCAAAGTTCTCAAGTAAATAAACTTTTAAGTCTTTTACTGAAATACAGTCCTTTCAATAAGACAAACTGATTTTGTTAAAAATATCCAAAACGCGTCTCAGGAAAGTTTTCTCTTGGCTGATTGAAATTTCTGCAGGGAAGAGAATAGCTTCTTTTTCCTCTTTTTATGCCTATCCCAACCAAACACTTCTTATTTTCTAACCCATTGGTGGAAGATTCATATGATTTACACTCATTCCCAAATTATCTGGTAATCCATCATAAATTTTACCTGAGCAAATGGATCCTTACAAAAAATCTCTGAAAAGATTTCACTCAAAACAAAACAAACCAGGACTTCTCTCTCTTTTTAGTTTTTAAAGTTGAAATAACTGAGCAGGTGTTAGTCTTAAACCCAATAGCCTAAGATAATGAACTGCATATTCATATTATGTGAACAGGGAGAAGAACACAGAAAATGACACATTGTTTAATTTCTAAGAATCCTCACCTTATTCCTCTCACAGACATCGCAGTCTATAAGGATAACTAGAAAATTTCTGTTTTCCTTTTCTCCTGTTCTGGTTTCATCCTTGAATACTTTTGAAGAATAGAGATACTAAAGTGCCCATCTGGTGTTTTTGGTGGTTTTGTTTTGGTTTGTTGGTTTGGTTTTTTTAAGGACAAAATACCTTCTGTCATGGCACATTCTAACAGACAAAACAAAAATTAAGGTGATATTAAGAAAGAAAAATATACAATAGACAAATCTTGCTCTAAGATTTTGTCAATACACCAGTATCTTCCTAGATGAATTCTGACTGCATTTTTAAGAAAATAAAAATGTATTGTATCTGTTCAAATCAAGGTCCTAGTAATCAGCTTCAGAACCCCAAGGTCACTTGGCCAGCTTGTGATTACAACAGCAACTTCAGCGCTTGGTATTGTCCTACGGCTGTGGCAGGTCAATGGGAAAATGTTCTTTAAACACCATAAGCATCTGATTGTGCAATACCTAAATCAGTGTCATTGATTATTCACAGTGCTGGACCGCTCAAAGCTGGGGAAGTAATTAGGGCTTTTTGTGTGGATTATCCACTGAGAAAAGGTCAAATAACTACAAACAGTGCCAGAAAACAGGAGCCACCAAGGACCTCAGCCTCCGTGATCAGTTAAGAAATGCTAAAGCAGGGTTTGATAATGATGTGCTTATGCCAGGTTCTACAGGATTTGATCATTCTGTCATAGAAATCCAATGAAGCATGAGTGATGGTTACTTTTTCCCTTGAAGCTTACCTCAGGTCCCTGATGCCCGTCAAGCAAGTTTGTCAGTGAAACTTGACTGAGAAGAATTTAAAAGGCAGTTTTTTTTCCAAGGGGAAATGTACATATGTATATGTATATAGAGGTATGTGTGTAAGTAAATGACTGACCAGTCATTTTAGACATATATTTTCTAATTTAGATCAAAATACTTGTTTTGCTCTGTATTTTGTCCTCCCTATGGAAATAATCCACCTTTGACAGTGGACCACAGATCTTTTATCAGAATACACCTCCCAACTCTCCAAATGGGAAGTCTGTACAAAGAATAGCCTTCTGCTAATGACTTTCTCCCTATTGAAATGTGAGAAGCAATAAAAGAAGTCCCTAGTTTTGTAACAGCATTTCCAGCACTTGCTGAGTTTACAGGGGTACTGCTACTTAACAACACCTTGTAAATTTAATTGCTAAGCCAGGGTGTACAAAGCATTCCAGTTCCATATGGGAGCCATTCCTTACAGACCTCCTTCCCTGGGAGTTCCCAATGTTGTAAATCTCTTCCCCTCCTCCCTTCTCTGAATTGCACTAACACTTCAGATGATTAGAGCTGCAGCAGTGATCAACATTTTCCCCTAGTCATTCCTTTCCATTGATCATTTAAATGAGGGATTATTCTGTTTTCCTGTTTTAGCCCATGGATCAATTGTTTAAAACAATAGATGGAGGTTAGTTCAGAAAATTGGTGCTTCAAGAGGAACACAAAGACACTCTGTGCAGGGAAAAGTTACTTTATATTACACGCCAATGAAAGAGGATGTGCATTAAAAGGAAACTTAAAAAAAATAGTGGTAGCTAACAATATGTGGATCTGGCTAAGCAAAGGCAGGGTCTAATAACGCCTGTAGGGAAAACACTAGAAGGGAGAGCAGGATGGCGCTACTCAGATGGAAGTTATAGCGGCAATTCACAACACTGTGGCTTCTGCTTTGTCATGGAAGAGTATTTCAGGTGTGCAATAAACACTTGAGGGTTTTATTTTTAATGGAAATATTATGCCACTGGAAAGAGAACTGGAAGGGTGACAAACATTTGACAGGCTGGGTACTTAGGCCATTTTGTAGAATTTGATGGATAAAGAGCTTGGAGAGATGAACAGTTCCCCTTAGGCTCATCAAACGTTGAAATGTAGGCATGTAGATATTTAGTGTGGTTATAATCCTCGAACTTTTGGTTTTGGCAAAAGAAAAGAACTTGTCTTGGTAGAGATAGCATGCTCAAAGCTAACAGGGTGGTCCATTTTCCTTAAAATTCCTGCTTAAACGCTGTTATCTGGAAAATCTCTGTGCCACTTTCTTCTTAGGACCCCCATTGAACTCAAATGTTAATGATGTGAAATAAACATTTCATTAGTATAACTTAAATAAGGCCCACTGTTATCAGTTAGGATTATAACCCAATTATTATATTCATATAATAAATTCCACAAGGTGATTAATTTACCTTTTTTTGTTCTTAAATTTGTTATGGTTCCACATTTGTCACAATATTAGATACCAGGCCTGGATGTTTTGCAGACCTCTGAAACATTTTTATTTGTTTGTTTGTTTTTTTTTTCCCCCCCACCATTTCCTTGTTTTCTACTGAGAGCAAGGCTGTAGCTCAGGTACAAAGCAGAAGTGGTGAAAAAGCAAAAAGTCACAACACACGGAAGGAAGGAAGTCACAACACAGTGAAGTAAGAAGCTACAGCTTTTCTTTGCCGCTGTGATGTTCCAGGTTTTCTGATAGTCTGCAGCAGAGTTTATAATTTAACTAACTGTTTGGTTGGTCAGTATAATTTGACTATACTTCGAAATGTGTGCTTGGAGGAAGAAGAAAAAAAAAAAAGACAGGAGATAAGAGGGGAGTGAAAGGGTGAAAGGCAGTATTTCAAGTGAAATTCAACCCAGAGCAAAATGCTGTAGAAATCACTTGAGCCTTAGAAGAAAGATTTACTGTAGAAATTATCTATTCATGAGATACTATGTCCTGTCTCAAAAGTCCCAGGATAACGCAACACAGCATCTCCATTGATGACTGTTACCAGTTTTCCAGCTGCAGAGAGTTACAAAAGGCCAAATGGATGCAAAGCAGGGAGAACCATGTTGTATTTCAACAGCTCTTGATGCCCTAGCACCCAGTGGGAGGGTGTGGGAAGGCTGAGGCAACAGCACTGGGCTGAGCTGCATGGCAATCCTGTCTGCCAGGCACAGGCTGGAGAAAGAGGAAATTTCATATCCCTTGGCTGCTCTGCACTTTGTCTTTGTGTTCAAACATGTGGGCAAGCAATAAATGTAGCTTGGGCAGACGTTCCATTCAGGGTGAATTTGGAAGCTGTTCTGTTCTGCAAATAATCTTTACTGGGATTAGCAGCTTTATCCCTATCTTCCATGTAATTGTGACAGGGAGATTCCACTATGGCCCATTTATCATCCATACACAACAAAGTGGATTTGAGTTCTGAAAATTGCCTTTATTCTGGTCAGTAAAAATAGAAGTATTGCTTATCTATTTCATCAGGCTTTTATTTTATTTCCTGCTATGACTTAGACAATAAAACTTTATTGTAACATATTGCAAGTTAAGGTATATAGCTCTCCTATCAACAGCTGCATTCTGATTTGTAGTCCAATAAGATTTCTTGCTGTAGATTTCATGTGTACAGCTGTGTTGAGGTATAATATATCACTAAAGCATTTTTAAACTTAGAGCAATAATGTATTCAATTAGGCTGGAAATAAAACATCTAGTTTTCCTTACAATAAATCTTTTACGAAGCCCTCTACATCACATGTTCAACAAGGAAATAATACATGTCATTCAGACTAAGGGTTATTGCAGGCTGCTGAGGGAAACATGAAATTCTGGAGGTTTCATCAGTCCTGTGAAATCCTGCAACATAGTAAGTGTACAAATTAGAAAAGGATGTAATATGTGACTAATGACACCTCTTGGGATATTCTTTGAGCCCATGTTTACTGTTATGATCAGTAGGCTCATTTAAGCTGCAGGAGTTGAAAAGTAATACCAAAGTCGACTTAAAACACCTCTGAGCTCATTAGACGTGGTTGTAATTCAAGCTCAAAAGGTATTTCTTTTCTTCTCTGTCATTCTTCATATTACTGGAAATATAGTGCTTGAGCTAA
This sequence comes from Serilophus lunatus, assembly GCA_013399895.1. Classification (NCBI taxonomy): domain Eukaryota; kingdom Metazoa; phylum Chordata; class Aves; order Passeriformes; family Eurylaimidae; genus Serilophus; species Serilophus lunatus. Next base: position 1,953,270 of record VXBA01003768.1, on the reverse strand, counting down.
TAAAAGCATTATACATGATCACGTATCTACAGTCCCTGCAAAACATGTTTACACCTCAACATCTGTAGCAGTTCCACAGCCATAGCAGCACCTTAATTCACCCCAGATGTCTCTTTAAAGGAAATACTGTAGTAGGGCTACTGTTCATAACATTTTCTGAGCATTGCCTTTATAACTTTGAAAGACTTTGATTTTTCAAGTGTCGCAGACATTTGCAGTCATTTTTTTCTTTCTTATGGAGGGAAAAGCTATGTCACATGTTTAAACATGAATAGAGATTTTGGTAATATCCATCCCTGGAAACGCCAACTGGTGAATATATATCTACCCCTATCAATCAGCTGTGTTATACAACAAGGATTTCATTATATGCAGTCTTTATGCAGCAGAGCACACACTCTCATGCCAGTATTGTATCGGATATTGCTTCAACCGGTCTCAGAAAGTGGTGTGCCAGAGCTCTTTATTCACACTTCAGTCAGTGTTTTGCTGCCTCAGAAGTGTGCCAGATGGTCTGCAGTGTTTGGTGATGCTTGCTTCACAGACAGGACTGTGGTGTGTGAGACTCTGTGAGGACAGGTCCCTAGACAGGATGGTGTAGGTGAGGGGCTCAGCAGTCATCCCAACACTGCTATGAGGAGTGAGACAAGCCAAACTGAACTTGTAGGGATCCACAGTACTAGAGGCACTGAGAAACGCCCAAACCCTTTCTGGAAGGGTTTTCCCAAGTCTAGAGTTCTACGGACATGCAGGTTTCCCTGGTCAAATTTAAATGTACACAAACTCTGACCCATTCTATCTGTACTTTGCAGTCTTATCCCATAGTTTATAAACAGCATGGTCAAACTCTGGCCACCACAGAATCACAGAACAGTCGAGGTGGGAGGAACCTCTGGGGGTGATCTACCAACTGTCCTTCTCAGAGCTAGGCCAGCTGGGGCAGGTTGCTAATTGAACAGACAGCATTGCCCAGTCTAGTTCAAATCATCTTCATAGATGCGAGGTCTGTGATCTCTCCGAACAAACTTGTTTTAGCATTGATCACTCCGAGCCCTCTACAGGCTGAATAATCCTCATTTTCATCCTCTCCTTGTACATCAGATGCTCTAGTTCTTTAATCTTCTTCATGGCCCTTTGCTGAACTTGCTCCAGTGTACCCAAGCCAATTGCGTACAGGGGAGCCCAGAATTGGACACAGCACTTCAGGTGTGGTCTCATCAGTTCTGAGAAGAGGAAAATAATTACTTCCTTCAACCTGCTGGTTATCATCTTCTTAAAGCAATCCAGAATGCTGTTATCCTTTGTTGCCACCCTGGCACATTGCTAACTCATGTTCAACTTGGTGTCCACAGGGACCATGAGGTCTTCTAGTACAAAGCTGCTTTCTGGATGGTTGCCTCTCAACCTGTCACCATCCTGGCTAGGCTCTGCAAATGAAGATATGGGAAGGGCTCTACCCACGCTTGCTGCAAGTGTGCCGATGGCTAAAAAGGCCGATGCGGGACAGGCAAGTCTGGTTGCAAAAGCCACAGTGGAAAGTCTCCTTAGGTGGTAGTGATGAGACATGGTTCTTTCTGCATTGTCTTTTCTCCTTGAGATCGATTCTACGTGCATTCTCAAAGGAGGCGGCAGCGTTATGGATGGTGCGTCTCCATGTCTCTCAATTGGAGGCCAGAGTGGACCACTGATGGCAGTCAATATGACCAACACTGAGGTATTGTTTCAGGGAAGTCTCATATCTCCTCTTTGGGGCTCCTCTGTTGCAGCAGCCCGTGGTGAGTTCACCACAGAGCATAATCTTAGGGAGGTGATGACCCTCCATCCTGGAGACGTGCTGGTGCATGCAATTATTCCTCCCCTGTGGTCAGTTGCAATCCCTTAACCAGAATCATCTATTTGGTGGCGTCAGGGACCGGGACCCTCTGAAATCACAACTGCTCACAAGATATACAGGTCTTGTGTGCATGGTGCTGATCCAGAGGATCCAAGAAAGAAAGACAGTCTACATACAAGCTGCACAAGGGCTAAAACGGAGTCTCTAATGGAGACTGCCTTTATTGCAAATTCATGTACTTTTATAGTGCAAAGATTGTTTAGGTTAACATAGCCAATTAGTCAAAATGAATAATGGTCACATGTCACTGTCTCAGAGCTACAAGAAAGTCACGAGATGATGTTTACATACCTAAGAAATCATATTATAGTCTGGACATGCTGTATAAATAATTTAATACTGCTACACTGCCCAGCTTCAGAACTTTGCAGTGCCCCTTATTGAAGTGCAGGACTGTCCACTTCCCCTCCAGCCGAACCCCTTAATATTTTAGTCCACCTTTATCCGCACTGACTGTGTGTTGACATTACAACTTTTGGAAGGAAGAAGACGAAGATGAGAACTATGCAAATGCCCTGGTCCACTGCAACAGGTTGCCTCCTGAATAAAGACTGGGAGGTTAAGACTGTATCTATGGCTGTGAAAGACATTCCTTAGAGAAGACATGATACGTGATCTCTATGGAATAACAGAGACTATTTTTCTACAGTTTTTGGGCTGAAAGCATAGCACACCCTTTAAATCTTCTGTGTGCAGAGAAACAAGTTGATGCAAAGGTGTGGAGGCTGTGGTGTGTGGGCTCTGTTTAGTTGGACATGTATTGGCAGAAGTGGACAGCTTTTAAGCAACGTTAGCCCTGACTTTGGAGCTGTTGAAATGTTGGGAGATGTTGAAATGCTGGAGATGCAATGTGGAGGGACTACAGCTACTACTCCAAGGTCATCTGAGAACTCTTTCTACCTTGGCCTCAAGTGCCAGTACCATTACACTAGTACTTTGGACTACAGTGTTTGAAGATGTGAAGATGTGGTCATACTGTTCTGTGCATGGTATCACAACTGAGCAACTTGAAGATCAGAATTGTCATTTCAATTTCTTGTTTTTTCCTCCCTCCCCCCCCATTCAATATTACATTAAGAAAGGATCCAGCCCTGAACACTTTTTGAAGAAAAATCACACTAACATCAATTTCCTGTAAGATAAGGAAACCATAAGATTTCTTCCTCATTCTGCCTTTCTTGTATAGTCTCTTTACCTCCTGAGTCCTCCAGAATGTACGTGGGGACATTCTACAGTAATGGGAGGGCTCATAAGCAAGGTATACATAAAATTCATCGCTGTTTAAATATGAAAGCTGTGACCTTTTAGGGACAAAGAAAAAGGAAAGGTACAATATGTATTTAAAGCACATACCATATTTTTTTAACCATTCCAGCCTCATTTTCTATCACAAAGCCCACTTAGGCAGCTATCCAAGCACTTGTAAAAGCAGTGCACTGGATGACTTAATGAACAGTTTAAATTTTGAGGTAAAAAATTCAAATAATTTTTCACAATTCATTTTTTAATTTGAAAAAAATCAAAGACATGTGAAAATGAAATTTAATTTCCCATTAAGTTATACCAAATTGAAATCTTTCTGAGTGGATAAAACAGTGACAAAAATATATTCTTTTTCATTATAACACCTACCATGTACTTATTTTTAAAGTAAGGTAAGGGTCATGTTTTGAATTTCATGGAATACATTCCAGTGGGGGAAAGACAGGGAGAAGAAACAATCAGGGAGAGAGGCTGAGCTGACAGTGCAGTTCCTTTGCAGTGACAACCATATGTATTCATAAATATTTTACAAGTGTAGCTTTCACACCAGTAAATTCAACTGCCACATTAATGCAACTTGCAAGTTTATAACCTGGACATTTGTGTATGGTGAGTGTCCAGTATTCTGTCAATGATGACAGTAAAAGGTTTATATTTTGAAGGTCTTTCTTCCATAGAGTGCTTTCCAGCTGTAAGGTTCTTGCGTTATACAGCAGCTGCACTTACGGCATAATACTACAATTCATCAATTATTAATTCCATTGAAAGATGTCACAAATGTATTCTCTATCACATGTTCCATGCTGCCCATGAATGGGGCAGAATCTTTTCATGTCCATGAACACCACAGAGTCATCTCAGGAAAGCTGCAGAAAAAGTTGTATGATTTTTACATTCAATGCATTTTATTACTAACACTACAGAGGTTCTAAAATGAAACTGATGAAAATAAGAGTTGTAATCAGAACCAATTATGAGCAGAACGGTTGCACCTGACATTCAGAAATGTTATCAATATCAGAACTACCACTACTCAGCGCTAAGACTGCTTCCCATAGGTCAGTGTTAAAATTAGTGGTCATTTGGAGAGCTTAAATATGTTTAAGCAAATGGTGTGGATCTTTCCACTTATTTAGATAAAGCAGGGGAAGAGCAAGAAATGGTGTCCTAAAAGGAAGATGACATTGTTAAGGGGCAGACTAGAGCTCAAAAAAACCTAGAGACTCTGAAAATGTATGAAGAGAAAACGCCAGCTATACTGGACTTTGTGAGGGCAAATGTCATGATCATCCTAGAGAGCAGAGGTATTTTCTATTGAATCTCTTAATCTGATTTCTGGATTCTGACATTATAATGACAGAAATAAAGAAAAGTCAAGGGGAAAGCCATATAAAGTATGAAAGTACTTTCTTCTGGAATTTTCTAACCTGCTGTGCAATCTGATTTGCCGTGATCCTGTTCTGAATCTTATTTTAATCTTTCACAAGAATGACACTCTTGGCTGCAAAACCAGACCCATCCCACCAGTTGTCATGTCAAGGGAGCATTAAGCCCATGTCAGAGGAAGTGGTTCGATTCAGCTTGTTTTTCCTTTGGCTTCTGCCGATGGCAGTTCTGCAGAGCTTTTGATGAAAACTAAATCTTCTCATCTCTGGCATATTCCTCATGACAAGACAACAATAAACACTCCAAGCACAGAAATCCTTCCCAGCACAGGTATGCACTATATGCATTTTCCTCTACAAGCCAAGGTGAACTTATCTCTGTGGACAAATGGTTCCAAAAAGCTGTCTGCCAATAGAGCTGATGGCTTGCTCCTAGACTGTTTTCTGCCAGACTCCAATCCTGTTGATAAGCACCAATTAACCCCACAGTGGGTAGCAAGGTGGTGCTTGTTAGGAGAAATGATACTTTGCAGTCAAATGATCTACATACAAAAAAGTTCTTCTATTTTGCCCTTTGCGTGCACATATCACAATAGTTTGCAGCCAGTTACAACCAAAACCACTCTGGATTTGCTCCTCTAGATTACTTTGGTCTGAAGAATAAGACCCTGTCAATTGCAGATACTTCTCCATTATTTCTAACAAACAGGATAAAAACAGTCATATGTTTTTACAGTAACTCAGGAAAACTGTTTTAAAACTGATTTAATCAATTTCCCTTTATCTTGTTATTTCTGACTTGAGCAATTTTAAGGAGTTCAAGACAAGTAAATGCAATCCATGACTGACATTATATCCATACATCTCCTTCTTTCCCATTCTATTCCAGAAGTTCTGATGCATATCCCGGAGGGCTGAGCCTTGCAAGAAAGAGATGAGCCATGCAAAGAGGGTATCGTATTGGAACATGAAATTCAACTTTTCTCTGTAATAATTGCCAAATTACTTTTTTGCACTGTACTGAATGCATCTGTACTTAATCATTTGTCTTCTAGGTCTAAGAACAAAGTCTTTTTCAACTTATTTAGTGCTTAGTGCCTTACAAGTGCAATGGAATAAAGATGCAAGGGGGCTACAAGCTTTTATCTATGTTTTTCATTTATACATAGGTATGTCAAATATTCCCTGAGTTGATGAGTTTAAGAAACAAAATGGCCAAAAACTAGATAACATATTCTAATGTACCTCATCATCTTACATGCCTAAAGGTTCAAAATGGAAACTTCTCAGTACTCCAGGCAAAGAAAAATTCCTTCTGTCACTTAAATGAATATGATAATAATGCATCTGCATCTTACTGTCAGCCTCCAACTTCCAGAGCAGGTCTTATTTCTCTCAGATGTTCTAGGAGGTGGGAAGAAAGGGTTTTTGTATCTATACTTGGGCTCCCTTTGCACCGCTACAACTCTTATTTTTTTGCAACATCTCTTTGAAAACCTTTCTGGATTTGATTTATTTTTCATCCCAGTCCCAGATAGATACAGGCAATAAGAAATATGCCCTCTGCTTGCTCCCTTCCAATCTTGTATGCATAGTTATTAATCTTCATAATGTTTCTTAGACAGGTCTGTGTTCCCTAATGACTTCAGGCACACCTTTGGGCATATTAGTAGGCAAAAACCCTGGTGTTTTTCAGGCCAGATTTCCCAAAGTTGAATTTATGAACGAAGTTCTGAATGTTTACTTAGGCACTCATTCAAATTTGGACCCAAGTAGCAAGCAGTTGCTGCCATCAGCGTTGCACGGTCTGAGGCATTTTTTTTAGATGTATTTTCAGCACTTAAGGGCCTAAATTTTCTTATAAGTCAATGTGACTGAAGTTGCCTAATTCCATCTTTAAAGTGAACCTTTGCTGTGTCAACCATTTAAGCTTAAAATGTGGACTGAATCAATGCCTAAATCCTTTTGAAAACACCACAGAAATTGCAAGGAATTTAGATTACATGACATTTTGCCAGTCTTTAGAGTTCTAATGTTCTTGTTTCAGAAAAATGAATAAAAGGAAAATACACTTCATGTATTATAGTGTCAGCCTACTGAATGTGCATTATTACCAAAGTCACAAAATTTACACGAAGACATGACATTAAAATCCTGTGTATCAGTGGGAAAAAAGTCACTGTTGTTGCTTAGTCCTATTAATTAGAACTAAGGAGTGAATCAGTTAAATTTATGAAAGTCTTAACCTCTACAAGAAGGCTTTCTTTCACTATGTTTCATTAAACATTATTTATTAGACAGTCTATTAAGCAAATTAATATTTGGAAGCAATTTTATGATTTTCAGGCTGACTCTGAACTCTCATCATTGTCAATAGTGTGATGCCCTTAGTTGAAACATGGGAACAGCTCCTCAATGGACTTTATTTCAGAATTAATTAAATTTTTTACCTTCCCATTCCAAGAGGTGGAATAACGCTTCCCCTATTACTTCTCACAGTTCATCTTATTGCCTAGGGAGCTTACACTGAAAAGGCTTTTCTCTTGTAAGCTGGAATACAGTCAGCTGAGCAGGTGAGGCCAAGCCAGACTATATCTCATTTAACGAAAGATACTGGACCAAAGTAAATATTTAAGGTTTCCTATTAATATTCAGCTATCACTCATACATTTATTATTAGTTACACGACCATATTCTTTCCCTCCATCCTTTATTGCTTATTAGTCTTCTGCCTCCTGGTTTGTGAGAGAGAGGATGCACTCATGAAGAATGCTTGTATATGGAAAAACAATGAGAGCAATTTCTTGGGATGCAGTCTTCGTTGCACTTACTGAAATACCAGGCCTCCTACTACCTCAATACTTTTCAGTAGTTCACTTTATTAGACCCCACCTGTGAAATGAAAAGGAGTATGTTTATTGAATGAAACTTGCTTTTACTTGACAGGTTTGAAGTACCAAATTTAATTATCATGCCATAAACTGACAGTTTCAAACGACAATCTGCTGATAAGTACTGTGTTAAAGCCAACACATTAAATGCATTTTCTTATCATGCCAATTGGAATGGAAACAATATTTTCCTTGCCATGGGCACATTAGAACATGGTCAGGCATAAGCTGTTACAAAAATAGGTAGCATTTTTATTATAATTAAAGAGAATATGTTCAGCTTCAAAAATGGAACTGGACATCAATTCCTGTGGGCAACTACTATCCATGATGTGTTATTTAACAGAGACACCCAAGAATATGTTGCTCTTGCTGCTACACATTTGCTCACACATGTCTACATATGTACCCAATACTGCCTTTGCAACTTTTTGGTTTCGACCTCATTAGAAATGAGCAGATGTTTCTCAGATACTTAATTATTTAATAGTTCATGAAAATATGAAAATATTAAAATGAATAGGAGAGGAGATTCCATAAATCCTAGACAGGAGCTGAAGTGTAAATTCAAAAGTTGTAAGACGTAAGAGAATCCACACTGAAAACAGCAGGATCTTCCACATGTGTTAGAATTCAAACAAAACTCCATCAGAGCTCAACCACAAAAACAGTTGGTTTTAGTAGATACGGTGCTCAACTCATATAGAAAGAATGTGATATATTCTGTAAAAGAATAGATCAAAGGCCTGTTTGCTCTCCCATACATTCACAAGATCCACTGATCTGGAGTCCCTTACTTGGTAGCTTCTCCTATGGCAGAGAGGCTACTGGGCTGACGGGACTTCCTGTATCCCTCAAAAGCAGTGTAATCCTTTGCAAGCAATGCCCAGTAAAAGGAGTATTCTTTGCAACGAAAGCAAATCATCATCTATCTCCACAATTTTTCTATTTGGTATAGAAACATGGAGAAGTAAATGTCGAGTTTGACACCATTATTTGTTTTCTTCTATAGAAAACTTACAGATGGAGCTAGCAATCTTTGTGATAAAAGCACTGTGCCTACCAGTATGCCATCCCCAGCCCTTTCAGATAAAATATATAGCAGGAAATGTTAACAAAAATATGCAGATTTGACTCTACTCCTGCTTTCAGATAAGTCATCTACTGAAGGTTTTACTTTACTAGCATCACAAAACTGAAAGAAAAATATATATGGAGGAGACAAAGATTGAGAGAAAAAGGACAGTCTTCTGAGCAACACAGCTTTCATAGATCATGGAGCCACAACATAAGAAACTAGTAAATCTTGCTGCAGCCTTCTTCATGTACAGGTGATATAGCCTGAATCTTCTCTGACACTGATTCCAGAACCAGCTGTTATTGTTATGTTACTGTACCTTTAACCCAAAAGTTAGTGAAGTTTTGAAGGACTACAAGTGAAACTGGGTTCTCCTGCTTTAATTCTGCTCTTGAAGTGACCTGATTTTGCTGGAAAACAAGTGAAGGGACTGTCCACAGGGGTTTCCACCCCAAGGTATACTCAGTCACGCAGGACAGTGCTGAGAAGCATTGATATATTGTATTTATTGAAGGCTGTGATACTACTCTAGTACTGCTGTATCTTTAACTCTCAACACATTCACATCACTATTGGACTCATCTCTTGATGCATCTCTGTGAAAGAACTTACACATCTGTGTATTGGGTTGTTAACATGTAACTCACTAAGACACCTTCATTTAACCATATCGCTGGCCAGCAAAGATCTATTGGATAATTTTGGCAAAGCATCAATACCTCTTTAACTACGCTGCACTCACATGTGTCAATTTTTATATTCAGTCAGAGCCATGTCCCATCAGGACAAGAATGTGAAAATTAATTCAGATGACATGTGGTTGGTATGGTGCAAACAAACAGTGTTCTGACATATCTCAAAGGTATTTGCATAACTGCAGGGTGCAGGTGTCTCCAAGAATCCCTGGCATGGCTTATGAATGACAGGGTATTTCGCTTCAGGCTTCCTGGCCAAAATACATTCCAAACACTACGGCAAGATTCAGCTTATACAATAATTTCTAAATCTTACTATATCAGACAATGATGACTTTCTGAAGAAGCTTCAGATAAAGTAGAAAAATCCCAAGAGAAGGCAATTGTATAAATGGATATGAACTGTCAATCCTATACATACATACATGAGATGTTCAAACCCTTTGGATCAAGTTCCTACAGTAAGTTGGCAATGCTTTAAGACAGACAATTCTTTTCCTGTTGCTTGCAGTTGCCATGAATTTACTGGAAGCACTGACTCATGCTTAATTAGTGGTGCCTTGGGTTATTTTTATATTGTTTTTATGTGTTTACAGCATCTGTTATTTTTGAGGCTTTATTATTCTTCAGAATATTTCATTGTAATCTGGACAATGATTTTTAAGTAAGATATTGAAACCTAAAAAAATATCCTTTCAATATCTTGTTATGACTTAATTCCAAGCAGACAAATCTATGGATGATAAGCTTTTTTCATGTAAGTCAGTTAATCAAGTAATGGATTGGTTATTAACTAATACATGGAGTTGGCTCCACACCTAAATTCCTCAGAGATAATGAAATGATACCTATTAGAATGATTGCACAGCATTCTGTATCTGCATAGCAACACTTTTTTGTCTGTAAGGAGTGCAGGAAAGTGTTAAAATTTTAAATCCCTGGCAAATCTCAGTGGAAAACATCTTTGCTCGCAGTGTTTGTTCACCACATGGTGCATGCTTCAGAAGGTGCTAAATCAGCAAAACTGCTGAATCTGAAATATTGGGAACATTCATCTGCCTCTGAATTCAGTTATGCTATGTGTAAAGATCCTGAATAGAATCTGATAGTGTAACAGCAATGTGGAACTGCATATTAAACATACCTAACCTGTCATTAAAACCCTCTAATTACAGTCATCAGATGAATCCCTATGCTGCTACTTGTCATGCTATATCTATATCTCATTTTAATGGGAGAAGATAGTATTTCTGATTATGTCCCTTAATGTATAATATATGAAAGTTATGGGCCTGAACCTGTTCCCATGGAGGTCAATGACAGTTTTGCCATTGTCTTCAATTAGAGCAAGATGTCATTTTATGACACTAGAGTTTCATTTGCATTAATTAATTTACTTAGTAGGTAATGAAAAACTTGAAAAAACAGCCCTCTGGCTCCTGGGTTTGGCACTGTATTTAATACTTTCATTAGGAATAATTGCATTGATAAACTTTTAAGCAGAAATAGCTAAGATGGATCATTGTATTGGGCAAAATCAAACTTTCCAGAAGTTGACTGGGAAGCTCTGAGACTGCCTTCCATAACCTAATCTTGTTTTCTTTTATTTGTCAGTGACTAGGTTTTGGATGTTGAGTCTTTAATGTTTAGCAGTGTAAGATGTAAGCTCAACAACTCCATTCTTTATATATGTATATGTTTTATACACCATGGAGGCACTTGCTCAGAACTACAGAACTCTAGCAGCTGGTTCTCAGGTCAGCAGCCTTACCGGGAAAAACCAGGATAGATGAAGGTGAAGTGCTTTTTTACTTCATGGTTGAAGCCAGGAGCTACTGATGTGAGAAGATCCATACAGATGTCACTGAAGCAAACACAATCCTGTGGAAGGAGACTTGCCCAGCATGCTTTGATTTCTTAAATTAAATGTAGTGTATCACTCAAACTTTTTTAGCTTATAAGCTGCTATGAGCATCTACAATGTTGACATCAGGTTCATGCCCGGGTAATACAAGAAGATGCAAAAACAGCGATGGAGGAAGTTCTGCCAATGTAGCAGGATTTCACTGTTTCAGTTACTGGGGATGTGGGGTAGTCCCAAAATGCACACTCTGGGACTGCAGAAATAAAGGAGCCTATACATAACACTTTTCACAGCAAGGATAGGAATTAAATAATATACTGGTGAGCCAGGGATAGCTGAAGGATTCTGGTGGCCTGCTGGAGGGGTGGTATGGCCCAGCAGCGGATGTACTTGCTCAGGATTTCTGTGATCTGGCTGATCTCTGTGTGCTGCCACATACTTCCTCTGTCTGGAAGACAGAAGTCTGGCAAGGCCACTTCTCCTCCTGGGCACTGTTTCTACAGCCTGGGGGTAATAACTCCTCTTTACCTCTTAAGGTTTCTGTTTTGGTTGCGTTTGTAAGGTGCTTAGTTACCCAAGTTTAAGGAGCTATAAAACATCAAGATCAATTGGAAACCTGTCAGTCAGAACTTGCAAACCCATCAGTCTCTGTATTCAGAGCTTTTTATTAAATTAAGAAGAAAAAAAGGTGAGACAATATTGGCTTGGGGTCTGCTTGTCCCCTTTAGCATATTGCTATGATTGTCTTGGAATACTTTTAGCCAGGCACTGTACTTTATGGACGTTATTGTAGAAATACTTGCTGAGAAAAGCTATTTTATTAATTGAGTATTCTCACTGTAAGTCATGTGATATCCCAGAAGACACTTTATAAATAAAGTGTATTTGCATCAGGAGTTTTTCAAGGTTCTCTATTTTACAAAATAATAGTTCATAGCTTAAACTAAATCCATCAAGGTGAAGTTTATCAGTTGAGCACTCTCATAAAATGAGATCAAATGCAATTTCTAGTGCAGACAACAAATGCTTCTTATTTGGCATGATATTTTACTCTTTAAAAAAGGTAATTGATGACGTTCCTCTTGTAGAGAAAATGAGTTTGCATGGCAAGAAATGAGCCTATACATCTGCGTCGTTCGGACCAGTCCTTTCTATGGTTCCCAGAAACAATGCTGAATTCAGACAAGGATAGCTTTTTAATTTTAAATTTTATGATACTTTTCACATTTGTTGCTAGTTGTGGCAATCACATAAGAGTAGGGAGGAAAAAAAAGCTAGGAGTGCCACAGAGGAAAACACTGGGTGAAGCACATTAAGATAAAAATTCACCTGAGCTGTTTTCAAAAGAAAGATGGGGAGCTAATGTCTATGCATATGATGCAACATTTAGCTCTTGGTGTTAGTGAGACAATAATCTGTCAAACATACATTTTAGGCTGATGGAAGCACTCTTAAAGTGTACTTTGATTTTAAAAAAAATAAAATAACACAGCAGCTTCTTTTTTAACTCTTAGTTGCCACTTCGCCAATTAAGTCAAAGGCTCTGTGCGTCTCTTTGAGAAATGCCACTTGTTTAGGAAGTTATTTATTTCAGTAGAAAGACTGGCAGTTTAGAGGCTGTGAGCCCGTACTATGTAGCTTATTGCAGAAATTTTATTGAGGTTTTACTCTGATTCTGATTCAGTTCTTCTTTAAAAAAAAGTGATTGTTTTAGTTCCTGTGCAAAGGGAAATGTAGCATGACACAGAAGATCTTTGCAACCCTGGAAACCCTAATTTTTTCTTTTTTTTTTTTTTTTTTTTTTTTTTTTTTTAATTACTGCTCCTTCTACAGCATACAAATGAGGGACAATTTAAAAAGGCGATTGACCTACTGCTTACAAAACACAGACAGGCACTCTTAAGTGGCCTGTGGTTCAAGGGTCCCGCAAATTATTGCCAAATTTACCTTCAAGTCTCCAAAGTAAAAATTTTTGCTCCATTACACAAGGACATCTGTCCACCCATTAATTTCTCCCTAAAATCTGATTGCTGTATCTGTAGATACAGTCTTCAGACATAACATTCTTAAAAGCTTCTTAAAAGCAACTGTTGGATGAAGGATCGAGAACCAGGATAATGACACTACACTGGAAAAGAATGTCACCTGCGCTCAGCAGGTACCTATTCTGTCTGGCTTGCAGAGTGGTCAATGAGCAGAAGTTTGCTAGCAGCCCAAAAGACACAGCAATCCCTCCAAATTGGCCACAGTAAATGCTGCCCCTTCCTCAGTGATGGAGTAAGAGGCACAGTGGAGAAAAAATAGGGCAATGCTCAGATGACGGTGAGCAGCTTATGGCACAGGGCATAGAACTGAACCACATAGAACTGATGCTATTGCAACAGGAAAAGGATATAGGATCTTCATACAGAAATGCAAGCAAAAATAATCTTCATTAATGTCATTACTGTGGTATAATTTCTTTAAAATATGACTCAATGCATAATATCAGCATTAATAATGGGCCAAAACCACTAGAAAGAACACTAAAGAATGAAGTTTAGCTTTTACTTCTGAAGAATGCAACAAGATGTTTTAGCATGTTTACTCATCTCAGAGTCATTAAGAATCTCCATTGTTCCAAAATATTCATTACACATTGAAGTTACATACGAGGTTAAGAAAAGTTTACATATGATCTGATTATCAGCTCCAGTCAAACAGAGCTTCCTTCCCCACATCATTTCTAAAATCATACTTAGCTGTAGAAAGATTCATAAGGGCATCTCCATACACCTTGTAAAGGAGAAACAGAATCGGAAAAGTCTTGATTTCTTCAGCATTTAGAATGTTGAAGGACAAATGGTTATACACAAACAGGAACAAATGGATTTAGTATGAGCTGAAATCTCACAACTCTTATTCAACTGGTTGTCTCCAGATTTCATTGGTACTATTTGCATGATGAGCAGCAGAAGTCTTCTTCTATGACACTTGGGGAGTTATCTTTGTCTTGGTTTCATAGATTTTCATTAGACAAAACATGCACTGAAATCTCACACCTGTGCCAAAACTAACTTTCAGGATGTTTCATTTGATTCAATCCAGCTGGAAAATCACCTCAAAACAGGATCTAAGGGAAACTCCGAAGCCTTTATCTGGTACGAGTTTTCTTAATAAAAATGTTTTTAAACTGAACTTGATCAGATATAGAATATGCTTTTTTTGGTCTAATAATGTTTATGTTAAAAGAAATGCTCATGCAAAAATGTTTCCTACAACATGTAATGCTTAGAAAAACTCATTCAAGGTTGTATTCGTTATCCTATAGTTTTGGTAACAGAAACATCAATATTTCTTTCGAGAGGTAATTCTTAGGTGAAACTAGACATTGCTGGAAAATATTCAAGTAAAAAAAAAATTATGTCTGTATTTGGAACGTTGAAGACTTCAGCATCAAAACCAAAAGTTCTGAAGGCTGAATAGGTGGTAACAATAGGGCACACAGCAAGTGATCTGGGAGACCATTCTTAACTATTTTTCACTTCAGCATCTCTCTAGTTGTTTAGCTGGGAAAACATGAAGAGGGAAAGGAATAACTTGTGTTTCTTGATGTGTTTTTAAACCTGTTGGGAATTACTCAGGCAGAGGTCTTAATGATAGGCAACATTGAAATCAAGATACTAATCTCAGAAGTACTCCATAAGGCGTAGGTTACTTTCACAAAGCAAAGTACATCAGTTTTGTACCTCGTAACATGAAACAGTGACACCAAAGACTCCGAACTGTAGGGAAAAAAAGGCTGCTGTAGCAATTTTTCAGAATATAAACTAATAAAGAAACAAGCACTTGGTGTTAAATGTTTTATTGTCTCCCTGAGTACAGTTTAATTCCATTTGTGTTCGTTAAAGCATCCCATAAATTGAAGAGCATGTTCACTTCATGACTGATGGGCTAAATTCTAAATGCAAGACTATGTTTCCATAAAATACAGTCAATGCAACCAAACTGTGCAAACAATACTTAAATGCTTCGAGGTTTCTCTTTCTGTATAAGATACCTGTGAGAGCATGGCAAGATAGGAAGCTTTCATAAAGATGGATTCTGAATATAAGAAGATAACAAAATCAGAATGAGTTGTTACATGAAGTATTAGCTCTTCTTTATGCTTCAAAGTTAATTTGTAAACTTATTCTAAAGCAACTCTGATGATGTCCTGAATGTATCTCTGTCTGTGAGGAAAGAAACTTAACTTGAATAGTAGCAGCAAATCCTAAGAAAACATTAATGACGTTTTGCCAGAAGACAAAGGCTTCAGAATCTGCTTTTCCACTGCTAGAGGCTCCGCAGCATTTCTTCAGTGCAGCAACCACAGCCAAAACTCATCAAGAGGTGCCACGTTTAGAGCACTATCATTCGGTAAGATAATCTCCCAATTTTTTTAAACACAGAAGTTTTTGCGCTTATAAAAAAAGCACTTCTGTAAAGAAAGTTGGTGCTCCTTCTGTTTAACGGCTCTATGTGCATGCCAGAAATCTCTGCCAACTACTGCTCAATGTAATTAAATAATTAAAAAATATAAATATCCTGGTATTTGACTAGCTGTTTTGTTTTGGATCTGTCAAAAGAAGACAGACAGCCAACAGGACAAATAAAGAACACAGAGTAGCCTCAAGAAGGCTGCTGCTGCCTGAATGAAATAGTGCAGGGATAAGTGCAGGCAGCATGCACTGTAATCCGATTAATTTCCTATTAAAGGACATGTAGACAACAAGAAGCAGCTGCACACAGGTCCGGTTTCATTCATCGCCTAAAATCTGAGTCTTTAAAAGCCTGGCTGCAGAAAAGTGGGACACATGAAGGAAAAATGCTGGATTTCCGAGTGTGCTGGATTTGTCGCATTTCTTCAGGGAGGCAAGGTGGTGCTGATGCTGCTCCTGAATGGAAAAGTTTATTCTTCCTACAGCTGCGCTGTTGTAGGATCTCTGCAGACTCAGGTAAGCTATTCCTCCTGCACTCCGTTTTCACAGCTCTCCCTACACAGAAGGACAATAAACTTGTGTGTGTTCCCTGTGGTGCTGCTTCCCACACATCCAGAACCCCTGATCCATGGGCCTGGTTAGGCAAAGCGGGGTGTCTGGTTTCCATGCGGCACAAGCTGTGGAATCCTCCGAAACCAGGCTGAAAGAGCACTGAAGCCAGACTTGTTTCAGGAAGGAGTCTGTTTTGAATTATGCTCCCTATTAGTGGTAGATTTAAAAATTAGGGAACCATGAGTAAATCTGGAACTTAACAAGGCTTAAAATAGGCCTGGGTCACAAATCTGGATGACTGCATGATGGGCTGGTCTTCAGTGCAACAACACGGAGGTCCTTAACAAAGCCACAGTGGCTGGAGTATGGGGGAGGGGGGGGACAGGAAATCATAAAGGTAAGTTATTTCTTCCCATCTTATGTTCTGAAACTCAGGGAAAGCTTACACATATGGTAACATATGGAATAAATTATCAGGAAAGTGATCTCAACAAAGACTACAATAGAGTTCAAGTACACATTTCTGAACAGAAATGGATGGAGCCATAAAGTCAACGCAAGGAAGTCGGATTATGATTAACTTGAAAAAAGGCAAGCAAATTAGACTACAAGCCATTTGACCCATTCCTTATGGCAGCTTCCTAAGACTGCTCATCTGAAATGTGTGAAATGTGTGAAATGTGTGATTTAACAGAAGCCCTCCTTGCCAAGCACAGAAAAATTAATCAAACATATTCTTAAACCAAATGAGTAGTAGGTATTTATGCAAATAAACAGGCAAGATCTATTTATACACATATACACCCAGGTGCCTGTGCATGTTTATTATAGTTGAATTGAAATTAGCTAAGTAACATAAAAATCATTAAGCAATATTATACAGGTCAGTTAGTTCATTGCCCGAGTTTCAGCCACGCTGGCCGTGAAGTCAGGTAATCAAGCTGTAATGCTTTGAAAATGCAGACGTATCTGAAATGAGTTGTTCCACGTGATTAAAAGAGACGTGAGAGGTCAGGAGAACAGTGTAATGTAACACCACGTCCACACTGCAGACCTGAGTGAGCACAGCTACAGCAAACAGGACGAAGCTGTTTAATGTCTCTGACTGGCACAGCCGTACTGCCAGCTGTGCCACGGGTGTTTCCGTAATTACACTGCTATAAAGCTGAAATTTCGCCAAGTGTAGCTTCTTTTACTTGCTGTAACTTCTTGTACTTGCTGTAACTTCTTGTACTTGCTGTTTCTCCGACGCTATTCCCACACAGAAGCGATGTGCGAACACATCGGCAGGTCAGACACGAACACTTTCTGCAGCAGTTAACACAGACACGGCCCAAACCGTCCCGGCCACAGAACCACACGCTAAGAGTTCACTTGGACTATTTCTTACACCAAACACATGACACCACTCCAAGGGGCGCATGACGAGGGATTCGCGGGAGAAACAGCACCAAAGCCGCCCCGTGCGCCGAACCTCCGGCCTGTGCCGCTGAGGGGGAGCATCTCTTCCCGCCTGTGCCCACACCCCTGCGCTCGCACCGACGGGCCCTCGCCCATCCCCGATTCCACTGCACGCCTCGTGCGCGCGTCACTCCCCCGAGTTCCATGGCTTGGTTTTCCCACCTACAACCACCGGGATACCGGCACGGCTACGACGCCGAGTTGGGCCGCAGTTTGCTATTCCGAACCCTAACACCAGGGATGACAGAGGGTCCACGGGGATAAGGGCAGCACCGCGTTCCGAACGAACCCTGCAAAGCCACTCGCAAGGACTCAAACCCACAAACCACCACCCCCCCAACTCTCCCACCGGCCCGGAGCCCGCCCGCTCCCAGCCCTCACCAGGCTTCTCAGCCTGGCCTGGTGGGCGGGGCAGCCAGTGCACCAATCAGATAGCCACTTCCGGGCGTTCTTATCCAATAGCGAGCTCCTTCTGGGCTGCGGGACGGAGTCGAGAGGAGGCTGTACGCGCCGACGCCATGTTTGATCCTGGCGCGTGGGGCGTGCCCGCCCGGTGCCCTCACGCACAATGGCGGCCGGCAGCGGTCACGTGGGAGCCCGCGACCCTCGCACCGGGGGTAGAAACAT
>VXBA01003768.1:1806369-1934922 GCA_013399895.1 Serilophus lunatus | reverse complement strand
GGGGGGCGGGCGGATGGGAGGCCGCGGGGGGCGGGCCGGGGGTGCCGGGGCGTGCGAGGGGAGAAGCAGCGCCTGGAGCCGCGGTCCCGGCGGAGCGCTCCCCGCTTCTCGCCGGGCGCTGCGCTGTCTTTTGCGCTGCACGGGTTCGGGCGATCCCCGCCCCACCCTGCCCCGGTTCCTCTTTCCCGGTTCCTTTCTCCCCCCGTGCCCGGGGCGCCGCAAGTTCCCTTCCCCGCGGGGAGGGGAAGGGCTGGGCTGGGTGGCGGTGTCGGTGGCGTGTGCGGTGTGAGCCCTGCCCGGCTGTGCCCGCAGCGCCGGGTGCCGCCATCCGCCGAAGAGAAGGGATGAAGTTCTGCGCCGAACATCTGGGCAGCGCGCGGGAGGGATCCGGGATCCGGGATGCGGGATGGTCACATCAGTCCCACACCTCGGGCCGCTCCTGGAGCGTGGGAACGGGATGATTTCTCGCCATGAAAAGTTGTCAGCAATAGTGTTAATAGAGAATTGGGAATACGGGTGGTTGTCTTTTACCTTCCAGGCTTGTCTTTAAATTTTTAGGAAATTTATTTGCTTCGTTGGTCATTAAAATAAATCGTATACTTGAAGTTTGGCTTTTCTGTGATCTTTACTGATGCTGTCCTGAAACCGTTTTAATTTCAGTGGGACTCTCTTTTGAGAACTTCTGTTTCTGTCACAGGAACTCGTGTAGCTCTAACTTTCGAATTTCCCATGGTTTTGGAAATCTTCCTTCTCAGTTACAAGCACTCAGTTACATGGCTGTGGACCTGATAGAATATAGGGCAGCTCGTCACCTGCGAAGTCAATTCTTTTTTTCACACTTTGACTGTGAGAGCTAATGCTTGAAATGTATTGCTCTCACCACGTCTTATCGTCTGCCAGCTGTCCTAAGGGTTTCCTATCTGCGGTTTCTAAGTATGTTATTTGCAGATCATACCATCTGTAGTCAAACTTGCATGGAGGGCCACCAGAACAACAGAAAACAAAAAGGAAACCTTCTCATGATTTTTTATCATGAAATAGATTCTTAATAATTTAGAAAAAACAAATATTGTCCTTAGAGAGCCTTTCTAAACCCTGATATTTTCTGAGGCGCTACTGTATTCTGGAGCTCGTGTGTGTTTGTTTCCGTCCTAGTTTCACTGGGTGAAGCACATCTTGAAACTCTTGAATGTGTCAAGTGCTTTAAGAATTGTTGTTGAGAGGGAGGATGTGATGCAGAAGGGCATCCAGACTATGGTTTGTCTTTCAGTCATGGTGCCTCATTTACACAACTTGTCTTTCCTTCTCCCCATCTTTCTCCAGTTTACTGTGGAGAGACACAGGTTTGTATTTTGAGATGAAACTGAGAACACCTGTTGTTAAGACAATGGAATGATTTACCAATGATTTTCAAATATTTGATTTATTATTACTAGTAATAACTAAGACTTCTTAACTTTCAGTTCTTGCTTTCAGAATTATCAAAGGGAGAGAAATATGAGGATAATTATGGTTATACAATGTTAAAATTAAATAACCTGCTTATTTCAACAAAAACATCACATTGCTTTTTACAGTTTGTCTATGTCAATCTTTCTCTTCTTTTTGTTTTTTTCTGGTTATCAGTCAAGTGCATGAAAGTTAGAAACTAGAGTAATCCAGGCTGTATGAGCAGTTCTTTCACTGACATGTGCAGGATCTGATAATCTTTACTTATGAAGTTTTCTGCTTCTTTTTGCTCTAACTATTCATGTAGTGAAGATGTATGGTAATGGAGGATGGAAGGAAGCTCTGTAATATCTTTACTATTCACTGACAAACTCTTTCACAATATAAAGACTACAGTGAGTAGTTTCCAACTTCTGCATGGGTGCTTCAAATTCACCTGCCCCCATGCTGTGCTAGTTTCTCCAGAAAACAATGTGAGTTGGGGGCCTGTATTCAGTGGCCATTACAAGAGCCAGGTGCTTGTTCCTATCAGGTTCTGTAGAGAACATGCAGTTAAGTGGCCATTGGAAGGCACCATTTTTTAGCCTATTCATATAGCAGTGAGGCCCTCAGAGGTACAAAATCTCATAAATATCACGCTTTTCTGCTCTTCCTCCTTTCCTTGGCCTTTTTGCCCACTCTTTCCAGCTTCTGCAACAAGTGGGGGAGCGATCATATGGATTTCCTTATCCCTGCTTAACCTTGATTGATGGTTGGAGTATGCCCTATGCTGAACGAGTAGGGGTCCTACTGGAAAACATACTTAAGTGCTCCTGTAGTTAAACATGGTGATAATGGGAATAAACACAGCAGGGGATGAATTAAAGTTGCACAGGAAACTTTCTGACTTGTGAGTGCTTTACTTTGAACCTAAATAATATTATATCTTTAATGCAAAAACAAATTCTGTCACACATGCTGGCAGGGTCATTATAGTTGCACGTCAGTGGCGCTGAAATGTTCCAGGCAGAAGCACAGCTTGAGCTCAGGGCTAACTGCATTAGTTGGAAACAGGAGGAAGCTGTTTCTGTAAAGTTGAAGGGGAAAGGTCAGTGTGGCAACAGGCTTATTGCAGGGGATTATTGGGGTTGCACAATCCCATCCTGTCTTCTCTGACTTGTTCAAGTGGTGGAAGGGAAACAGTGGAGATAGAAACAGGTCCTCTGGGCATTGGTTGAACTTCTGACGGGAGGAGAAAGTAATTTTGTTTCTCTCTTATTTTCTTCTTTACACCTGGAAGATGTGTGGTGATGTATGCAACTTCTCCATTCCCTACCCATATCCCTGCACCTTCTAGATGATGCCTGAGATTTTGGGATCTAGTGAGGGAAACCCAGTCCTGCTCTGTCTTGTCTTCTTTTCCAAAGATATTCTCTGCTGTGTTTGCATGCTCAGGATCTTCTTGTGGGTGTTTGGCCGAGTTGAAAGTTCTTTTGTCCTCTCAACTTATTACTGGTTACATAGATTGTTAGAGGCCTGCCTGTTTTTAATTTTCTTTACTCTTTTACGCACATTCTAAGTTTTGGCTTGTCCGTGACTGAGGAGTTTGGAAGCTGCTTCTTCCCCCAAGGTGTATGATTTCTTCTGTAGTGTAAATCAGACTGCTTGCTTCAGTCATCTTGATTGAAAAAAAAAATTCCTGAGTTTTTTCAGTAATAAAGATTTACTTGGAGATAAGACTTCTTTTTTTAAAAAAAGTTTTTGATGGTGTTATGATCATTAGATAAATATATCATTTCTATCTTTTCCCCTCTTCATGGAACCTCTGACTACAGTATGAGTACCATTGCTTTTTTTTTTCAGTTTTCCTTTCATGATTGTTAGTATTTCTTGTTTGAATCTTACATATTCCTATTTAAAAGTTACAAATATTTTTGGTATAAAAATAGAATAATTTTTCTCAAGTTCACATGGAACCTTTATATCCCATCCTGATATCCATTTGCCTTGTTCCATTAAACAAAATCCCAAAACTAGACAGAAAGTAATGTTCTTACCCTGGAGATGATTTCTACCCAGATGTTATTCAGTTTGTTTAAATGCTTAGTTATATTGTCCAAATTGCTTTTTTTCAGTGCAATTCCTCTTTTTTCTTCCAGTTCATATGTTTGTCTGCTTGTTTAGCTGCATATTGGAATAGCACGCAGAGAAGGGTGAGGCAAGAAAACTACAGGGCAGTGGATCCAGTGCATGAGTTTAATTTTGCTTACCTTTTATTTCTGGGCACTACAGTAGTTATATGTACCCTGATGCCCAGAAAATGAACTGTCCTTTTTCATCTTCCGTGTCACCTGTTCTGGACTTCCTCCCCACATGCCTGTCATAGAAAAAGCCACCTAGGTACCGTGTAGCTCTTCATGGGCTGGCTCAAATTTAAAAGGATATTATTGTTTAAAACTTTACTCTTTTTTTTAAAAGTACCATTTTCGTGTTTCCAAGGCTTTAACAAATGTGAATTCTTGCTGAAGAATCCATCTGTGCAAGATAAACCAGGGTGATTATTGTAGACATCTTTTAAGTAGACAAATATTTACAGCTTTGGTAATATGTATGTGTTTCAATAGTAATGGATTAAGAATAGAAACAGTGAGGGGAAAAAAATGCACAGAAGGATTCCTGGTAAGAAATAACCTCCAGTGGTTTGAAACATAGTTCAATTGTCTCTGCCATAAATTTGGGAATAAGTGTCATATATGGGTGATAAAAATGGCATAGGCTATTTTTTATATACACATTATTCACTTAGTTTGTCTTTTTCAATTAACATGGAGTCTATCTTTCTCATCTGACTGGGTTTACGTTTCTTTCATAATCATATGTCAACAAACCACAATAGATGCAGCATAATGTGGCATACAGTGTAAATCTTTAGGTTAGTCCTTAACATTTTTCATTATAGTTCATTTGGAATCACTTTGTAACTTGATCATGATTTGTACTGGTGGGTTTCTTTATGATATACTTAATATGTTACAGCTTCATCTTTTCTCACCACCTTAATGAGAGAGAGAATGCTCAGCTACTCAGCCAATGAGATTAGATATGTACAGTCCTTGATTATAATTTTTCTTTAATCTCTTGGAAGAGATGTCGTATCTGTTTACTTTATTTGAAGAGTCTTTGCAGTTTATGTCTACTTCTGCTTTCTAAATCACTAACAACACTGTTCAGCAACAGGGTTTTTCTTGGTACTTACTTTGTATGTGTCAACACAGCAGCATAACCTGGCTTTTGGGGATTTAAGGTACAGCAGTTTCTAAAGCCAATCCTTTCCAGAACTTTGCACACTAAAAAGAATGATCACCTTCTTGTTAGACTGGATAAATATGGTAATTTTAGACATCTTGAGAGTTTCAGTCACTTTTATTTTACATCATAAGTTCTGTTTCTGATTAAGTGTATATATATTTAAAAGGCAATTTAGCAAACTCTGGAGAAATAATTTTAAGTATAGTTGGGAAGGCAGGGGGAAAGCAGAAGCAAAATCCTCAAATATGTCTTTATTCAAGAGAACAGGCAGTGACAGATTATGCTTGATAGTTTTTCTTCAAACTTGTTCCCTATTAATGAATTTCATGAAAACTTTTAAATCAAATTTATTAATTGCTTTCTAATGCCATCCCATGTAAAGCTGAAAAATACATGGCAGTCTGTTTAACGTTGGCCACCTTTGGACAGTGTGTGTGTAATAAATGTGCCTAGCTTGCAGCTACCTTCCAAAATCCTCTGGCCTGCTTTCCCAAATTCTCCAGCTGGCAGCTGGCTTCTGGGTCTCTCAGTCCTTGAGGTGGAGGAGAAAGATGGGAAAAGGATGGTGGGCGGAGAAATTGTTCTGCCAGCCTGCCATTACCTTTTTGTGTGACTGGCAGTACATGTGCCAGGTCACCCCGTGTGAGTGTCCCTGCTCCTGGGATGGATGCGTGCCCATCCTTGAGACAGGGGCCTGCAGTGTCTGCTTGGCCACGGAGGGGAAGCTGTGTGCATGCCCTGCCACGGGAGTGCAAACACACCTCTCTCACCTCCAGTTTCTGCTGCTTCTCTTGTCATTTGGATGGTGTGAACTCACGTGGCCATGATGAAGTGAATAACTTTTTGATAATGTGATTGGACAACATTTTAGTTATCTGCTGGAGGAGGGGAGAAGGAAAGACCCAGCATGCAGTCTTGGGGTGCCTCCGTTAGAATCTGTTTGGCCCACCCTGAAACAACATCGAGGTACTTATGTCCTAAGTATGTTTGTTTGTAATTTTAAGTCACACTTAATAATATTGTACCCTGCAAACAACAAAAGTGCTATGATTTGTTACAATTAGCACTCTTTAACGCAGCAGTCGCTTTGGGCTAAAAGTTTATAGTGTTCTTAAATTCCATCTGCGTGTTTTCAGCCTTCATTAAAGAAAACAGCTCCAAAGACTTTAAAACAATTAAAATCTTGCAGTGTTGTCTGTTTACAGTTAGTAAAGAGAACCGTAAACTGCTTTTAACAATGAAATGCAAAGTAAATCTTAGTTTGTCTCCTTGTAAAAGAAATATGGATGAAAATGAGATTAAAATGGAGTTTTAGCCAATTCTAGGAAGTGGCACTTCAGCCTTAAACTGTATGAGATTGTTGAAGTGGACAGAGCAAGACTGGTGTGACTTCCCTTTTCTGTCAGTTAGTAACTTGTATTGACAGAGCAATTTGTGAGTGAATTTTGCCAATCAGATCTTTCATTTTGGTACCTTTTACTAATTTCTGCAGGCAAACAATTTCTATGGGGTATGGTGCAAATTTACCATTATGAGCTTTAAGAAACAGAGCAACTAGTATGGATATTCAAACTGTCAGGCAGTCTAACACAAACTTAAGGAAAGTTAAGAGGCATTAAATTATGAGGTGTTAAATAGGTTTCTACAGTTTATTTCTTGGAATTTTTTAGTGTTTGTTTCTTGTAGTGTTTTCAGTGGGAACAGCTGAGTGTCTGCTATGATACTAAATAGCTGCTCAGTTTGTTAGGAACAATTTATGGATATGTGTAATTTGTTTTGTTTGCTGTGGGGTAACTGATTAGTAAAAGTGCTTTTAAATCAGAAAGCTGTTCAAAGAGGTTTACTTTTTGGAGTTTTGTCTTTTATTCCTTTTTAAATTCCTCAATGGATCCACCGCTACTGAAGTGTGAAACACATCTATACTCAAGGGCTTGTGACTAGTAGTTTTATTTTCTGTGTAGTGTTAAACTAGCAGAGGAGAGATCAAGTTGTGGGTCATCACTCTGGAGAGGGAAAAACAAGTAAGTGACTAGAATAATGATGAAAAATGGGTAAATTTTGCTGCTTCTGTTTGAAGTTCACTGTGCGAAACTTGGATCTGTCATACTGAAGTCCCAAGTTCTCTTCTCATTCCAAGGTAAATCACTTTGTAGAATGTCAGAGAAATTACAAGAACATTCCCTTATGTTAAGCCACTGATATAAAGCTTTCTCCAGCAGCAGGGACTGCTCCTTCCATATTTTTCCACAGTGTGGAAGTACAGGTAGTGAAGAGATGATCCTAACAAATAACTTGGTGGCTTCTTGTCCAGAGGAGCTTAGGATGTTGCTCATCTTGTGCATCTGGCTAATCTTGGATGGATTTACAATGCTAGATCAGAATGTGGCTTGAGCGAGATACATAATATACTGTGTGGTTGTGAGTAGAGAAGAAAAATCTGTGATACACTAAAGTGTAATCTTCAGGCAAACTGGTTCTTTAGCAGTTGAAGATCATGTGTATGTCAGGTCTATCCTCATGGTTTGGGGTTGTGATGAATCAAGCCATATGGTTTCTCTGGACATGTGGAAGTAATATTGTTCCATAATACAGTGCATTGGGATTGTGGATACCAAAGCTCACAGGGCTTGTTTTACCATCTCATGGAAGAGGGAAGCCATCCCACTGGTGTCTTCTCTGTAACTGCTGCTATTTAGAAACAGCAAACTTGTCAGGATCTTGTGCATGCTTGTCTTCTATCTGTCTCTCTCCTTTGCCTGTCTCCTCCAACTCTACTTACACTGAAAAATAAATGGAGCGTTTGCTTCTGCCCTGTTCCTCCATAGTTGAAAATTCTCAATTATTTCTACTTTAGAAGTCCAAGGTTTTCTGGAAAAGAACAAAGTCTGTCAGCAGTGTAGTTAGTCTTCAATTTTTTGTATCTACAATGTATTATCAGCCAGAAGTAGTAATTCTTCCTTATGGCAATCAGCTTGGTTTCTCTGCCTTACATACTCCTTAATTGTGTTATCTCAATGTTTGTATTTGAAAAAGATTTGACAGTGAAAACCCTATATTCTGAGGTGGCAGGATTCTCACCTGGGTTTTTAGCCTTTCCAAGGAGTAAACAAGCCCACTGAATTTAAATGAAGACTTCTGAATCCAAGTTTTTTGATTAATTAGTGTCCAGAGGTTACTATGCAAGCATTGCTCCTGATCCATAAACATGACTAACTCCTTTAAATTTTTGCTTATTGCTGTCTAGGTAGAACTTTAGAGCTGCTGTCTAATTTTTAAAGTAGTATGTAAGAGTATGAAAGAACAAATATTTGATGTCGTTGGAGTGACAGCTTGGTCTACACTGGAAGTCCTGTTAGGTTTTGCTGAGAGAAAAACTGTTGATGGTTTTGAGTTTTGCTCTCGGTAGTAAAAATATTGGGTTTTGTGATGTAAGTTTTGTAGTTGGTCAATGTCTTTGGATTCTGTGGCTCCTCATTTGCCAGGTTGATTGGCAATTCCAGTCATTGAAATCTGTGAAGATGAGTACTTTTCTGTGGGTTAGGACAAAATCCTTCTAGGTGTGGCTTGGTGTGTGGCTGAGAGGTTGTTGGGGGTGTGTCTGGTGGATTCATTAATAGAAGTTAAGTGCCTTTCCTTCTGTCCTTTCAAAGACAGAATGCCATAGAAGTGAGTGAGGGTCTCCCCCATTCGGGACTGCTTTGGAAAATGTAATGGGGAGGGGCGACAGTGTCATTCTTCAAAACTCTAAAATAGTTTAAAAATGAGTGGTTTGGTCACACTTTGTGAAGACAGGAATCTAAGCATCTAAATAAAAATCAAATAGATTATTTATAAAAAACATCAACTTTGTAATAGCTATTCTAGTAATCTCAAAAGGTAACTTTTGACTTGTTTTCTTGCAACCTGTAGTATAAAGTGTGGTATATTTCTGTTTTATGAACAAAAAACCAAGCAATTAAGTTTTTCCTTTAGGAAATATGCAGTAAATATTCATGTTAACTTTTGCATGCAAATATTTGAAATATCTCACCAGAAAAGTTAGAGGATAAAAATAGTACTATCCATGTCTATTTGCATCTACAGGGGGTGAGCCAAAGTATATATATATGTGGGGGGAGGGGGGGGTGGGTAGGCACGCACTGTGTGAGAGTCTTTTGTTACTTATACTTTCTCTTATTCAATGAGCAGTTATTATCTGTACAGGTGAGACACTTAAGTTAACAAGCAGGATTTTTTGGTTTATTTTTACTTTTCTGTTTTTGGGATAATTGTATGTTGTTTAGTAGCTGTAAGAAATGTTTACAGTTGGCTTTTGCAACTGTTTTTGTTAATGAAGAAGACATTCTGCTGGAGGAGTTACACTCCCCTAGTTTCTCAGACACTGTATTGTTTTTACCCTATGGAATGGATCTTTGCTATATTAAAAGAACCATAGTAACTTTTATGGAATGCTTTGTTTCTACATGACTATATAAATGTATCACCTGTATAAGAATTAAAAATTACAGTGCAGGTTAGAGGCTTAGTTTGTGATTCTATAAGCGTGGGTGTGCTTAATTTCAAGTACACTGTTGAGCTTGACTCTTTTGATATGGTTATTGTGCCTGCCTAATTGCTTTCAGAATTAATGCTTTAGATATGAATCTTTTGTCAGTCAGAGAGTTCAGAGGCAATGTGAGAACACTTGAAAATATTGTAACCAGTAAGTGACCTATATTAGAATCTGGGTAAGTGTTACTGCTGAAATAATAAATTACTCAACCATCTTTGGAACTTGAACTTCTGAAATAACATGGCAGTAATACATGAATAAAGGCTCTATCCATGTTTTACCTTTATCTCTTACTTTAGGTGATGGAAAGTAATTGTTAGAGTACTGCAATTTATTAGGACTTTTGTAGCATAATTAAGTGAGCAAGAATCAAATGTCACCATAGGATTTGCTGTGCTAAGCATAAGTAGATAGAGAGCAAATGTATCCCATTTAAACTCTAAAATGTCTGTTAGCTATGCTGTGTATAGGATTGAAAATAATTTAGTTTTTCCACAGTAACATCAGGACAAGCTCTTTACAGCACTATTTTACCTTTTTTTGAGGTGTATTCATTTTTCTTCTTTATTTAGATGTTGAAATATTTATTTCCCAAATACTAAAAGGAGAAAGTCTATCCAAGAAAGCAAAAGAAAGAAGAGAACTTCTTCTTAAGAAGATTAAGGATGTTAAGTCAAGGTAAGTAACTTTATGGATTTAATGTTATAGAGTCACTTACTGATAACTTGATTTTTTTTTTTTACAGTATTTAAATAGGCATTAACGATATTAGCAATTAAATCTGTCTAGGTCTGATTTTGTCAAATAATCCTTCTTGAAACCACTACAATTTTGTAAGAAATGGGATTAGGATGATTTGTCCCAGTTGAATTGCTTAATATTCTAAATCCTGATTGCAAGCTGGTTGAATAGAGCTTGCCTTCACCTCTGCTTTGGTAGTATTCATTAAAATATGAGAAATTGAATGCCTTGAGAATGGGAATGAGCTTCTATCAGCATGCTTAGCTGGTGTAGAACAGCATAATTCAATGCTGACTTTGCTTTACTGTATATTTTGTTGTTTATCTCTGTAATAGAAAATTGAAACATAACTGAAAACTATAGATCATAAGTTTGTTTCAGCAGTATTAAAATTGTGAAGTACTGTGACAAAGCCCAGAGGGCTGTGGGTGTTTTTGCTTATTTTAATATCAAGGATGATTTGAGACCCTTTTATGGTGGTTTAATTTTAGTGAGCAATTCAGTAAAGAGATTTAGGTATAGTTTCATTTGTGCTACAGAATTTTCTTTGAAAAATCTCTTTTCTTGCAACTCTAATCAACTAGGAGATATCTTAGTACTTCTTTTCGCATTATAATTTGCAAAGTGTGTTTCTACTGATCACTCCTGTGTGGTATCCCCTAACTGTTCCTTTGATGCCATGCTTCTGCCCCTGTGGCAACGTGTTTACAATTTCAAGGACAGCACAGTCATCTGGTGAAGGCATCATTCTTTGTATGGCCCTAACTGTAGGGAGACATGAAATGTGTCCCAAGATCTTGTAATTGAGGGTTTGTGTGCCTTTTATTTGGGCTGTAAATGCTTAGGGAACTAGTTCTCTCCTCTTTTAAAGAACCAGGATTTATTTATTTATTTTCTTTCCTGTGCTTTCCTTTCTGGGTTATTGAGTTAACTGGGACTTTATAGATGACTTGCAGATACAGCACTGGTGACTTTTCTTCAGTCTCAGGACTGAACTATGTGGTTTTGGGTGATGAAATATCAAAGGGAGAGAACCTGCAGTTATGAGCAGTTAATGCTGAATCCTTTACTTTTCATTTGTGTGACACCATGATTTCACATCTTATTTTAATTTCTAATTCCTTCCTCATCTCCTTTAATATTATTCACTGTTAACAGCACTTTGCTTTCTCATGCAGGCTACAAAATAGATGCACCTTGCAGTCGTCTGTGATTTTCAAATCCCACATGTTGAGCTGTGTTTAACAGTAATATTACTGCCACTTGCTACACCGTATTTTTGAGATCTGGCCTTTTATCTCCATTGGCATTTCTCAGTTTCTTATTCCTAGACCCTTCCTTTCTCTTCTGCTCATTACTTGTAAACATCTTCTTATTGACTAATGTGATACATGCATTACTGCTTATGGTCCATAAGGATGATTTGGCAGCTGCATTTTATTTGTCAGTTGGTTCTGGTGAAATCCTCCCCTTTTCACCTAAACTGTAGCCCATGAATGTTTCTTGAATGCTGTTTTACTTATCTGTGTTATCAAACTCTATCCTAGTATTTTAGAAACAAAAATAATCCTAAGTTTTAGCTGTGAAGAAACAGTATATTTTCCATCTGGTAGAATTTTTTTAGGCACTAAATACATTTAGATCTCCTTATTTGAAAAGCTTTTTTTATTTAGGCATGCATTAAGTATTAAATTTCTAGTTAATTATTAATACATTTTTATTTGAGTTTTTGCATATTTACTGCAGCTAAAACCACTATTTGTGATTTTTTTTTTCCCCCCTTCTAACCTATATTTTAAAATATACTTTTAGTTGTGCATGAAAATTTTTGGAATATGTTCACATTTATAAGGTTTATTAAAATGGAAGGTGCTTTTGTATTTTTATACCTTAAGATATCATGTTCCTAGAAAAGGCTGCTCTGGCTAGGTTTGGTTTTGTTCAAATCTTCTTTAAAGTGACCGCTGATTCTCTCAGCTGAAAAGGGAAAACAGAAACTGTGTAAATACTTTAAGCCAAAGATAAAGACTTCAGAATTTTAAAAGAAAACTGTGAAACTTGTTGACACCTAGTTGTTGCTCTGTGCCGCGTCCTGGCACACCGTGGGTTTGCAAGTGTGCATTGCTTTATGATGTTTCTTCTTCTTCTTTCTGCAGTTACTGCCAGGAATTCCAGGAGAGAGGTAAGCCCGGAGCCCCTGTCCCTGCCCGTTCTCCCGCCGCTGTCTCCCCCTGCTGCGGGAGCCGCGGAACAGCCGCCCGGCGCTCCCGTCCGGGCGAAACACGGCGCGGAGCTCTCGCTGAGGAAAAGATTAGTCTAGAAATATAGTTCAGGATTTAATATGTAATGGAGCTTGTTGTGGAGCTTATTTAGGATAAATGTAATACGAACGGAGCTTTATTAGCAATAGCTAATAAAAATAAAACAGCCTTGCAAGAGGACGTGTGATGCTGTTTTGTTTCTCCCTCCCCCCGAGGAAGTGTATGCAAAGTAGCCTGGTTAGGAGATAAGTTTTAACAGGGATGACTTATTTCAGCCTTTTTTTCTTAACGTTGCAGAAGTCTTCAATTCCATAGTGATGTTTCTTTAACCTTTTAATAGGATCATCTAGTGGCAATATGATATTGGCTTTCGATCCACGCTGAATGAATGTTTTTGTAGTGCAGCAGGAGCTCAGACCTCTAGTTGGAGAGGAGATGATTTAGTGTGCGAGTAATGAAAACTGAAGTGTGGGTTATCTATTGTCTTCTAGTGGAGTTAAAACAAAGCTGCAGAGTTCATTTTAGAAAAGACTGAGGGGTTTGTTGCTACAGTGTTCTGTTCTGTAACTAAACCTGGAAGGGCTCTTATTTCCATGATGCTAATTCTTGAGGTCATGACCTATAGCCTGTGGATGCTGGTATGAGGGTCACGGTGCGAGGTCAAAAAAGCCTATGCAAAGCTTCACTTTTTTGCAGCAGTTGAAGAACTGCCTGTTTCTGGGCAAGGAGGTTCAAATGTGTTCAAGGCTACAGTGTGCCTCTTGATAAAGCGAAAATAAGTAAGTTGAATTAGGCAAGTAATGTTACAACAAGGCACAACAAGCTCATACATTTCTTAATGGCTGTTTAATCAAGTTATGCAGCCTTAACAGTACAACTGAAAGGGAAAATGCAACTCAAAACTTCCCAAGATTGCCAAGATTTTGGAAGCTCGAACTGTGTGAATATTTAAAAATTGTGTTAAAATAATTTGCTATTTTGTAACACGGCACCCTTGCCAAGGATAAAATGTATTTTCCCTCCTCTCCTCATTGCGCAACAGAACTAAGTGTGGGAAAGTAAAAATACTGTTTTATTTAGAAAACTACTAACATGAAATTGAGTGGGATGGTTGTTTCATTGACTTTGGGAGAGCATGTTTTTGAAGATTAAATAACTTTCTGAAGCTCTGACTCTCTTTAGAGAATTGTCTACAAAGAGCGGAGGTAATGTTTACTCGTTTGCTTTGTTTGAAGGTCAAGAAAATTCTAGTCTACTTACTTTGTTCAGAATTTCAGAATCAGATTCAGAATTGCTTTTCCAATGCAACAAATTATTAACAAAAATGAGATTTCATTATCTCCAGCAAAATGGATGACTTAATTTATATAGTCTGTAATAGTTATTGCATAACTTACTCTGATTTCTATGAAATCTGTATTCAGTCTTATTCTTTTCCTTACTGTACCTATGATTCTTATGAAGGATATATTGCCTTTTTTTAATCCTCATGATGTGTCTCTGGTTCAGATCATAGAACTGTGTACAGATGGTGAAGCTTGCAAATGCTGACACTTCAGTTTTCTTTCAGTATTTGTCAGTAAAATGAAAGTTATGCCATTGTTTTCTTTTAGCACAGATAAATTTCTCTGAATTCACGTGTATTTGCATGCATGAATATGAAAAAGAATATGAGAAATGGGAGCCTGCACTTATTTGCTGAATATTTGAGGGAATGCAGTTCAGTGGTATGAGCTGTTGGTATATTTTCCAGAGTTCAAGAAATGTGTGCTAAACTTCCTTTGGCTGTGTCATTCTTACTTTAGGCCTGTACAAATTAGGCGTGACTTGTGTAGGTGCAGAACAAAGGACGCACATGGAGGTAAGCAGTCAGATTCTTGGCCAGCTTCTAGCATAACAAAGCAGCAGCAGCAGCTGAGCGAGGTCAACCTTTGTGCCCATTCATGCTGCTGTGCACACCTAGACATTTGAAAAATGGAAAATTTGGAAAAGATTGAAAACTGAGAAGGCAGTCATGGTCAGTTCCAGCTCCCTCCAGAGAAAGAAGAAATATCACAAAATATAAGGTGAAACAAGAGAATATCTTCTAGGGGAAAAAGGAGGGGTAGGAACAGATTTGTGGAAACTGTGCTGAAACCAACTAGGAAGAATAAAAATTATTGTGTATATTTCAGCTACATATTTGCTGTTCTTGGTTTTGTGGTAGCAGTTACTCCATTTTTAAAATGCAAATTAAATAACCTTTGTTGTAGCTGAAAGGAAAGTTAAAGAATGGTTCATACTAGATGCCATGTTATCATGGTATACTAATTACCATGCTGTGTCATCTGTTTTCAAGAATCTTCTGAGTTTTGATCTGTCATCCTTCCAGAGGCATCCAGAAGAATCTGGAAGGCTGAAAGAAGGGGACTAACACTTTCAAAATCCATATATTGTCTTTATGACATAATGAAACTTGACTCTTGTCTGACAAGCTTCTTCAGCTTGTGAGTTGTTCCACAAGTACGTGTTGTGGGCTTACTTGTCACTCCACTCTCTTTTGTGACTGAATGTTCTTGTAGTTCCACTGGCTTTGCATGTAGTGATTAGCCGCTTTGACCAAACTATTGTGTGTGAACTCTTGTTTTATGGGCTTTGGCCAATAGCACACGGAATTTTGCCTCCCATAAGGATAAAGCAAGGAGGTTTAACATAGTAGTAATAATAGTAATAGAAGAGGATGTGTACAAGTAGGACCAGGCTCCTTAAAACCAGAATCATTTGTGGATGTATCTCTCAGAAAGTGCATACATCTTTGCAACCAGATTGTTGAATTTGAGGACTTTCGTCTTGAAAAGAAGCATTCTGATGTTGTCAGGTCAGTAAATAAGCTGGCAAAATCATCTGTTGTGTCTACAGATTGAAAAAACCCCAAACAAACCCTTTTAGGAGAAGTAGGTACTTATGAAAATTAAAGACACAACATTTGTTGTATGAGAAAATATTCAAACCTCGTATGTTATCTGTTTTTTTACTGTGACTTTTACAGTCAAGCGTATTTTTGATTTATGGACAAAGAACGTTTATGTTGTTCTTATGACCAAAAATGTACAATTATGTTAATATCCAAACCACTAATCCTTCCTAAAATTTTGTTTTTATTGCTATCAAATATTTATTATACCAATTTTATTTCTAAATTGAAGAACTCTGTAAAAATGTCTTTTTCTCTTAGACACTGCTGCCCTTTTTCCTTTGCATTTGAAATATTTGACTGTTTATCTAAGCAGTTTAGGCAAAACTAAGATGCTGTAGTCACACTTAATAACCTATTCTAGATCTTAGAATTGGGAAAGAACTTGAAAACTAAGGTTATTTGTATACAAATTAAATTAATTTTTTTATAAGACTAATATTCCGCTAAGACTGTAAAAGTTTGAATTTTGTCAAAGATTCTGACTTAATACAGTTTTATATTTCTCTGTTTTGAGATTGCCAAAATGTTTAGTTAAAAGAGCCTCGTTTTCAATTTATGTTAAAAATAGTGCTAAAATTGGCAGAAACACTCTAAGCTCTAGAAACTATATGTGTGTTTGAAGTTCACTTGCCATCTGTTCTTTGCATTTATTTTAGTAAAATATATATTTTTAATCACTCTTCACAGAATGTTTTGGCTCAGTGTTGAAAGTGAGACACCAGAAGTACTAGCCAAATAGAGTTGTAATACGGGAATTTGCAGAACAAGTTC
Source organism: Serilophus lunatus (assembly GCA_013399895.1). Lineage (NCBI taxonomy): Eukaryota > Metazoa > Chordata > Aves > Passeriformes > Eurylaimidae > Serilophus > Serilophus lunatus. The sequence goes on along the minus strand of VXBA01003768.1, from coordinate 1,918,904 downwards.
CCCATAAAGCACTCAGTGCACACTATATTGGATCTGCAGAACTATTTATGCAGAAAAGTATGATGTGACATTTTCTAACTAGAACTTTTCACTGATAAAAACTGGTCCATTTCTGTTTTCATTACACTGTAGCACAATAGCGGGTAAATCTGTGTCTCCAGAGCGTTGTTGTTATTATCTATGTAATTATTGGGAGAACCTGTATGAAACCTTTAAATGATTCAGAGATTCAGATGCCTCTGGCTCTTGGCAGAGCAGGGAGTGTCCGGAGCCTGAGACATCTGCTTCCTGGAAATAGTCAAACTGATAAGAGTAGCACTGCATTCAAAGGCTTTATATTCTATGGATTTCTTTCTTTTCTGTTTTTTGTAGAGGTGATATTTCCTTTTTTTTTTTTCCCTTCTGTACACTCTTTTCAAGAAAAAGCAGCAGGTAAGAGTCTTTTGGACTTGAGAAAGGGAGTCAGTATCTTGTGGTCACCAGAGCTGTATGTGAGTGTGAGTTCTGTATTTTAACACACTTGAACATTTGGTCAGGAGCATAAATATATCATTAATATTTAGCGATAAATGGGAAGGATATGGCTTAGTTCTCTGAGGATCATCGTGATGTATTCCTGGAGAGACAATCAAAGGCATTAAAAGTGTGCCAAATATCACTGTATCCTGGAAGTCTGGAAGGTTTCACTGCAGGTGAGTCTCTGTGTTGTCCCTTTCAGCTGCATGCAGCTGTGAAGTGTCCATGCCAAGTGCAATCTCAAGTCACATAAGATACTGCCACCAGTGCAGCACAAAATGGTCTTGTTCTGATACACATCATAAGAATGAGAGGCAGCTCACCAAGTAAAAGTTGTGTTGCTTTTCTTGCTTAAAGTGTATTTGCATGCAAACTTAATGCTGTTTCAAGAAGTATTGTTTCAAGAAGTAGCTGCTAAAGAGTTTCTACTTGACCTTTACAGAACAAACCATTAAAACCCATCATGTTAATAAGGGACTCTAGAAAGCTCTTCAAGAATGAGTATGTTGAAGCAGATTGCATGGCAAAGCATGCATTGAGCAAGTGGCTGTCAGAAGAATCCAGTCTTGCAAGGTGACTGCTGGCTTGGGTCAGAGTAATGTCTTAAAAATACAAGCTACTGCTATTAAGGGGCTAAAGTATACCTGTGCCAACTCGAAAGCACCTTTCTCTACTTCTTCTTTTGAAAAACTGTGTAGTGAGAACCTTGTTTGAGCTGATGATGATCCAGTCCTTTGTTTGGTGAGTTCTTATTGCAGCAGAAATTGGACAGGAGGAAGTGATTTCAACCTGCTGTGACTTGGGACCTTCCAAAATGGCAAGAAGCAGGATGTTTTGACCTGTATGTCTTTATTTTTGTGAGTTCTTATACTTGAGCTATTTTAATGCATCATTCTATCTAGATGTGTTAGAAATAAATTAAAAGTGTTTAGTTATCTGAGAATGTGAGCTAGCAAGTCTCTTTCAGAAGCGCTGGCTTAAGCACCTTGCCTGCTCTTTTTTAAGTTAAGTGGTGGAAGCAGTATCTTTAATGGTTACGAGTTCATGCTTACTATAATCTCACTACTGCAGAAGAAAATGCATTCTTGGTGGAAAAAGGTCTGGATATTTTTTAAGTTGAATTCTTATAATGTAATTCATTATATTCAGCTTGTACCAACTAAATTTTTTGTAAGTTTTCAGAACTGGGAGTAGGTACTGAAGTATAGCCTTTTTTAGAATGAAGAGAGTTTGTTTTATGCTCCATTCCTAATGTGATACACTTACCCTTTGGTATGCATTATTTCCTAAATCAATAAATAAGCTGTAATGGAAAAGGTAGCATTTAATAAGGAGTGACATTATATGTTTTGGGTTTTTTTCTTAGAGACAGAATAATATATTGATTCTTCTAGCAAACCTGTAAGAGAGTAGTTTAAATTGCAGAAGCTGGGGAATAGGGTCAGTTTGTATATGTACTTTCGTTATTGTTGTGACTGTTAAATATCTACCATTAATTAATCCTTTTTTCTCCCCAACTTCCTGATCAATCATATGGTATTCTGAGGAAACAAGAAACTATATTAATGAGCATCAATTCCATAATTATCCTTGTGACTACATAACAGGGACACGTTTGTGTCATTCCTCTATGCAATAACTTTTGCAAAGAAGTATTTTTAAACTGGTCATTAATTTTATGACCACAGAAATGAGATGCAAAATTTATGCTGTTGTCATTGGCACAGGTTCAAGGCACTACTGACATTATGTGTGATTGGAATGGAATGGCTGCCAACTAATGAGTCTATAGACATTTGGTTTGAGCATGCTTTGCTTTTAGATGTCTGATTAGGCAGCAGTGCTTTCAATTATGCCTGTAAATTGTATTGGATACATTTACCTGATGCCCATTGTTGCTTTGTAGTTCAGTTTTCTATTACATAAGTGGAAGTTGAATGCTTTTCTTGAATTTATTGATGCTTTTTGGGTGTATTTTTAGGTACTTGGCACCTGAAGAGAATGGTGCTTTATGCTGCTCAACACTGATTGCTATGACTGTTCGAGGAATAACACATGGAGCTTCAAATGCAATTCTATCAGCTCCTACTCCATAAGTGGAGTATATAAACTGCAATGCAACATGTTGATGGAGGAGGAAATAAAGTGGAGAAAAGGCAGAGATTATTCTGAGTGGGAATGTAGGAGATTGCGTAGAATCAACAGGAAGCCTCTCTGTGTGAACTGTCAGGAGCAATATCTTTATATATTAATAGCATACTCTCCTAAGATGTCATTTAACCCTTACAGACTTGGAGTCAAAACCCCAAGGATGATACCAGAAAGTAGTAGTTCTTTTACGTAAGCACATAAACACATTGTGAAATGTTGCCATTTATAGCTCCAGAGCACATTGAGCCAGCTCTCCTATCAAAATGCCTGCAATTCTTCTGTACAAATTAGGTGATTTAAGAATTGCATTTTTCAGGGTATAATAGAAAATTACACATACATTCATTGACTCTAAAATAAAAAATGGAAGATTTTTTTGTTTAATCTTGTCCTGCATGACTGCAGGTTAGTCATTCCTCTGCCTAGTGTCTATCACCTATTCTTCACATTTTCCTCTTGAAGTATGGGAACCTAAATGTAATATTGTAGGGCATAGGATTTATGTATTTGTTCTTATTGTCTTTCTCAGTGAGGGCTTTTATTTCATGGAAGTCTTCAAACCTTATTTGCGATTTAACAGCTAGAGAATACTTTGAAGACTAAGCACTGAGTGTGTAATTTCTTCGTAATACCTAAACATTTTTCAGTTATTTTGTTTTAAGAGCTGTTTGGATATTTGGATATTGTAGATACAGAAAAATACTTGTTTTATTACAAATCTGTACTGTGTTGCCATGGTTGTTGTTTCAATTACAGTATATACTTGTGTCGTGGTTTAAACCCAGATGGCCCAACATAGTCACTTACATGTTCATCCGTGCTGGGATAGAGGAGATAATTGGATGGATAAAAGTGAGAAAACTCATGGGTTGATATAAAGTTTGATAGGTAAAGCAAAAGCTGCACATGCAAGCAAAGCATAACGAGGAATTCATTCGTCACTTCTAATGGGCAGACAGGTGTCCAGCCATCTCCAGGACAGCGGGACTCCATCATCTATAATAGTGACTCAGAGAGACAAAAACCATCACTCCGAACATCCTCCTATTTCTTCCTTTTTCCCCAATTTTATATGCTGAGCACGACATCTTATGGTATGGAATATCTCCTTGGTCAACTGGGATCAGCTGTCCTGGATATGTCTCCTCCCTCCTCTTGTGCACCCCCATCCTTCTTGCTCGCGAGGCAGTGGCTCTGTAAGCACTGTTTTGCAATAACTAAAACATGCCTGTATTATCAACACTGTTTTCAGCACAAATCCAAAACTTAGCCCAATACCAGCTACTATGAAAAAGCCCAAAGCAGCACAATCTAGAATAGGTACATAGTGTGCCCTAAATACATATGTATGTATTAGAAAGTCCCCTGTTCCTTGTTCCTAGATCATCTGGCTTTCATAAAAGAATAGCACAAATGTTTACTGAATTTGAAATCCTAAGCATACTTGGTAAGTGATAGTATGGTGACTTAATGGAAGAGAAAGGTAACAGTGCAGCTATGCAGTTACATAAGAGCTTATGTATTGCTGAGTGGGGCAAAATTTTTTCTACGTTATGTATACTCACCGCTTTGTCATCCACAAGTGCTATTCATTCAGATTTACTAAGGTTACCATTCAGCTCATGAATTTTGAGTGCTGGAGTGTGGTGTTTGTAGAAATGTTTTCCACTAGAAATACAGCCTAATATAATGTATGCTGGCACATTCCTAAAGGTTAAGTGATAGTATATTTATGCGTAGCTGACTAAAGTACATTTTTGATTGACAGCCAGGGCTTACATGTACACATGTATTCTATGCATTCTAGCACTAGTAAAAGTTTAGGACCGGAAAAGAGCAGAACAACTTTTGCTATTGTACAGGTTGTAAATGTCATGTCTACTCTTTTTATATAGATGCCCCATCTAATAAAGATATATATAGGCAGAGAGAGACAGGCAACTGGTCTCTGGCATGTAAGTGTGAAAGGTGATCATACTGGCTGTAAATATGGCCTAATATTTTCTGTTCATGTGCTATCTGGTCTGTGGGTTTTTTTTGTTTGGAGGAAGAAGTGAGTCCTAGAGAGGGATAATTTACTTTTGATTGGTTTGACAGGTGTGATGAAATGCAAATATTTTGATCAGATTAACACGATGACTGGCATGCTACTGGAAGAGGACTATGTCAAAAATAGATTGGAGTCAGGTTCAGATTCAGAGCAGTTGTTAAATGGCATGAGAGCTTGAAAGGAAGCTTTCCCAGGAAAAGCATACTAAATTAATGAAGGGAAAACCAATTTGATATTTGACAACCTTAGGATGTAAAAGAGCTCCAGCAAAGCAGATGTCAGACTTTCTTGTCTTATCTGCATAGAAAACTTGCTGTTCTTTGCAAGCAACCATGGTGCGTTCTGGATATGGACTCTGAATTTTCCATGGATTTCTGTTATTAAATGGGAAGGGATAAAACCTGGAACCATGGCTAGACAGTCCTACTGATGAATGCAGTTCCTGTGTCTGTGGAGAAGAATAGTTTCATTATGCATGGGATTTATTTTGGATTCTGAGAAATTAGTTATTCAATACAGTGCACTAAAAGGGAACATATGAATATGAAGGGATATCTGGACATCTCTGGAAAGCTTTCTGGGTATATATATACAAAAAGGCAATGCTTGAACAATTGACTGTTACCTGGTTTTTAAGAAGTTTGAGGGTCATCTGCTCTATTACCAACTTTGATTCTGGTCTGGTGATTTTTGTCATATTTAGTTTTTCTCTTTTGCCAAGACTTGATTTGGGTTTTTTTAGGAGCAATGTTTGTTATTTTTCCACCTCTTCTTTGCCTAGATGTATTAAACATATCTGAGAAAATATACTGAGTTTTGAGAGGGAGAACTTAAATTTTGTCTAATTGCATGAAAGCCTTGTCTAATATTGATTTCAGTTTATTTTTCCCAGACCTTCACAGTAATGCATGACAGTGATCAGAGTGCATTAGGTCAGCTGAAAATGTAGATTTTGTGTCTGTTGTAGTGGGGCTCTCAGTTGCATAAGAAATTCATTATCAGGATGCTGCATTAAGCCATACGTTCTGTCAGAAGGCTATTCCACTTCTAGTTTTATGGGAGGAATATATGTACAAATTTGCAAAGCAGCGCCTAATTACAGTAAGAAAAATTGAAACTGTGCAGAGGTCGACAAACTGCTGCCAACAGTAGTTTGGTGGTTCTGGGGGAGAAGTTGCTGTGGCTCCATCCTGCACTTGGATGGGCAGAACTTTGGAGGCTGGCGCTCTCCTTTTGTCCTTCTGCCAGTGTCTTCCCTTGCCCACCTCTTTCCTGTGGTGTATGTTTCTTTCACCTCCATATGAGAAGCTGCCAGCTGTGTGGCACTCGGAGCAGGTTCATTGTATGACAGCATTTAGGGAAACTGCTCCAGCCACATGTACGTGGCCAGTCAGAAGGTAGCCCTAGAACAGCAGTGCTCACAGCTGCACTGGAGCCTATGAGTGTCCATGAGAAATGGGAATTTTTCCATTTCAGATTGGAATTGATGTCCTCCTTACTACTGAAAATACTTCTATTCTGTCTGTGTTTGCATGACACACTATTTAACCAGAAATGCATTTTTGGCTTTTACAGAACTGGAAGATGAGGAAGAGTCAGAGAACTCAATTTCTTCGCCTCCTGATAGTGTCTCAGTAGCGTCTGACCGATATGATAAAGAGGATGAAGCACCTTCTGATGGTATGTGACACTGTTTACCTTAGAATGTACTAGATTTGCCAGTTTGCTATGAACTCATGTGATCGGATCCTCATGATGAGAATGCTAGTGTTGGAAAACAGATAAACAGATAAACATTGCAGCTGGACAGTTTTCTTACCTTTGCAAGAACCTTTAAAGGAACTGAAGAGCTCTCTCTAGTGGTCCTACAGCATAGTGAAGCTGTCTCAAATTTACATGGTGTTTTCAAACTCATGATTTTTGATAACAAAGTATCATCTGTAGATGCATATGTTTTTAAAGATAGATCAGTGGCTAAAACAGTGTGAATATTTGTAGTAACAAATTGTTTGTTAATTCAACGTTATCAGATTCTTGCTTAATTTTATTGTGCTGCTTAATGGCTTATTGTATTATTTATCTAATAAATAATGAAACAGTTTATGTGATTGATATTTTTCTGCAAACTCCATGCAGAATAGGTTCATAAAATATTAAATTAATTATTCCTAAATGTTTCCTTCCATTAAGACAGTCTTTGGTACAATGTTTTTGTTACATAAATTTTAAATTTGGGTTTGCATTAAAAAAAATAATTTAGCTCCATTGCTGTTTTCCATGTTGTTTTATTTTGTATTCATTAAGTTTACTGTTAAATGTGACTGTTCTGAAGACACGAACAATTGAATATTTCAATAGTTAACAACCTTGCTTTAGCACAGCGTCCATATTTTTGAGATTCGTTTATTGTATACGTAATATAAATACTTTCGATAGATAATATATGACAATAAATTAAGTATATGTACAAATAAATTAACGATGTATATTAATTTGTGGCACTAGAAGTTAGATAGACTTACTAGTGAATGATGTTTTCTGACATGATATGATGATCAAACTGTGCAGCTGCATCTTGAAATACAATTGCTGAATGAAAATATGCTTCCTGCAACATAGCACTCCACATTTTATGTTATCCAGATTATTCCCTTTGGAAACATAAATTGCTTTTATGAGGTATAAAATTATGTCTATTGCAGAACAGGGATAAGTCAAGTACATGCATAAGTGATAAACCTTCTAACCACTGATTCAGAATAATGCAATTTTTTTTATGTCCAGAAGTCTGTAAAATGTGTAACAATAATAATCACACTTTTTTTTTTTATATTGCGCTTATTGCATTTTGGCAATGTGACCTTCTATTAAAAAAATAAAACCAGGCCTTTTTGCTCTCTGGTTGAAATGTAATTATCAGTCAAATTGAATATGGCTTTTAGAAAACCCAAGCTAATTTTCAAAACTACAGATGAATGCAACTTTCCATGTATTTATTTTTGCTTACAAACATAATCTTAACATTATTTCTAATTGTAACTTAATATCATGGTACTGATTGCATTTAATAGGAGATATGATTATAGAATTGTTCCAAAACAGTTAATCAAGAAAAAAGTAATAATGTTCATAAACCTAAATAATGAGTGGCTGAAGAATGCTGATGTAAGAGTATGTGAAATACCATCTGAGTTTGTACACATGAGTGATTAATTTTTAGCCTATTTTGGAAGTTGTGAGAGTAGGTATAATAACTGCTGAACAATATATTGGCTAATTTATTTAGGTAGAAATGTAGTAGGTATGATTCTGTTATATTTGAAGTGACTTTATCTCACTGGTCTTTCTGTATTTCATGATAAATCCTCTTTAGTTACCTAGTGAGAGTGCTACACTGGGAAAATTTGAGAGAAGGTGGTAGATTTTGATCTGTAAGTACTTTCAGTTGTTGGAGTAATGTTCTTGCTTTTCTCTTTGAATGTCCAGTATGTCATTCTAAGATCATTTTGATTTTAACATATATAATCCATCATTCAAGTCTTCCCACCTAGACTATATATGAAAACGTATGCTGGGAGGGTCTTGCAAGAATTAGATTGATCCTCAGAGGTGCCTTCGATTCAGTTCTTATAGGTGTGAATGGGTTTTTTACAGCTTAATGTTTTTGTTTTCTAGCAGTCAGTTGATGTTCAATATTTAAATCCTGCTCCAGAAACTCGGTTTGTACAGTAGGTTTTTGATCTTACATGATTACAAGTTCAGTTCAGCAGGGCTCTGTGCAGGTCTAAAACCTGATTTGTGTAGGATCAAGGCTCTCAGTGTTAACAGAGGGCCCTATTTTTAGGTCATCAAATTGAAGTAATTTTTATTTATGTTTGAGTCCATTCATATTTTTATGTAAAACCTTCTATATATGTTTTCTGCTAAAAAACCCTCAAAGAAAACAAGCATTTCTCTTTATATGCTTGAGTTAGACAGCAAGGTTTGTATGACTTGTGAAAGTGTCACTATGTGACTTTGCAGCATTACTGTCAAAACATAATTTGTGAAGGCACCCGCTTGGTAACAGATAAAGAGTTAGTGTATGACATGTATGCTGTAGTCATTGTAAAATTGTAGAGTTTTTGTATGACCTTTGTCTAATGGTGTATTAATTACAAGAGAGATAATCCATTTAACAATAAGTATGGGATAACTAAATTAGCACAGGTCACCTAAAGGCCTTTTGTCAAATCTGATTGTTATGTTGTCCTTTTGACTTTTACCTTATGGTAGGCACTAACAAAGTATCTAAACTTTGATGGATTATAAACTCTAAACATGATATGTATTTTTCATAATGCTAATGTAATTTTCTAGGTACTGAAAAGGTCAAACCCCCACGTCTCTGTGTGCATTCTAAGTCTGTCTTTCCTTTTAATATTTCTTTTTCTCTGTTCCTCTGGTTCAAAAGTTCACTCAGTTCCCAAATGGCCACCTAATTTTCCAGTTATTCCCTCAAGCCATATGTGTTTTGGTTTCTTTATGGTTTATTAGGTACTGTAGGAAAGTAGCATAAGTTATATCATCTAATGAAATTCAAGCACACTTCAGTGATGCTTTGACTTGATTGCTGGCAGCAATTAAATTGCGAGGAAGGAGAATGATGCATAGGCTTACATGTCCAGACACCCTACAGAAACTGGAAGAGGGATAAAATACAACAAAATCCCCAAATAAAATAACAAACTGAAAAACATGACAGACCAAACAAAACAGTACTGCCAGGCACTCTGGGCTTAACTTGATTTTTTTAATATTGGCTAACAGCCTGATTGATAGCAAAATCATAACTTGCTGTATGCTAACAGGCAGAGTTCACTTGTAGGTTATTGTGAGCTGATAAAGGGTTAGATGGAGTTTTGATTTTTGCATTGGTCCTTGGTGCACCAGATTAATGGAATTTCAATGAGAGACTGGAGTAGTCACAGCTTTGTCAGAAAAACAGATGGAGATTCTATAGCCATGTCTGCTCATTAATACCAGTTGCCTGAAAGGTGTACTACTTCTCTATACAAAAGACTCAACATAATTGATTTTTGAGCGGGGTATTTTTTCACTTATTGATGACTAGGTTTCTTGCAACTTAAATGACAGGTTTTTGTATAGTACATTGTATAACAATGTTATGTCTGGTAATTTCTTACTCCCCTTCCATCTCTATTTTGAAGAATGTGTGTAGTGGGAAATACATAGGTCTTGATTAGTTAAAAAACAAAGCATACCAAAATACTTAAAAATGGAAACACTAAAATTTTTTTCAAGTTGGTAAGAAGCTTATTTTTAGTTGAGATGTTAATGGGGAAAAAGTTAGTATTTTTCATTTACTTTTCATGTTTCTTAGGATGGTATTAAATATCGGTTCAATAACAGACTGAAACTTTCCTATTTTATGATATAAAGGGATTTTTTAAACAGTACAATTTTTTTCTTTTATGGTAACTTGATTTCATAGTGGGAAATGCCATTAGTATTAAAGGAGAAAAACTTCTTGACTTTTTAAGTACTGTGAGTGAACCTCTGAAGAAGACATGTCTGCTTAGCTGTACTGATAATATGTCATTGAGTAATAACTGGATCTAAAAAGATCATAGTGAATGCTGTGGTAAAGTAATTTAGATCATCACCATTTCTGTAGAAGGTCTAGAAATGTTGCCTTGAGTACTCAAGGATGAAAGGACTACTAAAAATGTATCTGGGGATTTGTATGCTCTTCAAACTATCATAATAGGCTATATCTTATGAATGAAATATGTTTTTTAGTAGAAAGTTCTTAAATAGTGTGAGAATCTCTTATTAAATTTCCTCATAGTTGAAGTGGAGGAAGGTAGTGCTGAAGCAAGCAAAACAGAGCATTTGGAGACCTTTGAGAAAACAGAATAGATGAAAGGATTGTGCTTTAACTGTTTGTCATCAAAGTACAGACTTGAAAATGGGCAAAATTTATTGCTCCTTGCAACGTGCTTTTCTTGCTATAAGTTTTGAATGAGGCAACAGGCTGTAGCATTTTGTTTTCATGCAGTTCCTTTGGAAAAGTTCTATGCAAGTCTTTGCAGGCTTGAGTCAACTATTTCACATGATCTATAGTATTTACTTCGTAGGAATGTCACATTTAGCATTTTGATTTATCAAGTGAGAATGAAAAAATTTTTAACTGAGGTTTGCATTCTGCTTCTTTTGACATTTTAAGTCTCAAATGCAAATACTGATTAAGCTTTTTTCCCCCTTAGTTTTCCTATTTGTTAGGCACAGACTTTTGAATACTGTCCTCGAAGAAGAGGGGGTAGAGTTCAGTGTAAGACCTTATCTTTTTTTGCATACATACAAGTATTTTCCCACTTTCTTTAACTATATTCCTACTGAGTTTGATTTTGAGGCACTATATTAAAGCAAAAACTGTGTTCCATCACAGAGCCAGTTATGCAATATTAGCAACTAAACAAGGTAGTAAAGGTTGGAGAATGGAAAATACAACTAGGATTTTCTGTCATTTCTCCTTTTGTCCTTCTTATCCCTCCAGTCTTGTATTGTTTTAACACTATTTTAGTAACATAATCTTGTACATGAAGATGTTTGGTTGTCTTGGGGATGACAACATTGGAAGTTTACCTGAATTATTCTAGGAGGTTACTTATTTGCTTTGCAGTATTGGAGATAGAGTCACAAACTTAAGTAAAAGACAGCCATTCAAAGGCGTGAGAAACGTCTTTATTTGTCTTGTTTTTCCCATAGGTAGATCTCACTGAAGGCAGAAAAACAGGTATTTTATTATTCCTTTTAGCTCTTTAATTATTCAAGCTTGAATAAAAAGGGGAAGTAGAGGTCTAGGTTTACTTGGACACTTGATCTTTGATGAGCAAAAGGTGGCTTCTAGTTTTTGCTCTTACTAGGAACTGGCAGGAGGGCAGTAGCCCATGGTATTATTTTATTATTTTGGTACATGTAGGTTATTCCAATTTTTCATCAATGGTTTAGTAGACTCTCTTGCTGTATCTGAAGAAATATTGTATGGCAAAGGACATACTGTATATTGCAATGTATTATGCTTCTGTATTTCTGGCTGATAGGTAATGTGATGATCAGAACTGTTGCTTTCAGAATTCTCAAAACTTGTAATTAGCAGCTCAGTCTTAAGTAGGAAGACTCAAGTCTAGAATTCCAATGAATTCCCAATCACATGATTCTAGACATGCTGAGGCTGTCAGAGGAAGGATGTATCACTAGGCAGTTAGGCTGAGACACTTTGTATTCTGGGTGACATCTAAACTGTCCATAGTCTTTTACAAGCTGATGGAACACAATGAAAAGTACAACATACTGAAGAACAACTTAAAATATAAAGCATTTTTTTAAAAGTCAGTTTATGAGGATATTGGTGCATGTGGGACCACATGTGCATCAATTCCCAGATACAAATCTGTTTGTTTAATGGTTGAGAAGACAGTGCTAACTTCATTTAAATTGTTAAAAGCAGATCAACTCCTTGTTGGATAGGAGAGGCCTTAGTCTGCCCGAGATGTTTCTTGTGGAGCATCTGCCTTATCTTTCCTAAAAATCTCTACTGGTGCAATTGCAGTCTCCCTCGGACAACTTGCCCTGTGCTGCACTCAATTTGCCATAAGAGGATAAATTCCCTAAACTCTTTGTCAATCTGTTGACATTTGCCTCTTTTTTCTCCATAAAAGACATGACAATGGTATATTGCCTATTTCTTTTCCCTCTGTCATGAATGTATTTGCAGATTGAATAGAGTCTTTAGAACTGAATAGAATCTTTATAACTTTCCACGTGCAGGTGCTGTTGAAACTTTATGAAAAAAACCGAACAATTGAACTGCTTGCTTGCTTGCTGGTTTGTAGAATCCATAGCAGTGCATATAGCAGCAATGACATACTTGGAGAAGCAAGAAGTTAAAAAAAATGCATGTGAAATATGCAAAGCTAATCTAAATAATTTTGATTTAAACCATTTCTACAGAACATAAGGGAATAATTCTGATAGGAAGCAGAAGTTTTAAGTGAAATTTTGGCCCTATTAAAGTCAACACTAAAGTTAAAAATGGCATTGTGTAGGTTAACAGTGTGTACAAATTGATGATACTAAAATGTTTGAACTTCTAATTATCATGATGAAAAACTTCCTATTAAGCAATAAACCCCTGTGTTCTTTTAGCATTTACCTTTCTCTCATGGGAGAGATGACATGGTTTGTTGCTCATTTTATTTCATCTATGTTGCTTCAGTGACTGAGCAGTAACAAAACAGCCATGTATACTCCACCAGTAAGTAGGACAACATACACAACAAAAAACCAAATAATGACCTGCTTAACTCATTTCTTTTTCATATTAGATCATAATTTTATTCAAGAAATGTAATGACATTATGGTAAAAAAAAAAAGCCCAGAAAGCTGAAATGAATAGATTTTTCTATTTACGTTATATTGCTTGTTGGCCTAATGTTCTTCTAGATCAGTTCTTATACATCACAGATAGCTGACTTAAAAAAGAAGAGGAGAGGTTTTCCTTCAGCATCTTCATATGTGATAAGCTTTCCAAGTGTGTTTTGGAGGCTGTTAATTATGGATTTAGAACCTTATGAATGCTTTGCCTTTGCTGAGTAATATTCTACGTTCCAATTTCCTGAAATTCCTTGTTCTCCCTGCCAAGCAGTAGTGGCAAGTCAGTTTCCATTCTGCTCCTTACTCCTTTTCTCCCAGAACCGGACAGATGCATCAACTGTAGATGATAGCACTGCTTCACACTGTTCCAGTGGCACCTTGAGGTGGGTACCGTTCTGGTGCCAGAGGTGGGCAAGTTCAACAGATTGATGCTGCTTGGCATTTAAGGCATTAAAGAGGTACCTTTTCCTTCCTGATATGTACCAAGTATGACAGGAAAATGGTCCTGCCTTCAATATATGATATGCAGTACCCTTGGACATCTTGGGGAGAATAGACTCTATATAACCATAGTGTTTTCTTGGTTTTAGACTAGATTAGAAAATTATAGAACAATGCTCTGTGTGGTACTTCATGTTTTTTCTCGAGTGTGAGGGATCCGTACATATAGGAACCTACCAAGGAGGAAAAAATAATAAATTACAGCCTTGCAATATAAATACAAACTAAGTTTGGTGTGTGTATCAACCCTAATGAACAGGAAAAGATATCCCACATATTCCTTGTCTTATGTTTTAACTAATTGATATTTTCTGTAAAGATGCAAGGTGAATCTGTAAAATTTAAGCAAGAAACAAAACAGGCCTGTTTTGTCATGTAGTCCAGGCATTTAGTGGATTTGGGTTCATTTCCTTTTAAATAAAAGCAAAGTCGTAGTTGATTAATATTTGTGAGTTTTGAGATTAAATTTGAGTAGAAAAGTAAAAACTATATCATAAAAAGGTTTATTGAAGTGTTTTGCAAGGAAAAAGCATAAAAATAAAATACAAAATCTGTATGGTATCCTCTGCACAGACAAGTTCATTACTGCCCTTCTAGAGAAAATGTTGCAGATAATTGTTCATTGCTTAAAAATTTTCAGCAGGAACCATACTTCTTTGGACATCTATCACTAGTTTGATTGATAGTTTTCTCAATAATTTTTATAGATGTTTAATTGGACTAATTACAACAGTAAGACTTAAGAGTAGCAGACTAAAACTGTTGAATGCCATATTTTCTCCAAACTAGAAATACTACTACAGTTTCTTAACTTGCCAGAGCCTGTTCACCACTATCACCATAATGGCAGGTATTATCCCATAAAAGTCTTAGTCTTGTCCCCTCTACTGCTGACAGTCAGAAATAGTTTTGAGCCCCTTTTGGGCAAGGAACTGTGGATGAACCTATACTACAAAATGAAGGAAAACCTTTTCTGGTGTAAACAAGATTTTCCTGTCCTTCTGAGTATTTACTCTGCCTTGAACACATGTTCCTTAAAGGAAAGGACATCACAGCCTGATAATAGCTTCCCAGAGATATCCTATTCTTCATATAAAACATCTTTTTGTTTGTTCCTCAACAGTCAAATTTGGTACTTCTGTGTATCATAGAATCATACAAAGAGTTGAGTTGGAAGGGACCTTCAAGATCATCTAGTTTCAACCCCACTGCCATGGGCAGGGTCATCTTCCCCTAGACTGGGTTCTCAACCTGGCCTTGAATGCTCCAGAGTTGCGGTATCTACGACTTGAACATGGGTGATGTATAAGTACTCACAATACGTATTCAAAGAAGCAGTTAGTTTATTAAGTACTTCACATATCTGCACTTGTGCATCAGTTCTTTGCATCAAAGAGGTAAGGGGAAAGGATTAGTGTTGAAATAATGTGAATAGAGGTGGAAAGATGTTTGGCCTGCGTGTACATGGCTGTGCTGTAAGATGAAAATGGGATGGTGACAAGAGAAGTGAAGATGGTCCAAGTCTTTTTGGTAGGTAAGAAATGAATCATTCATTTGCAAGCATGGATACAGGAAATGGGCCTTATTCTTACAATTGCCTGGAAAAGAAGTTAATGGAAGTGTTGTCATTGACTTCCAATTAAAAAACAAATTAACTATGCCTGTTTTCACATGGAGAGTCTAACATATTCTTATGATTCTGTTAATTTTGTGTTTAGCAATTTGAGTATGTAAGCAGATAAAGTGATGGTGGAAAAGCTTGTCTTTTAGTTCTCTAGAACTACTTTCTTTATGTGATAGTAGGGGTGGACTGATTTTTCTCTCTCTAACATCTTCAGAAGCTAGCTTTAAGGCTGTATTTTAACAGAAAAATAATTGCTGAGATTACCACAAATCTGTTTGATCAAAGCTTTTTCAATACTTTAGCAAATGGCTACTTGGTATTTGTGTGTGAAAAATATCTGCATGTAAAAAGTTCAAAATACACAAAAGAATGTAGTCATAACATAGAGAAGCGCAGAGATTTTTTTTTCTTTGTAATCTTTATAGATAATGTTTGGAATTTCAGGTCAAAAACCAGCAAAATAAAAGCTTGGTTTTTCCTTTTTAACCACAATATATCTGCAGATTTCACTTGGAGATACAGACTGTGTGATGAAGTTGACAGAAGTACATTTAAGTAGGTATTGCTTTTTAATGTATGGCATACCTTTTTTCTGTCTCAGATTGCTGGAATCTTCCAGTGCTCTCATTCGAGTGATACTTAGAACGTGTTATAAAAATAATGCGAAAATGCCTTAGTGAGCTGGTGATAATTGATTTGCTCCGTCACACAGAAATACCTCTTGTTTTCCTCTTCCTCCTCCCTTGGGCAATAATCATGGGATCAAGCTGCCAGTCTGTAGATATAATTTTTCCAGCAGTGCCATCTGGCTCCTTGGCACTGGAAGTTGTATTTGCTTCTTTGCTGTTTCCACCGATTTTTGTCAATTTTAGTCGGTTGATGAGATGTCTTTTGCTAGTGGATGCTGATTTCTTCCTCCACCCAAGTGAATATTCTTTTTTATTGGTATTATAAGAGACTGCTTATTATTATTTTTTATTATTAATAGAATTTAGGACTTAATATGTCCTTCACACATACTGAAAATAGTTTTGCTGGACTTCTGTGTGTTGTGAATAGTCAGCATCGTGTCCTCTCACAGATTTTTGTACATCTTCAATATTAATGTAGAATTGTTTCCTTTTTAATTTTGGAAACTCACTTTTATAAGAAATGATGAATAAAAAATAAGAATTTATAGGGTCTCTGTAACTGATGTACCAAGCTTTATGACTTGGAATAACCAGCCAACCAAGCTATCTTTTTTTATCACAGAACTACAGTTTTGATTTTGCAGTCTGCTTTTCTTAAAAAAAATTTAAAAATTCTAGAAATGGTGGTTCAGTAGAACAAACACATCTGAGTTGCTTTATTCTACTCAAGCCTTACAGGCACTTCACTGCCATACAAGATATAAAGACAGTATTGATAAAGAGTTAGAAAAGAATGCTCTGTAAGTAGTATTTTAATAGGGATGAGAGGTGGGAGAAAAATCCTGTTAATCTCTTTTTTTAAATTATTATTGTATTTAATAGTTTCTTAATTTTTTTTTTAAATTTTATTTCCTCTACTGATCAGAGGTGTTAATTTAGGGAAGAGGGATCTGAGGATCCCAACGAGATGCAAAGAGCAGAATTTCAGACAGTGCATTTTTATTCTGCTTTGCAAAAAAAAAACACCCAAGCTTTGAATATTTTATATGAATTTAAAAGAAATCCAAATCCCTCTCTGTTATTATATAAGTGAGCCCCTATTAATCAGGACAAGGCTAGCTAATTTAAATCCTTTATATATTTTTTAATTTATGTTTTAATCCCCATTTTCAAGTGCTATGTCTCAGATGACTTACTTATACCAATACCTGGGCGTAGATCTAAATTTTGGGTTGTATTAAAATTATTTACTTAAGCTTCTTCAAGGTAACATTGTAAACTCTCAAACATGAACAATTGTGTTTAGTTTGCCTGTTGGAATATTTTTATATTATTATATAAAAAATAGAAAATAATAAGCACTATTTCTTTATAATAGTTTTACTACTACCCTAGTGTAATGCCTTTGTTAATATCATGTAGACTGGTATTTAAATCAATATTCACATGTTTTCCCAGCATCAGAGATATTGTCCAGTACTGGAAATGATAGGACCAAAAATTTTAAGTGAGGCAAGGAGATCCTTGATGAGATTTTTGTAGCAGTTGGTTTGAATGAATTGCAAAGATTTCTTGGTGTCTCTTTCTAGTAGTTTTTTTAAAGAAACCAACTACGACAGACAGGGTATCTGAATGCAGGACTCCTTATCAGTAACTTGACTCTGACAGAAAGTATTTTTAACGTGTGAGTTCTGTTGAAAGAATCTATAGAAAGGGCTATAATACCAAAGTATGGAAAGTATAGCTAAATATGCATGATCTGTTGTTAATAGTTAAAGTGTAAGTCTTTAGGCTCAGAGAATGTATTCTCTCATGGAAGATTTTAAGGGTGTAAGTATATCATGATTTTATAAAAGAGCATCAAATTTTCTTTTTGTTCGTAACTGTGAAGATAGAGCATTGCCACTAATCAATTGTCTGGGATGCCACCTCATTAAGATTTACACGATCATCAAAAAGGCCCAGAATTGTTTGTTGGCTGTATCCTAACTCAAATATATAAAGGGGATACCACAGCATTTTTCTTTAGAATCACAGGGAGTTCAGTGACCTTTTGTGGCAAATTATGTAGAAAGAAAATATTTATATTCATTTAAAATAACCTCCATGAAGAAATAGTCTCATTACCCTGTTTGATCAATTCCTTGCAGCCTGAGCTGTAGCATGCTGCTATTGCCATTGGTTGATGGAATACACTGAGAAGTGGCTAATGGTGATGGTGCTCATCAGGACAGGGTTCAGCCAGCGGTCAGCAACAAATAATTCAAGACTGTTTCTAAGTTTGTGGCTGGTGGAATTTGCTTCTTGCCCCAAGCCAGCAGCATTGCTGAGCTGGGCTATTTGATTAGAGGAGAAGCATATTTGCTTCTTAGCAACTGCACATTTGCACAACACACAGACTTATACTGCCTCTGTAGGTTTGTCTTTTGTGATGGTGGAATAATACTTTTCTGTTGATTGACAGACAAAAGAAGTCTTTGCAATGCAGAGGAGTTTACAACCAATTTTTTCTTTGTCTTTTGTAAACTTACCAGAGGTGCTTCTTAATTTAGCTTTGTATGGTGCAGATTTCTGTATGAAGCAAGACTGGCCATGATTTGAACTGCATTTAAGCCATTACTGCTATGCGTATTTAAATGACAGATGCACACTTACGCTTAATCATTGGTGTGTGCAGCTTTTTCCCCAGCAGGTGTACTTAATGGAAATTGTTTTCTACTGTATTTTGAAATAAATGTTAATATGTATATTGCTATTTCCCATGCAAGAGTGCTATTCCATGTATGGAAGATAATGCTAAAGTGAAAGCTGCTCTATTCTTAGTGCTTTTTTTAATATATTGACAGAATTGCGGCACTGATCACAATTCTATCTCTGTGTGTGTGTGTGTGTGTGTGTGTGTGTGTGTGTGTGTGTAATTTTCAGTGTAATGTTTCCCACAGGAAGTGGGTCTACAGAAGGAAATGTGTCTAGTCAGTAGAAGGCAAAGGTATTTATAACACCGAAAATCCTTGAAAGAAGACAATTTAGGAAAAAGAAAGCCTTAGATTTACAGTCCTAGCAGGCCAGGGCAAGAAAAAAGCCAACTTTGTTTTTATGGTTTTACAGCTCTTTTCATTCCTGGTCTGTATTTTGTTATGGACGCTTCTGCACTGCCATAGCAGAACAATAAATCGCTGATGTGGTTACTGAAATGTTGTATGAAATAATAAGTACAGTTCGTGTTAATGGGAATTTTTGCAGATATCTGCTCACATATTTTCCTAAGTAAAGAGTATATTTTGACTTTCATAACTAAACCCAGTGAATATCTTTCTAAGTAGATTTTATAGTTATTAAAACTATATCTTTTAAGGGACAGGGAGAGTTAAAGCAGTAAAAGGAATGTGGGCTGTATTAGCATGGTTAATGTAAGCATACAGGAGTTTGCTTACTAATAACCTTTTCAGTGGCAGTTCAGAGCCAAAAGCGAAGAACAAGAAAGCACTCTGACATGGTAAGGCAATAATAAGCCTCAGATGTCCCTTTCTGAATCAACATTAAAGCTATCAAAGTTTGAAATCCTTTTTCATTTAGGATTTTTTTTTTTAGTCAGGTGAACAATTTAAAATGCTTCGTAATCCAAATTTTAGGCTTTTTAGAGAATTTTGGGGACTATGAGGGAGTGAGGCCAAAATGAAAGCACTGGGGGGAATTGGTGGCTGCTCTGGGGAACAGGTATTTGGGGCGTGCATCCTGCTAAGCAGGGAGCAAGGTATAGAAATAGCTACAACTGTTGTTTCTGAGGCCCTGGAAGAAGGGCTGGTTGGTGACTGACTTTTTTCTCTTCCTTGTTAAATTTGTTGTTTGTGTATATAAGTTTTTGGAAGGCTGTTTTAATGTACTGGTAAGATTTCACAATCAACAGGAACAGGGGTTAGCTTTGGCTTAATTTCTGAGACATTCAAAGTTGTGATAGTGGGACAAGGAGGCTGCTTACATGGCTGAATTGCCAAAGAGGTGCTTGTGCATAACTGACTTATTTTATACCTCAATACCTGTTAAGGTGTTACCTGTGTTATACATAGATTTTATACTTCACTCATTAATATGTGCACAATAAATTTGTGTTGGGGTTTTTTGTTTGGTTGGTTGGTTCTGTTTTGATAGCAGAGAGCCTTTTGCAAAACTAGGTTTTTCTAACAAAGTAACTAAAAATAAGAATTGCCACATTACTATCAAAATGCAACTGTATCCAGGGTAGAATGCAGCAGCTTTTACAATGGCTCTGTAAACAATACCCAGCAATTTAAGAGCAGGATGTGAGGAATATTTCACCTAATTGAAATGACAAGGGGGATTTTGCATAGGTAGATGCAATTATTCATATTGGAGGTGGGCCAGAATGCTGGGGTTACTCTCCTCATCTTGCTAATTAGGCTTTCAGTTTCATTAGCAGTCATTGAGATATTGAGTTACTGACTTGTGTATGAACATAGCCTTAATGTGCATAAAAAATATTTTATTTAATTATTGTGGGTCTTTTTTGTTTGTATAACTGAAGATAGGTAGAAAGAAGGAAAATAGTATGAAGGCTGAAGGCGGCATGGCTGTAACTATTTGTGGGTAGATTGTCATAACTAAGACACTCCCATGTTTATATTAATGACATTTTATTACCTCTTTCAAGACAGAGTTTACAAGGGTCTCTGCCTTTACAAACGTGTATATTATGAGGAGAAATTAATCCAGCTTTGATGTGCTCCCAGGATGTTTCCAACCTGGAGTCAATTTAATTTTGAACAGGTTCGAGGTATCTACAGTTCTTGTTGTCTTTAAGCCTTAATTTAGGAAGCACTACTTAATGCATATGCCATCTTTAAATTCCCTTGCCACTCTAATACACTGTCATTGTTTTGGGTTTTTTCCCCCTCCCCCTGTTAATTGCCTTTGTCCTTCAGAAACACATTTTGAGGGAGGAGTTTGTTTGGTTTTGTTTTCCTGTTCATGGACTAATAATAAGGTGCAGTGATTCATAACATAATATATGGATACCAAATAGCTGCTTGCTGCATTTTAGAAAAGGCCTTGAGTGTCTGAACCTTAATTAAATCTCTAGGTCAGTCTTTTTTTGAACTGTCTTCTCCTCTTCCAACTTCTGTTATTAGGAATGTCAGGTGGCGAATTTCTTCACTGTATTTGCAGTTTCATGTCTTAAATTAAAAATAGACTTCAGTGAAGAAAATATACAACAGAAACTAAGAAAGTGAAAATATTGTACAAAAAGCAAATCTACTGAGTCCAAATGTTAAAACTCTGGCAAATCATGCAGGTAAAACAAGCTAACAAACAAACTAAATTGATGAAAACTACCTTAAAACTGAAAAATACATAGTTTCTTTCAGAACTGGAGTTGTTTACGTTGTTGTTTGGGTTCCCCTTGTCTTATAACAATCAGAACATTGCTTTTATAAGGTGACATTATAATAAAGAAAAGTGTGGTTACAACATAATTACTTATTCTGGTTTCCACTGCTGTATAAATGTGGCCATAATTTGTCCTTTTGGTTTGATACTTACATTGATGATCCTCCTGTAATTCTTCATGAATTCTTTGGGGGTGAGAGTCAACTGTCTAGCTCTGATGGCTTTTCATGTTAATTTCTTCATCTTTAAGATTGTTCTAGGCAGGTTTGTAAATATTTTCAACAAAGTAATCTTTGTGTGTTCCATTTCCCATCCATACCCAGAAGTAACTTCTTTTGTTGGTATGTTTCATTGGCTAATACACATACTGTTGGATAAAATGATGTTAATGAAATTAGAACAGATTGAACAGTGACCAGTCATTTTATTTATTAGTATACCTCTGATCTTGCATAGAAATGGGCTTTGGTAGTGATATAAGACACATAATGGTATAGATAATTCATGAAAAGTTGGTTCAAGAGTATTTTCTTTTGGTACTTCTGTGTCACTGACTCTGTGTGGTGTTCTCTAAAACGACTTTGTTAAATGTTTTTGAGAATTTGTTGTCAAAGTATATTATTTTTAGAGGATGTCAAGTTTATGCGAGGAGATCTGACAGTGCTACAATATCTGTTTTAGATGCAAATGCTTCTGTGGGAAACAATATAAAAAAAGAACCTTTATAATGATTAGCTTTTTATTTTGAAGCGGTTTTGTTGCTAGTCATGGATTCATTGGCTGATTTGGGGAGTTCAGTTTGAGTGCAAAATGGAGCTAAATGAAAAAGCATGAAAATTGGCTAAGTGCCAATAAATGAGGTAATGTATTTTTCATGTGTTGTCTTATTTTCATTGGATCGAGGTAGTTTTAGAATCCTCTACTGTATGTATGAATTTGAATAATTCCATGCTGCAGAGAACATAACCAGGATAAGACCAAAAAGTGGGAGGAAAAAGTTTGGAAACAGATGTGTAAATATACTAGGAGAGGACTTGCCTCATACCGAAGGTGTGTAACAGGGACTAGAATTAAATCTGTCATGGCCTTTGAAGTGCACAGAAATCTCTTCCTCCTTTATTAGAAATGTAATTGTCACCTAAGAAAAAGCCCAAGTGGTTAGGATTTCAGCAGTATTATTCTATGCATTTCCACTTCTGAATTATTACTATAATTACTATTAGTGCTATATTCAGGCTTTAATATTCAGCGTTCTTTTGATATACTACTTGTTCACCACTGCAGGATACCCGTGTTCTTGATGTGGGGAAAGAGGTAGAGTGTCAAAGGCACAGTTAACTCCTTAAACTAAAATAATTTAATTTTTACAGTTGTTCTTTTGGTTTTTTGTGTGACAGTGAGAGTTGAAAAAGTGAATGTCCAAAAAGTGAGGGAAAATTTTGGCTTAGATGGGCTGAACTCCTACCTGAATTTTCAGTGAGCATTTTATATATGTTAGAAAACAGTATTTACACCTGACATGATTTGGTATTTAGAAAGGAAGAAAGGAGAAGGCAACATTATTAGAATCAAAAATTGATTTTCTTTGGAAACTGTATAATTTAGATCATCAGAATCATCTTGCTGTTTACCGTAAGGATCTCCTTTCATGATGTTTTCCTCACTTTTTCTCTTTCAATCTGAAGTGTGCTATAACAGTCACAGAAGAAAGTATGCAGTTTTCTGAAATGCACGAATCAGTACATATGTGACATCCCAGTCATATACATGCTGTAACCTTCCCTCCGCCCCTTCTCTCTCCCTCACTCCAACTGCTTACATTAATTTGAAAAAGTGTGTGGGTGCAGTGGGGGCGAATCAGTAAAGTGGCACAGCAGGCCTGAAAGTGCAATCTTTTTCCCTGTAAATATTTCTTTTAAGAAAAACAATGAAACCAACAACATCTCGCAGCATTTCTCGGAAGATGAGATTACCGTTTCTCTGTTATGAAGAGGAACAGTGGAGGCAAAGTAGCTCTGAGTTGTCCAAGATTGCGAAAGGAATCTGGTTAAGAGCCAAGACTAGTTCTGCATTTTGTAGCTCCTGCTTACATGGTAAGATCTCTTCATTATGTCTCACACTCTCCAGCTTTCTGAAGTTTTTGACAATTTGAAATGGATATTGAAGGGACATAGGGTAAACTTTTTTTCCCTGTCCTCAGAACCACATCATTTATTAAGAGATGTCAACCTAATGTGTATACAACTTCCATGGCTTTGAGTGTTATTGTAAATGGTAAAAAGACTCTTTGGCTGGATTTAGACTGATGCTGCCTTCTGAAGTACAAGAGGTGTTTGTAGTTTCGTATAATGTCTTAGTTTTAATATTTTAATATGAAAATGTTTATCTTCCTTTAACTGTTTAAAAATAGCGTATCTTGCTCTGATTTTTCAATATCAGAAAAATCACTTAGGTACAGGACCCCAATACCACCTCCCACTCCTCAGGAGTTACAGAAGTGCATTAAACTGCTGATATAGACACTAAAACTGTGAGTTTTCTCTTACTAGCTCATTTGAAAGCTGCCTTTTTTTTCCTTTTATGAAAAAGGTGGTAGTGCAATTTAAAGGCTGGTCTATGGAATATACTGAAAGCAATGCAGTACATTCTGGAGGCAATAGTATAATGCTTTCTGTCTGAAAGATCTCAGCTAACTTACATAAACTGGTGGAAAAGTTTATGAAAGTTACTCTTGAACTTGCACTTAAAAACAGCAGCCTAAAACTGAAGCTCCGGAGTATTATCATTACTCCAAAGCAGCATAATTACCATTAAGAGAGAATTGGTTCCTTTAAAGGAAAAAATAATGAAGGGAAAACTTCTTAAAATGGGTCTTATTACATTTTTCTTATAAAATTAGTCCTTCATTTTGTTGATTAATGCTCGAGAGTAAGATTCTGATGTAGGCATTTTGCCATTATAATTCTGAAATATGGGAAGTCCTTGAAAACATTCCGGGATTGCCTTCTGTCTGTCTGCCTTGTAAAAGATCCTTTCAGTTAAATGGACCATCCTCCTTAAATGATGTCATTAGCTTGGATTGAAAAGACATTGCCTGCAGGGAAATCATTTAATTGTCTTAAAGTGCTCTACTTCTGTAGATCTTGAAGCAGCACCCTCACTTCCATCTTTGTATCAGATAATTAATCTAAAATTCTGTTTTTAATCTCTGACGAAATATTGAGATGTAATTTCCACTTTTATTGGAGAAATTTGAGACCTTTTATAGTCTTGTCTCTGTCAAATGGATGGAAAAGTTTCACTTGTTGAAATGCAAATGGGTACTGTCTTTTTTTGACTTAAAGAATCAATTTAACTTGCATTCATGCACTGCTTTATAAATATTAATGTTTTGAACTCTTACATTTCACTGATACCAAGATACACATTTTTTTACGTGTATTTCTAAAATCAGTAATATTTACTTGATCAAACAGCAAGATAAGTTTTGGGGATAAATGCAGCCTTTTTTATGTGTAAGGTAATGCATTGCATGTAAGAAAAACAAAATAGTGACCACCTTTTTTTCACTGGATTTACCAATTTCTCAGTCATGTTAAAGTCAGTTTATCAGGGATACTGGGAATTTTTAATACAGTATGTAGTCAGACCAGCAAAAATTCAAACCAATGTGTATCAATGAACTACTAATTTAATTAGAAAATACAATCCTTGAAAATATATTGTGTATTTTTGTGGTAAGCTATTGCACTTATGTTTCTAAACTCTGTCATTTAAACTTAAATACTTCAAGGTAGGAAGAAAAGTGTATTTCAAAATCTAAATTTTTATATATGTAGATTCTGGCTTGGAGAAATATAGTACTGAGAATGCTACAGTAGTTTGAAAATTTTGCCTCTCAGGCTGTTTTGCCGTTAAAGTGGAAAAGTGGCATTTCTGATGCTTTAATAAGAAGTTAGGAAGTTTCTATATTCTCATCTTTCTCTGCTGTTGAAGTACTTTAAAAATGTGTTTCAAGACTGCCACTGAATTGGTTGGGTTCTAATGAGCAATTTTCTCAGCCTGAACTTTGTTATTGTGTCTGTTACTTTTTTCCCCCTTCTATGTTGCTATGCACTGGAAAGCACAGTAATTCTGAGCAAGGGGCATTTTGTTTTTAATTTTGCTCTCTTTCATTTTTCTCACATTTTTGCTTGGTATTAGCCTTAAAGGAAAACATTTTGGTAGCCCACATAAAACCTAGGATTGCAGGTTTCATGTTTGTTTTTCTTCTAACACTCCCTACCAAGCTCCAAGAGTGACTGCTCTGTTTATTCTTGTGGTATTTTAATTGCAGTTTGTGTAAGTTGAACTATGCTAGAAATTCTATGTGAACTTTTTTATCAGAATAAATATTTAGTGTCTGTTCTGCTCCTCTTGTAGCTAGCATCAGTTTTCCACAGAGAGGTACCGGATCAGGAAAAATGACTGTTTTGATACTCTCAGATTTCTGGAGTTCACTGTAATCCCTGTCAACAGCTTCAGAAATTCAGACATTGTAAACAGAGTCCTAAGAAACCTCAAGAAGTAAGGTTGCTTCCTCGGCCACACCAGTGTATTGCCTATGCTTTGTTTAAAAAATATTTATATCCCTTACTGTTTTTTATTCTGTTCCCCTGTTAACTACTAGTTGTAGCCAAAATTATTTCTTTTTCAACCTTGCTAAACCCTGGCTCTCAAGTAGTAAGTCCTGTGGATAAATTGCTTTTTAAAGTGTGTCTCTCTTCTGCTTACCAGGATCAGATTTGTTGCCTTTCAGTGTCACTGAATGTCTCCTTGTTCTACACAATGCAGATGGAATTCAACGCTCCTGATCTTTACCATTATATTTGCTGGGAGCTGACTGACCATCTGCCTATTAAAATACTCGACACCAGGGAAAAAAACCCTCAGTAATATTTACCTTAGAATACCAGTTATAGAATATAAAAAATATTTTTCATACTTTTCCTTCAGTTAATAAATTTGTATTTTTCTTTAGGGGTGTTTTTAGGTGCCTGATCTTTAGCAGGAGACCTATAATTCTAATTCATGTACTTGCTTTTGTTTACTGCCTCAATAATAAAGAAGGGAATTGGGCAGGGGTGGGGTGACCAGTTCCCCAGCTCTTCATTACATCCTGAAATTCATGGTGCTTTTTTACACGCTGTAATGGAACCAATATTTTGGTAAATATAGAGAGAGTAGAGTACAAGAACTTTAGGGGACTTCTATTTGGCATGAATATTGGGTATGAAATAGGGCAATTGTTTGTAAATTTTTTTTATTTTAGTATAGGTAATTCTTTAGACTTAAATTAATATTTGTGACAGATATCTTGGAATTTGCATGCATTTGGGTAGCTGTAATAACAGAAATGAAGGCAGAATTTTAATAAATCTACTGTCAGTGAAAGGTCAGTGAATAGTCTTCTGTACTGGGTAGAAAATGATAGTATCAAAATATCCACTGTGTAAGAGAAGGAAAAGCCTATTTTTTGATTAACAAAATTTAGTCATTTTCTGCAGTGAATCATTCCTGATCTCTTAGAAAAATTAATATCAGATTTGTTACAAGCTGTCACAATTCTGAGAGTGTAAATCCAAGCCCGAGACTTTTAAGGCCAACCTAATGATTTTGACAGTTCTGATATTATTTAGTTCTTTCAGCAAATTGATATGAACCACACCAAGATCAGTCACAACAGTATCCAATTTTCTCCTAGTCACAGGTTCACTGCTGGGTCAGCAAACTCTTTCTGAGGAGAGAATGAAAGGGCATGCTGGTCTAGAGCAGGTAATAGGCAGCTTTTTGTATCCAGGTGAGAAGGTTCCTAGCTTCCAGACCTGAGTAATTAGGGGGTAAAAATCCTCAGATAATTCAGCCAATAAAGGTGTTTAATGATAGTATGAACAGTTAGGGGTGATGATTAATTGGCCTGGGCATTTCGGGCTGGCTAGTGTGCATGCTGTACTACATACTGGCCATCAGCTGGTAGGCATGCAGTCTTGTAAAGGGCTTTCTACTCTGACACTGGTCATATATCATTGCAGCTGTGCCCTTTGATTACTGGGAGGGCTTGCAGAGTGATTAATAGCCAGGATCAATGTTTCTGCCCAGCACATGACATTTGGTCACAGAGCAACCATATACTTATTCCCCTTTGGCACAACGCTTAGGAGAAATGAAGGATGAGACCTGCCAATTTATAGCTGAGGAGCTTCCAGTTTATAAAATGAGTCAACTTTGACTGTACAAAATTATTCCCCATTGAAATAATTAGTGCAGCATTAAACACAATTAGAACTAAAACTACGGGAGTATGCTTGCTGAATCTAAGCCAGTTGACAGATGGTTAAGGCCTGATATTTGGCTGCCTACAAGGTCCAAGGGTTATTATTTTGCTGAGAAAATGAAAAAGCTTGAAAATGGAATGGATGCTTAAGGAATAAAGAGAAGTAATAATAATAATGTAAATCTGTTTTCTATTTTTGAAATTGAGATTTCTGTTTGAAATTGGGTAGAACTACATAGGCATGAGTGAATAATGTATTCTGGTATGACTCTATATTTTTTTTTTTAAAAAAAAGTCATTTTTGGGGTATCCCTAAAGGTCTATTATTTTTTTTCTCCATTATTTACTTTGAAGATAAGCAGCTGATTAACATTCATTGAAGTTTATTCAATTGAATCCAAATCATGTGGAAACCTAATTTGGAGGCAAAGGTGTCTTATTAACCCTCTTGCACTTTCCCTGCAATCACATCTCAAAAGTGTTTTTAAAAATACTGCTTTAAGTTGCATGTGTAATTAGAAAATTAGAAGTGCTACTTTGAGTTACCCCTTGAAGTATTGTTCATCTTATCATAGGATGAATTACTTTTTCATCTTCAAGACTCCACTCTTGAAGTCCTATGAATATGAGAGAACCTCAGCTTCCACTTCAAAAAAGAAGTTGAGGTCTAGGGTTCTAATTGTCTATGTTCTGATGAGAGACATGGTACCGGGTGGCAATTTTCAGTGGTTAAAAGGAGAAAGTGGCTGAAGAACCTGAAAGAAGTACTCTAAAAACTGATTTTTTTTAAAATATCAAAGTATTGGCAGGAGATGTATGATTCTGGAATGCAGAGATGTAAGGTTCTTGTAATTATTCTGCATTATGAGTGAGCCTTAATTTTCAGATTTTGACATAAAGAATGAATAATCAGACTTGTAATAGTGATATACACAAGTCCTGTCTTGATTTCTTACTACATTCTGTTACATTAAATGAATTTCACACTGTATTCTTCTATGCATCTGTAGGTGGAAATAACATTTTACACAAAAGTGAAAGGTTCTCTAAGTGCTTTAAAGAAACCATTTGTGAGTGCCTGTAGTAATTCAAATTAAATCTGCTTTATACGTGCTAGACTACTCAACTATACCAACTCGAATTTTTATATTCCCATAATGTAGTAAAGAAAAACACAGAAATCTATATGAAAAATTAAAGCAAGAAGCTTATTAAGGTTAGGCACCTTTTTTTTCTGTAAAGGATTAATGATGTATTTCCTACTTCACTGTCTCTTACTTTATGAATGGCAGCAGAGTTTCCATGTGTTCTGCTTCTTCCAGTCAGATAAGCTAATTGTTGAAAGAATAAAAGTATGTACTGACTGAATTTGTCTGAGGTTACCGAAACAATGACCGTTGTAGCATTTAAAGAATTGGTGGTTAAAATCTGCTTCCCTGCTAGGCTTCCATTCCATGTCTGATTACTATGGTTCAGTATATATAATTAAGCCTATAGAGTCAGTGATGGGTTAAAGAGTGAGGATCGTTAGATGCTCCAAAGACAAGATCCTCACAAGTCCATAAAGTCTGTGAAATAAACACAAAAAATGTCTAACACAGGAAAAGCAGTTCGAGAGTACAGCAATTTCAACATATGACTAAGTCTGTAAAACCACAATGCTAAAGCTGCATCTTGTTTCCCTGTGGTGCCCTTTGGAGAAGAGGGGGAAAAATACCCCATAAAAACCACCCAGGTCGAAAAATGATGTAGACTTAAGGAAAATTTTCTGTCCTTGCCCAGTTTTAACTTCTGCTGATGCTAATGGAAGTTTTTCACCTGCTGATGAGATGGTACTGAAGTATTGCTTGAAGATTAAGACCTAGATTTGTAATTACTTACATATACATTTTTCATTTATTTAACTTTTTTCTCTAGTTGTCAGGCATGCTAGTTCCTTCTACAGATAAATACACGTTATCCCAAGTCCTTTTTGATCAGTGTCATAGATTCACAGCATAATTGATGTAATTAGCACAGGCTAGAAAGTTGCTTCATTGCCAAAACTGTATGGTGCAATTGCGTGAAGAGTCATCTCTGTTAGTATATTGGGAAGATTTTGGGAGCTGCTGAGAAAATGTTTAGGAATCTGCCGTTTGGGCCTACCTTTTGGCTAATGTTGACATCTCTGTATTAACACATGTACAAGTTTCACTGTGCTAAGTATGTCTGACAAGTCATCTACATTTTTATGTTAAATTGCTTTGCTTTTTCAAAAGTAAGACTATCTATAATTCAGTGACCTCATTGAAAGCTGCACACAGGTGTTTGGTGCACTAAGGCACTAAAATAATTTATGCCTATTAGTCTGACCCTTCTTAACATTAAAACAAAACTATTTTTGTTGTTTTCTTCAGAAAGCTTTCAATATGATGAATCTCCAATAAAACCAAATGCAGCTTCTGATGATTTAAACTGATCTTTTAAAAGATAAATCAGAGTCCGTGGTTAGCACAGTAATCATCTTGTCATGCTTAGTGTGATTATTCACCTTTTAAAAGTGATAGCAAAGTTTTTCAGGTTCTGCAGTCTTCTGCAGGTTCCTGGAATGAAAGAACTGTATACATACCACGTGGAACAGACTGCTGGATGAAGCTTTATATTTATGATTCCAAAACCCATAGGAAATTATATATTGACCTCATATTTAATCCAATGTACTTAAAACAGAACAGGTTTTTCAAGACTTAAATTAATTTAGTGAAGGTTTCATTAGGAAATTCTGGCAGTGTGTCCCTCAATTTGCTAGGAAAATAGTTGTGTCATTATCTGTCATCTTGCTAATAAACAGTTTAGAATTAGGTGTGTGCATTTTAGAACTGTAGCTATGGCAGTCTGCCTTGTATATTCAGTTAAAAGTGTATTGTCTTAGGGCATATCGATCTAAACTTCACACCAAGTATTCAGTAAAGAAAATGATTTATTTTTAAAAATTACTTTGCAGTTAAAAATCGCTTGTGTTGGAAGAAAGTAGAGGAAAAAGATTGTAATGACTTTTCCGCATCAAACTTTTATCTGGTGTTGCATTTGGAGACTGTTTTGGCTGCTATGAGTGTATACATCTTAAATGGACTAAAATTTTATTTTTAAATTTCCTTCTGTAATTTGGACAGTGCTGAATGGCGAGAATTTCTGTAAAACTGGATACATCCTATTTTTGTGTTAACAGAGCATAGGCAGCACTGTAGTTAACATCTTCTGAAGCACAGTACTAATAAATACAATTAATGTTATTTTAATGGACATTTTTATGTTGCAGTGATCAGTGTAAGCTTTCATAGTGAAGTACAGTTAGTACATATGGTATTGCTGCAGTACTAATTACATTTATTGCAATGGCTTTTGCTCTGTGTTTCAGCCATGCTGTTGTGCGGTGGGCTGTTTCACAGAGGCATGCTGATAAAATACATGCTATGAAGCCAGCAGATGATGTTAGAATAAATAAATGTTGAAGTTGGTTATAGCTGTCTGAAGGCCTCTTAGTTATGAAATACTTCTCAGGGTCTGTCCCAAGGGTTTTGAGGATAACTGTGGCAAGAGAATATATGCTCAAAGAAGAGTGTTCTACATGGAGCTTTCCCAATCTGTTGATACAAGCTCTGTCACGTACACCACTTCTTATTTTTACCGTTGTCATTCCTCAGTTGCTCAAAGGTTGCTAACAAAAATAGGGTTCTGTTTTGGTAGGCACTCTGCAAATAAAGAAGGCAGGGGTGTACAATCCAGCATAGTGCCTAAGCTACTTTTACAGCAGTGCTTATAATACTAGTCTTGGAATGAGAAATAGAGGAGTGCTGTCATTGCAGCAGTGCCCCAGGCTAAATAGCCAGAGACCATGGGCATGGTAAGTGTACAGCCTTGGAGTTACAACTCTTGAGGATGTAGCTTGTGTCTGTCTGGCATTGGATGCTAGTGCAGGTGTATCCACATCTTGATTCACAACTGCAGGAAGGGAACTGATAACATTACCACACCATACTCAGTAATTTATTACTTCTACATAGGTGCTGTCCATTAAGCAGTTATCAGACCTGTGCCAGATGTTTAATTTAGGTAAATCCATCTCTGATGTTGGAATAAGAGCAGATATATGAATTAAACGACTCTCTCTCAGGCCTGGTTTGCTGATTATTTATTTATGGTTTTTTCAGTTGTCGTGTAATTCCTCTCATGCCGGCTTCTGCTGGGATAGAAGGACTGGTTCTTTTTAATTGCTAATATGCTTTGGGACCCAAGGCATTTATTACATTTTTAATGCTAGGAGACTGTACCTGTGGTACACTGTAATACTGAAGACTGGGGCTACAATGGAGAAAAGGATATTAAAAACAGAAAAGTAATAGGATACTTTCTGTTGCACTTCTAGTGAGATGTTCTAAGCTGATCAAAGAGAGCTCTGAAAGGATAGGTAAAGCCAACAAATCTCTCCATGTTTGCCTCATTCCTTGGAATGCCGTAACCCAGGGGAAAAGTGATTTCTGATTTATGGGCTGGATGTGGCTTTCTGTGAAACAGCTGACCTGTCTTACAGCACAGTCCCTGACACCTGTGCAACCTCTTTGCCTTAGCTTTCCTGCGCAGATGGCTTGGGGATTCTATTTCTGTGAGTCTAGCTGGCAACAGGACCTGTGCCCAGTGAAGGTGGCACACTCACCCAGTTACAAGCACTGTGGCAGGACAGTGGGCATGCGTAGAAAAGGAGTTCACTTAGCTAAGAATCTCCCTGATGTGGAGAGGTGCCAGTGAGTAAAGTGAGTGCACAACGTGATCTGGGTAATGCAGGGAGGTCAGTCCTTCATGAAAGGAGGAGACCATTAGATAGAGCAGAATCTCAGGAAGCAGACACTGAAAATACAGGGAAAGAGGAGATAAAGAAGAAGGGGAAATGATGAGAGTTTAAAAACAGGAAGCAGCTTGGAAAATGAAACTACTGTACATAGGAATGGCTCTGAGGGAGTAAAACTGTAAGACTTGGTACAGAAGAATGGGTCTTTCCACAGATAGGCACTGGTGTCAATGAAGAGAGTGGCTGGAATTGAAAGAGGTGGAGTGCGAAATCTTGTTCCCTGCATGCGTATTTGTCTTCAAGCTTATGTGCAAAATACTTACTGTATTTTCCTTAGAGATCTCTGTTTGGCAAATCCAGGTGATTACAGGAATAAACTGACAGTGTTTTGCTAAAGCTGAGTAGGGAGATACTTTTCTATGAGGAAGAGACTCTCCTCTCTTACCACACGAGGGGAAACATCTCTTAAAAATATACTTCAGGTTCATTTTAATGTGGAGAGAGAGGATAAGTCTGAACAGCCCATGCTTGATGTAGTGTTGATTGATATTCAAGTGTGGTTGTGCACAACCAAATGGTCAAATCAAATACTCTAATAAGAGTATTCTAGGCTTGGTGGCTTTGAAGCTGTTGTTTTGTCTAGAAGGCTATACACTAACCTTTTGGATTTAAGTTTAAAAGATACAGTTCTTCTGTCAAATTGTAGTTATACATAGATATTATGACAGAGACTGGTTTCCTAAGTTTCATACTTTTGTTTCATGTGCTTTCTTTTTTCTCTGATAGGCAGAGATCTTTCTAGTTCTCTTACATATGCCTGCTTGGCTTGGTGGTACCTTCTGTAGTCAGTGTATATTGGTTTATAGCACTGCCAGGCTCAGCTCCTAGCCAGGGCCGTTTCCTGTGTCCTCTCACAACCTGCCATTGCAGCTTACTCTTCTTTCCCACCTTGAAGATTAGAACAGGATTAGGAAATGAGGAGGAATGGGTGCTGGAAGTCAGGAAAACTAAGTCCCACAATGTCCTGGACGTTCTCACTGCTGCCTCTGGCATCGGAAATTCTGTCGTGTCTTGAGAGAGGGGAAAAACTGACTCTGACATCTCATTACAATACTTCCCACATGTTTCATTCCAAAATAAAGTGAAAACTTCGAATTAGTTGACTTAGAAAGTTAGCCACAGAAATGCATGCAAAAATATGTGCAGCATTTAGGAGAACCCACTGCAGAAATGCCTAGAAGCACATTTGTTTACTCATGCTTTTATTATTTTCTACTGTTCTTATGATATGTTTTGGGGGAGAAAAGGTCTGCATTTTGTGTTCTAGTTTTTAATGCTTCTGCAGCTGCTGTTTCTGTGTCTTTTGGGATACTTGATCATGAGAGCAGGCTCTGTTACCTCTATGGCACATGCAGCACGTGTGACACAGCATTGAAAATGTCCTTATTTTATGTGTGGTGTAGATCTAGTTTTAGGCAAGTGTAGTAACTTTTAGACTTAGGTCTTAGGGCATCTGGCAGCTTAACCTGGTTATTTGTACAGAATATCTTAGACCAGAAGCAGTAAGGTGGTAGATGATGGCCAAAATTGTAGTCCACTGTCCAAAGTAGCAGGCCTGTAATCTCTAGTAAAGGTTAATGTAAAGAAAAAGGTCAGTGCTACTAAAAATGCAATTATTTTTATTTCTTCAAAGTAACTTTGTGGAATAATCTGCTATAAGAATAATTCAGAAGATTCTGAACTTTGAAATTTAGTTTTGTGTTGCTCACAAACTACTTCAATGACAAGGATGTTGTCTGTAGATGACTCTTGAGGGTACTGGGTGAATTATTTCAGTATAGATTTCTCTCATTTTCTTAAAAATGTATGTATCATTTTATTTGTAGAGCAGCAGCTGTGTCGCCCCTAAGCACGGATCAGTTAGGTGAGGTCGAGATGTGACACTCAGTGTTGTTGCAAAAGGCATACTGTCAAAGGGCTTTCTTTATGGATTGTGAATTCAAGGCATGTATATTATTACCAAAATCCCTCTGGGGCTATGGTGGCAGCTTTTTATGATAAGGGATTGTAGCTGATC
Source organism: Serilophus lunatus (assembly GCA_013399895.1). NCBI lineage: Eukaryota > Metazoa > Chordata > Aves > Passeriformes > Eurylaimidae > Serilophus > Serilophus lunatus. The sequence continues at coordinate 1,884,369 of VXBA01003768.1, read as the reverse complement.
AGTATGGAGAACTGTGCAGTTTAATCTGTGGCTTGTGTGTTTTTGTTTTGATAAATTAGTTCTTCTTGTTGCCTGTGCACTTGCTGGTGTAAGCAGCATGGTTTGTACTAAACTCCACTAGTGAATGCCAGTCACAAGCTCTGAAAGATTTTAGTGTTGCTTGTTGCTTAACCAACAAATGTGAACCATTTCTTCTTCCTTCTCTATCACTGATGCAACTGCTCTCTCCGGTTTTGAATAAACGGTCCCCTGTTAGAACAACTGACATCTGGAAGACTCTTCACAGTACTTCACATAGCAATGTTCTGACTCAGCCATTAGTTGTCAGAGCTCAAGTCGGGGTCATCTCAAGAAATCTGTAATGCCTTTTACTTCTAGCAAGAGCTGGCCTGAAAATCTGCTTAATGTTGTCATTCAAAATTTACATGGTTTCATTAGGCTTATTAAAAGCAATGAAAAATGCAGCAGTACGTAGCACTGATAAAGCCCTTTCACCTTGCTATTTCAAATCACGTTTATGGACGATGAATTTAGCTTCCCAGTAGCCCTGGGCAGAGGTATTATCTCCATTTTATGGACAGGAAAACTGAGTTAGATTCAATGACTTGTCCAAGGTCATACGTAAGACTGATAATACTGGGGAGGAAAAAATGTCCAGCCTTCTGTCTTAATTATGTGATAATTTTTTTTGAATAAACTCGGTGTCTTATTAAAGATGCATCTATGTCCTTATCTTTAGGGGATTAAAAATAATTTTGAGGATTAATTTTGCAAGAAATGAGTCAGTATTTTCCTCAAAAGCATGATTCTCATGATGGAGAATATTAAGCAGAATTCATATCCTTTTTTGTGACTTCAGTTCACTGCTCCCTACAAAAACTTTGCTGCAGTCCACTTTGGCTCTGTTGTTGTCTGTTTTTGCGAAATAAAACTGCCCTCATTATTTAGCATTCTTACATTTGCATATGTACAAGAGGGAACAGCTGCTTTCTGCGGGGATTTTGTGTACTCATTCATATTCCCACAGTGGTGACCTTGTTCTGAAACACACTGCTACCCTGTGGAAAAGTAGAATAATACATGGACAATATAGTAATCAGCCTGTTTTTAAACATTTGGAAGTTCAGCTATAAAGGGAAAAATATAACCATGTAATTATATTTTTAAATCTGAAGCAAGTGTCATTTAATGATGATGTATAAAAGTCTCTTCTTAGAGCTGCTGGAAAGTTACGGGGAAAAAATTCTTCGGAAAAATAAATTTTGCAATCCTCTTCAGTTTTTGAAAAACAAATCTAATTTTATTACCAAGAACATTTTGTGTTTCAAAAGGGGAAAAAAGTGGTAATGGTTATTCCTTGTTTGAAGGTGATCTTGGACATTCTATTTTCATATCCATGGACAGAAAATTATATGCATCTATATTGATACAAACTTGAGATTTCCAAGCATGATTCAGACAACAGTTCAGTTCCCAAAGATTTTTGAATAGCGAGGCAGTCACAGGGACTTGGCCCCCCTTTTTTTTTTTTTTTTTAATAATGCTTTGACTGTATTTTCTAATGCCTAAACTTAGACTTAGCCAGACGTGTAAGAACAAATTTAAGAATACAGTTTGTACACACTGTGTAAAAATGGAACATCATTGAGATGTTTTTCTTAGTTTTGGTAACTTTGTTTTTCAAAAAAACCCGCAAATACATTAACTTTGCATTTTTCTTTAAAATACTGAAGAATGAAAGTGACTTTAAGGAAGCATATGCAATTTTATCCCAAAGCACTGAGACATGAATATGCATGAAGTTGCAAAAACCTGTGCAGTTAGAATGGAAAGTCTTAGAATGTGATACTTACAACTGGACCAATCATTTAAAATAATACAAGTAATATTTCTGAAATGAATGCTTCCTTGCTGGAATTTTTCATGTTATTTTGCCACCTTCTACTATTGGACTTTTGTTCTGGTAGTGGCAGAGTGTATTAAAATATCTTAAAGAGGGAAGAAAGCACTTACAGAATTATTAATATTCTGCTTATGGATATCTAAAAAAAATGGAAGGTCATAGTCTGACCTAGAGACCTTGGCAGTGTCCTTTAAACAAGCATTAATCATATGTAGTGCATCAAATCATCATGTGCAAGATAACATTAGTGACCTCTTCAACTGAGAATAACAAATGACTCTTAATTTTCCTTTCTGTACATGACAGAAGTGTTGACAACGTCTGTGTATATTTTTTTGCCTTGTACCTAATCAACTGATCATTTTGAACACAAAATTTTCCTTAAAGTACATCTTTTCACTCTTACTTGTACATGATAGGGATCTGTGAAGAGAAACATGTAATGGATTAGTCACCATATATGCATGTTTATTTTTGTTGTGATGTCAAAAAACAAAGTACTTCTTCATCTTTTATGCTGATAAAATGATATACAGAACACAGGGAATTGGATTACACTGACTAGTTAAAATATATAAAATTTATAAAGCTGTGCTTCAAAATGTGGGTAAGAGTACACCATGCTACAATATTCTTGGGGAAAATGCATATTGCATGAAGCATATTTTTGATAATATCTTTAGCCATATGAAAGACCTGATATAATCACAGATCTTCTACATCACCTATATGAAATTTGCTTAAAAGTCTTAAAAAGGGGGCATTACTCTTTGTAACTGAAGTGCTGATGTGCTCAGAGACATGTCTTTATGTTCAGTTGGAAAGTCTGAATAAATATTTTAGAGCTCAACTGAAGACTTAATTGCCTGTCAGCTGCTGAAAAGATTTTGTTAAACCAATTATAACCTTACAATGCCTTAATCTTTATTCTGCAATGGTCAACACTGCAGCTACAGGAGGAGTCCAAAGGGCCAGTGTGCATTAAAGGGTTAACAGGCACCTTTTACAATACTTCATGACTGTTTGCTGCCTTTACAGAATTGCTTCAGGATTTTAGCATTCTGGCCTGTCAGTCTTGCCACCTGCAGTCTGATCTCTCCAGCTGGTTTCCTTCTCTCAGTTTTGCAGCCTGGCCTTAAGCGTGAGCTGCGGCTGCTTGACTGAGCCCTGTGGAGACTTGCAGCTCGTTCACTATCCTGATGTTCATTCAGTCCTTCACTATAGATTTGGAGGCAAAAGCAGCGTGCCATTTGTTGGCACCTTGGGGTGTTGTACATCAGGAGTCTGGCCTTGCTTTGTCTTTCAGTGATGATGCCAACTGTTACTCTGGCTCCCAGTCATTTTTCCTGACTGGATTTCACTGAATGGCAGTGGGACAGAGTTCAGAGAAGTCCAATATATTTTAGGATTTTGCTGCAGCTGCAGACTTTCTCAGTGGCATTTGTTTACTCGTTTGTTCTTTGTGACACTCGTATCATTTAGAGACCAAATTAGGAGCCTCCGCTGCTAGTTGCTATGACTGAATGGTTCATAGGAAAATGCATAAGAGAAGGTTATCAGATTAAATCTCAGAAGACTGAGCTCTCTGAAGTACCATGAAACATACTTTTAAAAAGTCATAATGAATAGCTAAAAAAACTATGTGTTTTAACCACATTGCTGGAAGTTTTCACGAAAATCCTCAGTGGTGGTTTCAACCTCCATCCACTGGTCAGTCAAGAAGACCAAGTACATTTCAGCTTTTTCAGCTCATCAGCTAGTAAAATTGTCAGTCGGGTAAAGTGAAACTCTCTTATTTGATTGTGCATGCAATGTCTAGGGTCCTCATTGTGTTCACATCAATTGCAATAGGTGTCTTTGTCATCCTTGCTCTTTTCATCAATTGCTTGGGGTATTGCAAATTAGAGAAGATTAGACACTCTTGCCATAATCCAACTAAATATTGAAGCTATGTTTGAGCAGCAACGTTTTTGTTTTGCTGAAGTCCCCTGTGAGAGTTTTGCCAGAGGTTTAAAATTCCTAAGCCAGATCATATTCTGTCTTATAGAAATCTTATAAAAAAAATACCTTTATGTAAAAGCTTCCAGCTCAGTGAGTTTTGAATTATAAACATCTGAATAACAGAAGATTAATAACTCTGAGCCACTATGCAGTTTGTAATCCTTCACATACCTACAGAATGCCTTTTCCCCTAATATTCTTACTTTGTAGTGTGATTTTAACCAGTAAGATTCCGATTTCATCCTTTCTTAAGGACTTGCTTCAAGGGAAGATCTAGTATTTTAATTCTAGAAAACAACTTTAATTCTGAGTTGGAGTTTCTGATTGGCTAAAATTCTTGCAGAACTTGTAGAGAGTGTTTTATGTGCTGCACTGTACTGTCCTGTAGGATAATAACTGTGCCTAAATCCCCTCCTCTTCTACTTGACCTGAAAAGAACACCACACATTACACACATGTGAAATTCAGTGTTTGCCTCCGAGTGTGTGTCATCACAGGTAGCTGCAGGTGGTGGGTCAAGTCTCTGATTTTTGGAAGGCTGACTTCTTCTTACAGTTGAAGAGAGAGTCAGTAGCTTGGTATGTCTTTTTGATTTTTTCCCCCTTTGTTCTTGTAATATGCTGACTTGTTTTATGCTGCAGCTCACATCTTTTACCCAACTGGTATTGTTCAACAGTGATACTTTTTGGTGTTTAATTAACTGAGTGATAAACTTTAAGTTTTTCCATATTGTAACACTTCTTCAGTCATATTTTTTGTTTTTAAGACTGACAAGATTTCAACAGTGAAACGAAGGGAACAAATATCTTCTGATTTTTGGGTTGTTCATCTGTTTAAGATTCTGTTGATGTATGCTTTAATGGCCGTCCATGTTGAAGTTTATCATTGCCCTTCAAGTCAGTGCTCGTATTACAGGAAAACTATCTGTTTCCTCTGGATGTATTTCAAATTAAAATAGTTAAGCGCATCAAGTTTGTGTTGTATGCTGTGACTATACCTGATGACTAAGTCAATGTTCTGTGCTCTACCAGTTTTGTTTAAGTGTATTTCTGAATCTGGGTTGCATGTCTAGAGCCAGCTGGATAATTTAGTCTCTGTAGTGTAGCAGTTAATGTATTGGCCAAACCAGCATGTCTCAGTTTCTCTTCCAAGCATCAGTAGCCCTGATTTCTCTCTTAATACTTTGGATTTTTTTTAAACAATCAAACTCTCCCTCCCCTCTCAGATCAGTCTGCATAGCAATTTTTGAATGCTGTTTTCCTGCTATTAGAAAAATTCAAGAATTAAGCAGTTGTCCTATTCTAACACAGATTTAAAGTATGGACATTAAAATTCTTATGCCCAGTACAGTTGATACAGTATCATGCTTCTCTGAAATAAGTTACCAAGAACCATAAGAACTGTCAGACGATTGATCATGCAAATTAGCTTTTTAAGGGTTTCTGCTTTATTTGTCTTTAAACACAAATTACTGTATTTATACCTTATAAAAGATTTTTCAGATTTATTCCTTTATGTTGTCAATCTAGTTGCATAATCGAATTTCTGCTGATGAATACAATGGTGAATTAAGCATGAATAGCTTCATAGATACGAAAGATTAGTGTGAATTTAGGATGTAGCTAAGACTACATTAATTCTTCTTGGTTGTTTAAAAAATATGCTTTGATTAATATTGCCTCTTGTAGGGGTAGAATTCTCAAAATGGAGAAGAATCTTGAAGGACCACTGAGTCTTTGTTGTAAACTTCAGTTCAGAGCTACAGAGGTATCTGTAGATATCACTAAATATTTTTGACTCTCTTTTAATATAACATTATTATTTTTTCCTTTCTCACTATGGTGATCTTTCTTCTTTTTTGTATAATCTTAATTTAGAACTACTGATTAAGCTCTTTTTTTTTAATGAATAAAGGTTGATTATTTGCTTGTATTTACACAGATGGCCATCTCATTTTTTCACTGATCAATATGTTACAGCATATTCTTTTCCTGCTGATTTTCCTGTTTCTTTTGAAATTTCTTCATTAAAAAACCAACTCTGTGACTCCATAATTATAGCAATTTTTAACCTAAGTATTAAAAAAAACCAAGTCAGGAGAGTACTTTTTGGGACCATGAAATATGACAGTAGGTGCTGTCTCCAAGAAATAATTAAATGGAGAAGTGATAATATGTGTGAAGGGATCTTTCCGAGAGTATTTGTAAACTTTTGATTTCTAAATGATGCCTTCAGGCTTGGTAAGGAAAGCTCAGTGTTTGTAAAGATTATCCTGACAGCAATATGCTGGGTCAATTGTCAAGACATGTTTAGCATAGGGGGATGTATTAATCTGCTGTAGCTACCACTGTAAGTGGCTGGAATAAATAGAGGGCTCAAGCAGATGAAGAGGGATTAACTGTGTAAATTGAGCAAACTCTTCAATCACTAAACCAGTGATTTTGCAAAGGATTAGTCTGCTTTTACAAATATTGATTACTGATTTGTTACTTGGAATGAAGATGATATAACTTGTGCAGTTGCTGTGCAGTATGCTATGTGAAGTGCACATCATTCATATTAATGGGGTTGTCATAGGCATTACGGAAACTGACAGATTTATTAGAGCAGTGCTGTTAGCATTGTCATAGTTGAGGTTGTGTCAGCATTTCCATTAAAAGTTCCATTTTCTTTTTTTTTTTTGCTGTTCATAGATCAACTTTGAAATTAACTCCAATGAAAGTTGGCAATACCACTGTGTAGCTTTGACACAGTTATTATTTTGTGCACTTTTAAAGAGAACTAAATTAATAAATTTTTAAATTAGAAGAAAATACTGTGTTTTATTTTTAAAAAATGTTTGCAGGTTTGAATTCTTTGGGTTTAGAGTAGCTTTTGAGTGATACTGTGTATGTTCAGAAGTTTCATTATGCCAGGTGCGTAATATGTATTAACCAGTCGCTATAAAGTGAAAATAACTGAGGAATTTTTGTATAAGTGAGCTCTTTTGCCTGGCTTTTTTCCAATGCTGATAGTTATCTGATAAAGATTATTACATTTCTTACAAAGTCTGTCTCACTGGTGTCCAGAGACCATTAATACTAAGACTGAATACTGTTTGCAGACCAAGCAATGCTACTCTGTTAGCATATTCAGTTAATTCATATACCATTAATGTTACAACTGGTTCAAGTTTTGACAATTATTGCATTCGCTGGGTGGCTTGTCTTTCTAATCCTTAATTAGATTTATGTGCAGAGGTAGAGTTAAGGAAAACTCAGGGATGGTATGAGAATCAAGGACAAAATGAGAGTTCAGTGAGTTTGGAAAAAATCCTACTGACATTTATTCATCTACTTCATGATTGTAAAAGTCTCAAGTTGTAAAAAATGCCTATTTCTCTCAATATATCATCATTCTCTTCTTATACAGATATTACAAAACTCAATCATAGCTCTTCTCTTGATTCTCTTTTCCCAAATTGTGACCCCTGTTGCAGAATATGATGGTACCTGTGGTTTATGAACTTCCAATCCCTAAACATTTGATATTTCTCATAGTAGATGCTGAAGACATGGAAACCTATATGTGTTTATAATAGGAAAAGACAAGCTGGCAGTTAGCAAGGCAATGTAAGTTATCTTTCACTTTTGGATTTCAATCCCATAGGTGGTTTCCAAATAAAAGTAATTGTTGCTAACTGCAAATAAATAGATTTATTTCAGATATTTCTACTTGATACTAAAACCAGTGAGAACCACATTGGGTCATTTGAAAACTATAATAGTCACATGTGGAAAAAGGAAATACATTCTGTAACTTGGCATAACTTATTGATAAATTAAACTGGATTGACTAGATGTAACAAAATGAGACTTATGGGAGAATTGGAGCAGTTAGTCAGATGGGCTCCCTCTTGTTCAGACTAAACACCTTCTGCCAGAGTTCTTGTTGCTTGCATCTTCAAGTGTATGATTTCTTCTGGAGCCTTCAACTGGAGTGCAGTTCTTCAGAAAACTTGCAAGTTGATATTGGAAGATGGTTCTTCCTGTCATTCTCAATACTCCAAGGTGAACGGCAGCTGAAATTTACATCTGGAAAGCTTTCAGGAGGCACAGGACTGTTCTGTTGGCTTCCTGCAGTGTGCTCTCCTGGCTTCTTACAGTGTTTCCCTTGTTCTTTTCAGTTTGGTCCCATGCAATTACAGCAAAGCAGGAGAATATTTTATCTTTGTGGTAGCAACCTTGTGAGGGCAGGTATAAAAACAGCAATGGGTTTTTTTGACCATAAAACCTTTGGATTTTTATTGTCTCTTTATTATCACTTTCAGAGTACTTGCAAATAAAGGCACTGTGTTAGTCACTTTTGATTTTTTTCTCATGGTCTTGCTCTGTAGATTGATTTTTGTAAGTGCAATGTTATCACTGCAGGAGACTGTACCAGAATTTCCTGATTCTACATGGTGAATGATATTTGATGTGTATTTTTTGTGCAGCAGTAGGAAAACTTGAAAGGCTTGCATGATACATTCGTCTTTTGTTATTAGTTTGAAAAGGCTTGTCTTACATGCAGACTGCATGTAAAGTCATACCTCCATCTTAAACCAGATAAGCTTTCAAATGCAGAGGAGCTTTGAGTGTGATAGTTCACTGATCACTGAGCATAGCTTTTTACTTAAATTATCAGTAGAGGAAGAAATGTTTCAAAAATGAGGCACTGGTGCAGAGCATTCAAACCATTTCATGTTTACAGAAATACATAAAATGTGGGAAATAAAACCTAGCTTTCAAGGACCTCTTCATTGAAATGTACAACTACCACTTTTAAAGATGTGTTTTTAGCTCACTATAGAAGTTCGAATCTCTTCCTTTATACAGAGGAAAGATTTTCAGCTCCAACCAGTAATGTTAAAACATTTTCTGATCAAGGATATGAGCTTGATGTTGGAGCATTTGAAATGCTCAAAGTGTGTACGTATGTTTTCTTTCAGAAGCTTAGCAGGCCAAGCCTTTGGCCGCAAGTCAGAACAGTTGGAACTTTGCAGACTACACAGCTAATCCGAGAGGGCTGCCAGTTGGCATAAATGACTTCCATATATAAAACTTCATGCAATTTACATTGGGGGTTTTGTTGGTGTTTTGTGGTAGTCTGAGAATTTCCTTGCTTCCCAGGACTACTTTGGTATTGCTTATTGTATTTGTGGTGTGTTACGCTTCTGATCAGAGCCTGCTCAAATATTCCTCTCACACATGGAAATTCACATTGGATGATTTTTCTCTTTAGCTATTTTTGGCACTTCTCAAACTGTACTGTGTTTTTTTTCCTTTTTTTTTTTTTTTGAGACTTTTTAAAGCAGGTTTAAACTAGCTTCTGGAACTAGAAATAGAATGTAACATACTCAGGAGAGAAAACAGGACAAAAAAAAGGGAAATTATAAAGTTAAGAGGAAGAAAATGTATATGCTTTTTCTTTAATGGATGTGTGATTTGTGGAAAATCCAGCTTGCATGTTATTACCAAAATTTGGGTAAGAGTTAGATAGTTCACTGTAATGAGTTCTATAGATCTGTCAAAATACTGAGTAACAAATACTTCTATATTTACAGGACACTGAAACTAAAGGAACATGTACTACTAATTTTGAAATATAATTTGAAAATTCACTGTTTAACTTTGCAATAAATGACATTTGGCCATTTTTCTACCAAAACATATTAAATCATTCTCATGTTCAGTTAAATAGTTGTCATTGCTTGATCTCAGTTCAGGCTTATTTACTGAATAAAATGTGCAAGTTGCCCAAAGATGCGATTCAAAAGTACTAATTAAAAACATTATAACAAAAGCAGAAAAGTAGTAGGGAACTTCTAGTTCTGGCTACTCTTAAGTTTTTCTTAAGATGCTTTGGTATGTGGGTGTTTCCAAGGGATTCTTAAGCTTACCAGGTAGCTATTTAAAAATAGTGGTAAATCGCAGTGTACAATTGGAGTATTACCTTTTCCAGAAGTTTTAAATGTTAAGCTGAAAATTGTATTTTTCACCTGGACATACTAAATGCTAACTTTTAACTTGCTGTTTGATAAACCTATAGAACTTTCTTCCTGTTAGTCATCTGTGAATACAGAAATCATGATGTGGTTAAAGATGCTATCCATATGCAATTTGACATCATGCTGGTCATATTCCAGCTGTTGACTCTTTATTCCTGGCCTTTTAATTTTCTCTGATTAGCTACCAGCACCTTCTGTGGATCAAGCTATCATGTAGATATTTGGAGTCTTTACTTAGAGTTTCTAATCGGAATTGGATGCATGTGCTTGTCTGTGAGTCAACGCTGGGAAATTTCAGCTTGCCTGCATCATTTCATGAGAATTCCCTGTGCCTCTAATTGATCCATGATGGTCTGTTTTGACTTGGCTCTATCTGCAAAGCAGAGGCATTTGTTTTCATCTTTCTGTTTTCCTCCCTACTTTATTTCTCATAACAAAGTAGGAAGCTGAGCTTTTTGCATAGCCAAAATGTGTATTGCCAGTTTCTTCCAGTGATGCACTTTTCTGATAGCAATAGTGTGGGCCTGTGGGTGGCTGGAACTTTTCTGGCTTGTGCTGAAATGATTGAAAAAACTTTAATGCAAAAGCAAAACTTTTCCATTTTTATGCCTTACATTATGGTGGTGTGAGTCAGAGACCTTGTACAACAGACCTTTTCTTTACGGCTGCATCTTCTTTCTGTCTTCTTGTCTCGGAATCTTTGAGAAACAGCAGAAGTGGGAAGGCTGCTCCTGTGAAGCTTGTAGTGGCCCCTTTTATAACCCTAGGGGATAATGTCTGCTCACAGCAGAAAACTTCACTTTCCCTCCCTGATCCCTCCATGTGTCATGTGTATCATGTGTGAAATTTTAATAAATACCTGTGTGAAAGTCAAATCGGGGTCAAGGGGTGAGATCTATGAATTCCTCTGAACATTAAGATGCTATGCAAAATATAACAATGAGTGTTTAAGATCCAGTTTGAAAGCCATCAAAAGAATGCATAAATCAAGGACAATATTGGTTTATAAAATCAAAGTTAAGTTTGGATGAGGAGTACGTGATTCAGGATAATTCCACTAGGCTGTAGATCCTGGTGAGTGGAGTCTAGCTGGCTGACTCCCGTAATTTGTTAAAAGTTAAAAAAATCTAAAAAAGAAAATATTTTTGTCAAATGAAATATGTTACAACTACTAAAGAAACTTGTCTTAGAAAACAGATGAGGATTGAGAAGCCACAGATGTCAGATTTTTAGAATTTAACATAACTAAATACACAGTTATGCAATTAGATGCCAAATGAAAATGACAAAAAGAGACAGATCTCAAGCGTGTTAACTGATTAAAAGAACTAGGTGTTTCTATAAAGAATCCATTGCGGTGGTTTTTAGGCTGCTTGGCCCACTGCCTTCTCTGCTTGCAAGAAGAAAGGAAAGAGAAAGACTCATACCACTGCCCTTCCAAGGGAGGGGTCCAGAAGAAATACTCAGTATTTCAGCCTCTGAGGGTGTGGTGTTGGTGTTTGCGACCCAAATTTCATATCCCAATTTAGAAAGAATTAAAAGGAGAAACAGATGACAGGGCTTTAAGTATTCTTTAATAAAATACAGTGCTGGCTCTTCTTAGAGGAATATATCAAGGCAAATTATTCTATGACAATTATTGTAAACTATTAGAGAACGCAACGGGTAACGCTCGGGATGGCTCCAAGCAAAACTTCATAGACTAGACAATCTTTGGAACAAGCACTTAGAAGACAAAAATGCTAACCTTTTGTGAACCAATGTTTCAAAAGCTAAACATTTTCCTTATATTTATTCCCCTGAGTGAAATGTTTTCTTTAAAATTTATCGTTTGATTCTTGAATGTTAAGGTAATTTAAAGCTATCAGGCTTCTACATTTGCAAAACACTGAAGTATTCTGTGTGAAAATGTTCAAGACAGTTAATGAAGCTAATGAGGTTCTTCTGTATGATCTTCCTACTGATAACTTCTCTTTAGTCAGAAGACTCTAGGAAATTGGATTTTTTTTTTAAATTCAGTATGCATAAATTAATTTTCTCTTTAATAAAAAATTAAATGTAGGGAGAAGATATGCATATGAAAGTAAACCACCTCCTCTTTAGTCTAGATTCACAGCGCTTGTGCAACAGATGTGATCCCAATGTATTGCTATGGCTATGTACAGATTCAAAGATAATTGAATCCTTCTGTAGCAACTATTAAAAATGGGTAAATGCTCTATTTCTACACGAATGAGATACAAAGAATTTTGGGAGAAGTGTGTGAGAAAGGGGTAGGAGGGAGGAAAACAAGACTAAGATTTCTGGGTTGCTAGAAACATTATATCTTCTTTGCTCAACTTTAACACAAATATTTTCAAAATATCTCTGCCAATTTAGAATTGCAGCCTGAGAGATAGCATAAAGGCCCTGAGCTTGAGGATGAAATGCCCTATTTTCTGCATTTCCTTCCCTACGTGCCAAAATTGACTTGGCCTGGCTGAACAGGGAGCTTTCACTGGAACTCACGGGAAGAAGGGGCAGGAAACTCAGGAAGAGTACAAGGATATCATTAGGTCATGTAGAGAGAAAATTAGAAAGCAGAAGCTCAGGTAGAACTTAATCTGGCCACTGCTGTGAAAAGATAATAAAAAGTGTTGTTATAAATACTTTAATAACAAAAACAGGGCCAAGGAGAATCTCCATCCTTTATTAGATGCAGAGGGGGAGCATTGCAATCAAAGATGAGGAAGAGGCTGATGTACTTTATGGCTTTTTGCTTCAGTCTTCAACAGGGCAACAAGTCCCCTGATCTGGTATACAGAGACAGGGAGCAGAAGAGACCCCTGAAATCCAGGAGGAAGCAGTTAGTAACCTGCTGTGCTACTTAGACACTCAGAAGTCTGTGGAACCAGATGAGATCCGTGCAAGAATGCTAAGGGCATTGACAGAAGAACTCGCTAAGTCACTTTCCATCATTTACCATCAGTCCTGCTTATCTGGGGAGGTCCCAGTTGACTGAACTCTCATCCACAAGAAGGGCCAGGAGGAGGATCCAGCTAACTACAGGCTTGTCAGCCTGACCTTGGTGCTGAGGAAAGTTGTGGAACAGATCATCCTGACTGCCATCATGCAACACATACAGTACAACCAGAGGATCAGGCCCAGCCAGCATGGGTTTAGGAAGGACAGGTCCTGCTTGGCCAACTTGATCTCCTTTTGTGACCAGATTGCCCACTTAGTGGATGAGGGAAAGGCTGTGGATATTGTCCACTCGGACTTCAGTACTCTGTGGTACTGTTTCCTACAGCGTTCTCCTGGGGCAGCTGGCAGCCCATGGCTTGTACAAGTGTACTCTTTGGTGGGTAAAAAACTGGCTGGATGGCTGGGATCAGAGAGTGGTGGTGAATGGAGTTACACCCAGTTGGCTCAGTACTAGGGCCAGTCTTGTTCAGTATTTTTACTGTTGATTTGGATGACGTGGTCAAGTGCACCCTCAGTAAGTTTGCAGACAACACTAAGCATCTTCAATGCAGTAAAAAGAAAGTTGGAAAAATAATTTTCAATAACAGTGTTCATGTTAATATTTTTTTTTAGTTAGAAGAAGATAAAGAAATAGCAATCACTGTTTTCTCCATATAATCAAACTAATGCATTTTTTCCTGGAAGCTTTCTTTTACAAGGACTGAAGAATAGCAAATTATTTTTCTTTGAGCAAAAAGTCTTTACCATTATAATGGTTAAACCATTGGTCCTCTACTAGAAAAACGAGTTGTAATCAACCACTTAGCTATTACTGAGTTACACTTATCTCCACTTTGCCTGTTCAGCTTCCCATAAGCGTGCTAAGCACTTCTTTAGAATGCATTGACCTCTAATTATTTCTTGTTTTATGTATCCCTTAGCCCACACTGCGGAAGTAAAAAAATATTCCTATTGGTAAACAGTACAGAATAATATAGTCTGGTTTTGTTTTATTTATTTTGTACACGGAATGAAGTTTTAACACCTGTGGGTCCTCCAAAAATTCAAAATTCCAGGCTCAGTGATTTAATTTCATGCTGTGAAATGACACTGATGAAACTGTTTTTAAGTAATAGACCAAATTCGCTGTTGCAGTAGGGTGAAAAAAACTGCATCATTCAGGCTTTTGACTGTTTGATTGCCAAGTTGCAAAAATTGTAGATGTGCCATAAGCTGTAGTCTGAGGTCTTTCTAAAGTTACAAGATATTCTGTGTTTGTGGGATTTGTGCAGTGGAACCTGTACAATAATACATTCATAACATTGTTTAATAACAATGTTTTTCTGAAGTCAAAGCATGACTGGTAGAAAAGCTGGTGTTATGCTTGAGTGGGAGTATTTCACTTTGTTTTCACTGGAGGAATTTTTAGCCTGGCAGAAATAGTAGTATAATAACTGCTAACTACTCACTTGGCACAAGAGGAATAGCCTGGTGCATTATACATGTAATTTACTTTTCTCTAAGACATGAAGGTTTAGGCCTCATAAATATTTTGATCTGGTCTTTGATGACTTTTGTACACATCAGTCTAAGAATATGCACGTGGAGCATAACTTGCAGATTTTAGTTTGGAGTACATCGAGGTAATTCCTACCAGGATAGGAAGAGAAATTATTATGGGAGATTCTTCTGTGAGTGGGTGGTCAAGAATGAAGGAAAACCTTTAATGTTAAGCAGATGGACCTCCCTTATTGTATACTGTGTATTGAGGATGCAAGATAATCACCTCCCAAAATATTGGATAGTATTGGTCTGATCTTTACAGCCAAAAAATAAGGTTCGAAATATTCTTTGTGAGGTAGAAACTTGGGAATGGAAATGCAGCCTTTTTTGTGTCCTTAACTCTGTGCTCACCCACTACTGTCAGGGCAGTGACACAGCAGAAATTAAGTCTGGAAGAATACACTAAAACAATCGTTGTACCTTTCTCCACACGTAAACTCACACAGCTGCAAGCCACAGAGCACTTCCTCACGGTGCTACTTTTATCCTTGGTATTTAAAATTTGCTTTGAAAACTACAGGAGAAACAAAGGAAGACTATGGGCCTTTTAACATCTTTATTTCTAAATCCTTGAGTCGTATCTAGAAACAGACCATACAGGGTTAGGAAGGAGGTAGGAAGACGTGGTGATCTTGGCAGGTGTGATTTTAGGGGAGAAATTTTACTGTAATCTGGTAGGCAGCTTGGCCATAAGTTTCTCACCAATAAACACTAACACGCTCAAGAAAGGTAGTACCAGTAGGCACTATATGCACAGTCCTTGCATCTCTAATTTCTTACATTAGACAATCTCCAGTGAAGTTACAGAAAACTGGAACTCAGGCCATTTCACCTGCATCCCCAGGGGAAGGGGAAAATTCTCCTTGTCATGAAGACATACTGGGGTGTACATGGGAATATAACATGAGAAATTCAGAACTCTGAACTCTAAAGGAATATGTGATTTGAAGCATGTTGTTTAATATGCTTCAGAGTTCTTTATTTAGAAAAAACACCCAGTAATCACGTCTTTCTTGGCAGTATTTCTCTGTCTTAAATAGATTCTTTATAGAGGGAGTGTCTTATTCAAAGTCTCATGCAGCAGTGAACTAATGAGTCTCTGATCTCAGCTGCTGATGTAATGTAAACAAATGCTTCTTTACTATGACAAAGCATTGCTTTAGTGATACTTTTTATGAGATTTATGTCAAGTCTGATCTATTTCAAATGAATACGGAAGCAATTCTGATTGAAAGCAACTGCAAAACCCAAACTGCTACATAAATTCCAAACTTTTGTCTGGGAGTCCTCACATCTAGGGCTTGCAGTTCACTCTAAATCAGTTTTGAGATGTGGACAAGATAGTAAGAGAATGAAAAAAAAGGAAGAAAAGTAGACAGATGGCACAATTTAGGAGTCTTCCATGATGACTCTAGGCAGTAACTGTAAGGAAGACGTCATTCTTTCTTCTTTCTTCCCAACCTTGTTTTTGTTCCAGTACAGGGGCAAGGAGATATCCAAGTTTATGCCTTCTTCCCACCACATATGCACAACACCTGCAGTTCATGGGAGCCTGGGAGGAGGTAGTTCTTTCTTTCCTTTATACTTTTCAAACTACTTAGTCTCCTTCCCCTTCTTTCTGGAGGTACAGGGCAATGAAAGGAGGAATTTAACCAGATTTATGCTCGCTCTTTCTTATACAACTGTATGTGTCTTGGGATATTACAATTGGGTCTGTTTCTTCTGCCCTTCCACTGAAGTTCTATCATATTTTTTGGTTCCCAGGCTTCTCTGACAGAAGGATAATAATATGTATATGATCTGTTTCTGCTTTAGCTTCCTGCAGATTGTGAATGACAGTGGGGCTGGCCAGCTGCAGCTTCTTTTGTGGAGTTACTTCCTCAGTTGCTTTGAGGAGCAGAAAAATAAACTGGTTTTCCTACAGCTTGAGAGTGGGAGGAGGACTGCTTTCTGTAGTGGCATCAGACAGTGAAAGACTGCCGTTTTTCATGCATGTTCTTTTCCTCACAAACTTTCAGTGCCCTATGCAAAATAAATGTAGTTTCAGAAAATACCATCATCAAATTTATCCTGACTTGTCCCAGCAGAAGTAGCAAAATTGAGAGTGGAATTTTTACTCTATGAAGTAATCAGTTTAGATGACAGAGTAACATTAGGGAGTCCCCAAAGTATGTGATTCTCTGGGACTATATTGTCCCATTTGATTTGACTGTTCACTACATGGTTACTGGCTAAGCTTCCTCATCAAAACTCAAACTGATACAAACAATATTGGATAAAATTACATCCAAATAGCGGTTGAAATTCTTAAATTATAAAATTTGAATGAACTGCTTTTGTTTCTTTGTTTAATTAGGTTTAATGTCTTCCACATCTGTGGGTTTTCACTGTTCTCAAATGAACCCTACTAGGTGAGGTGAAGCTGTAAGTGTTGCACACTGATGCCTCCCAATGACCAATATAAAGCAACACACGATGTGTATTTGTAAAATTCCTCACCTCCCCCTCTCATGATATGATCATTAAATAATCTTTTTAAGTAACTATGAAACCTATCACATACCAGCCAGTGATTGTCTTTGTGTTAAAGTCTCATTTAATGTTGTGTAATGATTGCATATTATCGAGTGAGGGGGGGGACAGCTGCATCATTTTACAATGAAGCCAATAGGAAGCCATAACTCTTGCATTTTTAACACATATTCCATAGAAGCTGAAATAGAAGTTAATGTACTCCTAATCTTTAAAACTACTATTAAAAAAAATTAAGTGGAAATACCAATGTATATAAAATTCTATCTACTGTCTTTTGGTATCCAACAAAATATTTTGTTGTCTAAGCATGCAGTTGTATTATTTAAGGAATGCCTTCTTGTTTTGAATATTTTCATACTTTAAAAAATGGTGTTCTCTGCATGCTCCTATCTCTTTTTCTTGTCTTTTCCCTATAACACCTAAATAGAGCACTATAAAGCAACTCATTTATGGACACTGATTAAAAAATATACCCATTTTAAGGAACAACCTATGATGCCTAAAATCAGAGAAAAAAACTTCCAAACAATTAATAGAGGTAAAAGAAAAGGTGCAGTTTTTAATAGAAGTTTCCAGATCCAAAAAGAGAGAGCAATAGTCCTTATCACCCCATATTTATAATATTCATCAACTCTTACACTCCTCAATACATCCACCTGGAGTTTGTCTCACCCCCGTGCCCTCCCCTGGGTCTGCCTCCCCTGGAGCTTCTCCAGGTTCTCTGGGTCCTCTATTTTATCTTGTTCTTCTACATTGTCCTTCCTGAAGGCTATTTGTCTCGAATGGAATGCTAAACATAGCTTCGCAATCCATGGGAAAGGCCTTACAAGAAAGCTTATGAGTGAACCACATAGTCAAACTAAAATCTCAGAAATATGAGGAAAAACCTCAAGACATCATCTAAATACCCAGGAAATCGACATCACCTTCCAGAGAAGGTGTTCATGGTTCAAGGTCAGACAATTGATCTTTATTGCAAACTTCATAGTTTAAATTGTTTTTAGCACAGGGTTTATCTGCTGATACTAGTCCTTTTTTTGTATGTTTATATTGGTAGAATATAATGAGATTACATATATTTTGATGAATAATTGCTGCCTTGTAAACTTGCCACCTACCTAAAGTGATTCATGAATATTTGATGATAATAAGTAGTTGGAACTTCACTGTGTTGCTCACATACACTTAAAAAAACCAGCAGCGCAGGAATACCTTTAATTCCACTTTTTTGTTTGGAGTAAGCAGTATGATATTTGCATACATGTTAAATTTTAGACACATCTAACAGATTCGTATTCTTTATACCAGGAATTCTATTTAAATCATGATTCTGCTGTTTTAGGAGGGAAACGATGTAGACTGGAAGACAGAAATTTTTAACATTCAAATTTCTATTTTATGTTGAGGCAGGATTGACTGGCCAGCTTTATGCTTTTAGCTATTAATTAGCAGTAGATAAAAAGGAAAAAATACAATGAATGATATAATTTTGCAGATGCAAGTATATTCTACAAAGTCTAAAATAAGTGTCTGTAGGTCATCAATTTTGTATGATGTCTTTGGTTTATCCAGTATCATCTTACAGATCCTATAGGCAGTATTTTTGTGTAATATTGCAAATTAGGCAATATCTTTCAACACCAGGCATTACCTATTATCATCTCGCCATCTAGTTTCTCTTTTTGTGGATGTGTAATAGAGGGTATGTTGCTTCAAGATATCTTTGTATGAAGCTGGTATTGAAAACCACACTTCTGATTTAATTGTGCTGAATTGTGGTTCTTAATTTTGTTTGCACATTTGAAAACTTAGTGCTCGGATTATCCAACTTGCTTTACAGATCATGTTCAAAACAAAGTTGCCGTATCTTGTGTAATTACATACTTATCCTTCTGAGACTTTCAGGGCCTGCTACAAAGCTATATTTTTCCTTACTAAAGCGGTGAGAACAGCAGCAATAGCTCTGACATTGATAGCTAGAGGGTTTTTTTACATAAAGTAATCTGGCCTAGTAGTTACTAATATTACTTTTTTCCCAGTAGCTCCTGCATATTGAGAGAGTAAAATCCATAGTTTTTACTCCACTATACTATAAAATGCTACTATAGCGTTTTTCTTGAAAAACAGTGCTTTACAGAATTTATTTTTGTTTCAGGGAATCAATTTCCTCCTGTTGCAGCTCAGGATCTTCAGTTTGTTCTGAAGGCTGGATACTTGGAAAAACGTAGAAAAGGTAAGTCTAGCTTTCTTTGTCAAAGCTAGTGCATATGTCATGTCTGAGAAGTCTATATGCCTGTATTTCATGTTATACAATGAATAAATTCATACAGGAGTGATAAATAAAATGAGTAGAAAATTAAATGTTGAAGCATTATTATGCAGAAGAAGCATAGCACATAATTGCTCCCATAGTATCAAAAGAAAATATTATTTCTTTATTGACTAACCAAATCATGCTGTGGAAGTCCACTGTCAGCCATAATTCAGAGACTTTCAGATATTTTTGAAGAAGACATTAGGAATGTATGTAAAAGTACCATATGTTGACTTCATGTTTCAGTGAGCATCAAGATTTATTTTCCTTCAAGAGGGCAAATATTGATCTCAGCTTTGGTTCAGTCAATATTTACCTTGATTCAATAAATCTTATATTGTCACTTTAATACCCACTTAATGATGCAATAACTCTAGGAAATATTTAGGAAGTTTTTCATTATATCCTTATATTTAATGTTACACATGACTTCTCTCTTTATATGATTTCAAAGTCCCATTTGTTTTCTTAGCACCAATTTTTATTTTGAATTTCCTTCTCAGTGCCATATATTTCTCTTCTTCATTTCCAGATTTTGTTTCCTTCCCTTAGTGTCTTTCTTAACTCCTCCTCTCTCTTACCTCACCATCGGAAAGAAGCGTATTTGTGTTCAATGATGACATAAACTGATATAACACAAATTATATTAATTTCAGACCACAGTTTTCTTGGCTTTGAATGGCAGAAGCGTTGGTGTGCTATCAGTAAGACCGTCTTCTACTATTATGGAAGTGACAAAGGTATTTATTATAAATATTAAAAAATATTTATTATAAAAATATTTATTATAAAAATGATCCTTTAATACACAAAGGAATATGAAAACTTGAATGGAACTGGAAGCTGTGAATCAAAGGCCGTTTTAAGAAATCAAATTAAATTCTAAAAGAAAGTTCTTTTCTTGTAAACAGTTCTTAAACTGTGAATTTTTAAAATGTGTGAATACTCTTCTGAACCTGTAGGCGATGTACTTGTTTTGTATAGCAGGGAAACTGAGGAAAAAGCAAGTAAGTTTCTTGTAGAGCCACTTTGTGCACCCATAACAAATGGCTGCTAGGTTTAATAGTATGCTGGTACTAAACTGTTTTACTAGACAGAAGAAGTTCTTTCTCTCCAAAGGATATTAATTTTAAAACATCCTGTAGTAATCAAACCTTCCGAGTTCTTTAGAGATGGATCTGTCCAGGAAAATATTAGTCTAAAAGCTGTATAGTGGAGCTGCTTGTTTCTTTTTAAATAGTTTACGTTCTGGAAAAGCTAGAAATTAAGTAATGTATTTAACTAAAAGCCAGCCATAGAGGCTAAAGCTAACTTTTGAAGGTGAGTTTGAATGGCCAGTTTAGACAGAATCTAGCATAAATGTTGGAATATCACTTGTAATTTTTAAAATTAACAGTCAAATAAAACATCCTTTAAATTGTGTGCCATGTGCATTTGATGCTTAAGGGTAGAGCAAACAATACAGAAATATATCTGGGTAAATTTTAGAAGTATGAGTATGTCTTTTTTTAATCCTCAAAAAAAATTCCTGGGCAGAATTTGCATTGAAGCTTTTATTTTCTTTTCCTTCTTTTTGTCTTGTGTTTGAGATTAGTGCAGGTAGCTATTTTGTGGGGATTTTTTTTGTTCAAAGAGTAGTTTAATTTGCACCAATTTGTTTCATTCCTTACTATGCTAATTCCTTTAAACTCATCTTCTTAAAAAGAAAAGAAATAAAGTAGGAGTCTAATTGTAAGTCCAGTTTTCATTTTGCTGCAGTTTCCCATCTTTTTATGGTTTTAGAGTTTTTTTAGTATATCTGTGAAATATTCCCTTTTCTTCTTTACTCTTTCCTTGGGATTTACATATTGATTAAGCTTCAGAAACATGAACAGTCTGTATGGAAAAATTTTGAGGAGGTGTGGCACGACACTGGTTAGTCAGTACTGATTTATTTTTTTCTCAAGGAAATTATCTTGTGCTACCTAGCACTGTAAAAGTGGCATTTTTTTTTCAGAATATATTGCTAGTTCATAAAGGTTGTTCTGGGGGTTTACCTGCTATTTTTTTTGAAAAAAATATCCTTGGGGATATGCTCATTAGCTGATTTATACTTTCTAGCATATGCTCTTTGGATTAAGGAAGGCAATTTGCACACATGCTCTTTTTCCACTTTTTTTGGTTGTTTTTGTCTTGCGGCAACCTGAGTATCAAGCCTGTGTTTCAACTTCTAATAACCTGTGCTGAAAGTCAAGGTGCATGGAAGTATGTCTTCTAGCATTCAGAAGGATGGTGTCATGCTAGGAATTGACTATGATATTCTGAGGGATCTCTTTCCTTTATGAATCTATATACAGCTTTTGTATGCTGCAAGTTTTTTGAGGAAAGTCCTTCTAACCATAAAGTAAGGATGTGGGAGAGGTGCACAGTCCACTGTAATAGAATTGTAATGCAATTGTATAGAATCATAGAATCATTTAGGTTACAAAAGACCTCTAAGATGAGCAAGTCCAAGGGCTAACCCAGCATTGCCAAGTCCACCTCTAAACTATGTCCCTAAGTGCCAATTTACATGTCTTTTCAATACCTCCTGGGCTTTAAACTTGACAACCCTTTCAGTGAAAATTTTTTTCCTAATAGCCAATCTAACCCTTCCCTGGTACAGCTTGAGGCCATTTCCTCTTTTCCTATCACTTTTACTTGGAAGAAGATACTGACCCCTACCTCATTACACGTAAAGAGCATGGTATGGCTGGACTCCAAACAGTAGTTCATGGAGGAAGCATACAGATCAGATGCATGAATTTCTGCCCTGTCGCCATGTGACTGGTGCACTTAGTGCAGCGTGGTGTAATGATTTAATTTTGTAGATAAGAGTTGACTAAGTCACTCTTGAACTTGCCTTTGAATAAGAAAGGATTTTTTTCTAGACTGATCAGAGGTACTTTTTTCAGCCCTATGATGCCATGTTATATAAAGGTGCCCATTTCAATGCAGAAGCAGCTTGCCATTGTTGTGTAGAAACTGAATACGAGCCACAGCAAACTAGTTTACTGTTTAAACTGACCTGTCATCCTAATGGTTGTGAATGCATCTGCTGCAGTATATCATGCTGTCTAGCTGCAGATGGTCAGCATGGACAAGGTATGTGATGAGGCAATCCTGAGGAGGTCTGGCATTTAGTCACAGAAGAATATGAAACTGTTTTCACTGCAACAGTTATGGCCAGCAGTGATACCTGCCATAGTATACAATGTTGTGTCGGGCTCCTTCTGTTACCCTGACCCTCGATGCTGTACTGGATACTTGGAACATGTAGAAAATGAGTATGTTCTTGTCAACTGTAGTTCTTACCAACAGCGTTCAAGTATGCATCTGGGTGGCTTTGTGCAAATTGCTGACACCTCCTGGGATGTGGCCATAAACAATGCTGGTCTATCCTATCCTGTGCAATTTCTGTGGAGGTTTTCTATCAGCTGGGCCCTGGTTTCTGACAGGGCTGAATCACAAAACAGGAAAATTCCCCCTTGTTAAAGTGATTCTGTACCTACTCGGGTTTGCTGCCTGTGTCACTTTTAATGGGTAATGGATTATTAGTGCCTCCATGTTATGGGATGCAATGCTGAGAAGAAGCAGAGATTTCTAGGTCCACCTTGGCTTGTTTTGAATTGTGTCTGTTTTTAAAACCAGACACGTAGGCAAATGATCTGTGAAGGCTGTTTTGTGTCTGGTGCAGTGTGTATTTTGTTGGCCAAAGTTTGATTTTTGAACTTAAGTGGAAATGTAACTGAATGGTAAATGTGAGGCTATAGGATGCCTTTTTATTATTTGTGTAGATTTGTTATTTCCAAAATGCTGCTAATTCTAACATTCTCCTTTTTACACTGGGAAATCGAGAAGTGTGGAAGTGTGTAAAACTGATAAACACATCAGGAAAAGTTTCAGGATTGTTTAAGGTGAAAAATTAGAAATATGAGGCCTAGTCAAGGAGAATTTAATACAAGCTGAAGTGTTGTATGGCTGTTTGTGTATGTGTGTGTGCTCACCCAAGAGACTACAAGCATCGTTTTAACAGTTGTGATGCCTGCAGGCTGATGTATGTCTTGTTTCCCTGTGTTCTCTATTTTCTCCTACATTTGGTGCAGTGTAGGGTAGTGAAACATTATTTATCCCTGCAGTATAGACAGGTCTCAGAGAATCACCTACATTTTTTCTGAATATGGCCTAAAGGTTCGACCTGACCACGTGTCAGGAATAGGTATTGCAGGAAGTGTGTGTGTATTTGTGCCTGTGCTTCAGTATCTCTTGCTGACATGTGGCCTACAACATTGAGGAAGGATGTGTTCAAATGTCAGAGCTGGATGGGATTTGCAGAAGCTTGCCTGATCCTCCTTTTCATAGTCTTTTCTTCTATAAATCTTTTATAGTCCTCTCTCGTCTTTTCTTCCATGCAGTTGCCCCCTGAGTTGAGTACCCTAATTGCCTATCGTTTTTCTGTATGATCTCTGGCGGTTCCTGTATCCTCAGACACCAAGATGGTATGGATAACCTTTCAGACCTCAAAGTGCAAGTGAAGAAGAAAAGTTAATTTGTTGCTTTATAAATGAATGAATTAATGGCTTCATTACTTCTTCCTCACTAGGCCACAATGTTATATGCCCTTCTGTCTCAGCAAACTGGAAAGATAGCTAAATGTTTGGCAAGACAGTAATTGATAACATTATGGTAATTTTCCCCGTTAATGGGCACTAAAAATTTATTTTCATTTTTATAACTTGAAAATGGTATCTGCCTGCCTGCCAGTAATATGATGTTGAAGAGGGGTGTAGAAAAGGCTTTTAGGAAAGTCTATTTTTAAAAATTTCTTTACTTTTAATGTGGGCATAATTATTTTGGATTTCTCTGTATAGTAAGATAGTGATGGCCAGACCAGTAGTGGACTACTACTATTTGTGCAAAAGAGGGAATTCTGCATGCTCAGTTGGACTTTGTTGTAGCAGAGTGCTGGCGATCAAGGCATCTATCTAATGTGTAGTGGATCCTCTTTTATGAGACTGTTCAATTCAGACCATGAGAGGCACACTTGCTATTAGTAGGTGTTATTTAAAAAATAACTACTGTGCATAAGCAAACTGAATATAAACAAATTGGTGCCCTGAATAGTATGTTTCTATCATTGCCTCCATTTCTTATTTTTAAAAAAAAAATTAAATTTCTCAGAGGAATAAATTAAAGGAAAGAAGACAAAAGAAAAAGTCAATTACATTTCAGATCTGCCATCTAAAAGGGACGAACTTCTGTGCATGCATTTGAGAACTGTTCTAAAAGCTGGAAAAGGAATTACCATTTTGAAGATACTGATATTTAACTATTTTTAGAAAGCAGACATCCTGCACACGAAAAAGCATGCAAAACTCCATTTTGCATGAAGCCATGTAAACCATAAAATCTTACAGGCTCCTGATTTCAAGATGAAGAGAGTTAAATTATAAATTTTAATAGTATCTATAAATACTTTATCACTCTTTGAAATCTTTCTGTTTGCCTTTGTTCCTTACACCTTTCTCTGCAACTTCCTTCCTTTCTACTATCCGAGTCCTCTCCTTCAGAATGTACTAATTCTTTTTACATGTGCTAATAATATGGGCACATTGCCTTAGGCCTGAAATTTACAACTCAGTCAGTTCAAGATCTCATTGAAGATTTACCCTTCTTTTTAAAAAATGTTTTTATGGACTTAGTTATAAAAGGTTTCTTCACCTCCCTTGAGACTCTCTTTCTCCAATATAATATTGGCCTTGTTTCTGTTGTTAACAATATTTAACTATGAAGTTTATGTGTAAGACAAATGTTTAAAGTGGCTTTCAAATTTCATGCGGATCTGAATGTTGCTATTTTAAATATAGTCCTCCGCAATATTTATTTCTCTAAAATGTCTGTGTACTAGTCTTAATTTTTTTTCATACATAATTTCTGACTCTCCACTTTGCTGTGCTACCTCTTTATGATTCTAAATTTCTGTTGCAAAATTATCTACACAGACCGAGATTTATTTTTCTGTTGTATGCCTGACATGGGAAGAAGGGGAGAGGAGGATGAGGAGTGAGAGCAAAGAATAGCTTACTCTGAAATGAGATTTGGCTTCATTATGAAACAGATTATGCATGATGATACTTTTTGTTTTTACAGGGCTGATATTATTACACTTTCTGTATTTCTGTCCTGTGTTGTTGTGGGACATCTTAAGGGTTTCCTGTTGTTGAATTGAAAAGCCCTATCTTGAGAAAATAAGAAGCAGCAAAAATGTTATTCAAAGAATAACATTTCTCCCGTTCGGAGAAGTATGTTCCAATAGCTTGTGTCTCCTGAGTTCTTCCTAAACATGCTATTATATTCCTGCCTAAGCAAAACTCAGGCTCTGATTTGGGGGTTAAAAATGGAAGTTAAATCATTGTAATGTAAATGTGGTTCTTGAAGCTACTTCTGACTCCCACTGTAAAAACCAATAATATCTAATTGCAAGTCTCTAAGTAAAATCTTTTAGTTTCAAAGGTTTTAAACACCAAAAACTGTTTAATTCTCCCTAAAGTGCAGTCTCCAGAAAATATTTCTGATATAAAAACAATTTAACTCTGCATGTGAAACTTCACAGAAGTCATTGTGACACTCACTTTGCAGGGCAGCTTTAAACTGAAAGCCTGAGTCTTTCTGCATGACTGTTTAGCTGTGAGCCTTTGCCAGTAAATGAACTCGAGATGATTGTTGAGCCTGGTGATCCCAAGACGGCCCTGCCTTCAAGTCTGCACCTCACTACTGTGCCTGGCCAAAGAGCTACTGTGGGCCATGGTTTGCTCCATGGTAATCAGGTGACGGGGTTGGTCTGCAGTCCTAATTGGAAAGTTGTATTACACACAGAATTACACACAGAATTAACAAGATTGGAAAAGGCCATAGAGATCATTGAGTCCAACCTTTTACCTAACTTAACAGCCTATCCAACACCAATCCATCATGTAAACCATCTAAACTGTATCACTAAGTTCATCATCCAAACAGTCCTTAAACATATCCAGAGATGGTGACTCCACCACCTCCCTGGGAAGCCCATTCCAATGGGAAATTGCTCTCTCTGTGAAAAAGTTTTTCCTAATAACCAACCTAAACCTCCCCTGATGCAGCCTAAGAACAACAGGGATTTGTAGACCTCTGTTGCTTGTCACCATCAGAGCATGCAGCTGAGCTACAGCTGGCCTGTGTACTGCCATTTTGTATTTGTGGAGCAATTTCTCAGGACATACTAGGTCTTATCTCTGGCTGGCTGCCACAGGGACTGTGAATGCATACTGAGAGTTTTTCAACTTTTATGGGTTCTGATTCAGGGCTGTGAAGTGTCTCATTGTGTTAGAATTTCCTCATTTTTAACATTTTAAGTGTAAGCATGGTGTTACACTGGACTTTAATCAGAGGTTACTGCTAAGACAATTACAAGTAAAAGTAGAAATGCTATGACAAGTCTATTGTTATAAAGGTCAGTGGAAGAATTTAATAGCAAACAAGATACATATATATTTTTTGCGCCGCATACAAGTAATTCACATTACAATTGAGATGGGATGTTCAGAGAGATAAGACAGAACCAGTATAAACAACAAACCAATTGAATGGAATGTGGATACCATGTACCATCCCCTTGCAAAGTACAGCATCTTTGTATTTTAACTGCAGCGCTGTTTGAAAGGACTAGTACAGAGATCATTTTAGATTAGCAGTGTAAAAGTGTATTACCATAAAAGGGATCACCCATGTCACAGAGAAGCAGTCTCAGAAATAATCCAAGAGACTAAATTTGAATACTTGCCCCATTTTTATCTTGACAAAATGTTTTTACCTTTTGAACTTGGTGTTTGTTTATTCTGTCTGCATGTTCCTATCTTGTGGGGTTTTGATAAACCTCCAGCATGGGAGAGTAAGGAATTAATGTGTTGCACTTGGTCTTCTCCCTGAGGTCACAAGTGAGGGAACAATAAAATTCCTAGCCAGAAATGAATTTCATTGAAAGGGAACCTAGTTAACCTATTGCAAGTTATTATTCCTAATATCTGCCTGGGCGTGATTTCATGAATTTTGCATGTATGTGCTGTTTGATATAGGGGTGGAGGATTGAGCAAATATAAAATATTAGTACTGTATCATTAGTACTTATTTAAGATATAATAAAACCTACTGTGGGGGAAGGGACTAGAAGTGAAAATAGAACAGGGCCCCGGATTTTCTCATATAATTGTGTTATTTGGTATTTACTTGCCCTGGGTGAGAGTTCATAAAAAGGTGGAAGGACAAAGAATTTGTGTCTGTGTGCACATAAGATGACTAGCAAAAGTATTTGACTGGTGACTGCCCTTACATCTGTTGGTATTCATGTTGCTGTGTTAGACAATTTTTGGCCTCTCAGGATTGGAAAAAGATTTTCTTTCCTATTAAATTTCCAGAAATAAGACAAAATTACGTTGAAAATTGTACTTTTCCCTGTTTTGTCTACTGTAGTTTTCTCCTTTTGTTGACAAGCATAAGCAATGAACACCTAATTTGCACCTACATTCTATTCAGCAATACCTAAAGTAGTTTTGCTGTTGTTGCTTGATTTTTATTGTTAATTAATGCTTTTCCCTACTGTGTAAAAAATCCCCCCCCACACTGAATGGCATTTTCTTTCATATGCAACTGTACTTTGTTCTTTGTTTGCCTGCACAAAATGTGGCTCATGATGCCTATCTTCTCTTGAATGCTGCACTGTAATCTGGAGAAATTGCAAGATTTAATTACTTTTGCATTTTTGGGTTGCTTTTAACATTCTCCAAATGTGCCAGAGCACATAAAATCTGATGTAGAGTTTGGTCTGAAGAGCTCAAAAGGAGTACACAGGTGCCACTTGCCCAACATGCAGTGCGTTAAAACTCGGGTCTGTTGTAAGTGATACTTTTATAAACCAGAACCTTTGAAAAGTAGAGTTGTTTTTAAAACAACCACATGGCCGTACATAATAAACTGTGGTAGGGCTCAGTACTTTTATTAGCTAATTAAACATTTGCTGTTTTGAGAGAAATACTTCTGGAACCAACACACATGCACACACCTGAATTTATAACAAAATTAATTCTGTAGTTCTGCCATATGGAAAGAAGGCACATCTGGGAGTGGGTGGGAGAATATGAAAAGAAGCTTTTCCAATTGCTTAAAAGGGAGTTTGAAGTTTATTTTTTGAGTGAAGTGGTTAGTTTAGGAGGGAGCTCAGCAAGTTCTGAATTAGACAGGTTTTCCCTTTGGTTTACTGAACCTGAAAGAGACACTGATTTATAGGAAACGTGTCTTGCAAGTTCCAGTTCTTGGCTTTCCCTAGACACAAGTGTCATAACATGCACTTCTTACTAAATAAGACCACCATCTGCAAACATCCCCCTGTGGAATTCTTTAGGCATCCTACAGAAAAATGTACTTTTTGTACACATCTTCCTTTAAAATAAAGCTTTATCTTCAGAAGCATCACTTAATCATTTTGCTAAAAACCTCCCTGTTCTTTGTAAAATTCATGAAATAGAAAACAAAATCTGAATAAATGATAACCCGGTGAGCCACTTGCGTTCACTGTTGTAAATGAAGCTCTAACTTTGTTTTTTATCTCCAACAGACAAACAACAGAAAGGTGAATTTGCCTTAGAGGGCTACACCATCAGAATGAATAATAACCTTCGGAAGGATGCAAAGAAAGATTGCTGTTTTGAAATCTCTGCTCCTGATAAGCGCATTTATCAGGTTGGACTTTTTTTATGTTGTCTTGAAATTAAATTGATAAAGCCATTACAATTCCAGTTACTGAATTAACATTTCAGTAAAACAACCTGCACTGACATCTTAATGAAAAAAAGGAAACCCTCACTTACTTATATTGTATATTAGGAAAAAGAATGTGATTAAACGTATGTATGTGTGTTCAAATATTATCTTTTGGTCAAGAGCAAGGTAATTTATCATCTTTATCTATTGGCCATTTCAATATTAGCATTTTAATATCTATTGTATAGTCTGTGTGATTTTTTGGATGAATTGAATAGTAAAAAAAAGGAGTTAAAATATGTATCAGTGTTAAATACATATTGTATTGGTCATGGCTTTAAAAGGAAAATCTACATAAAGGCACATATCAGCTGTGCAATTCAGAGATCTATCAGCCAGACATCAATATGGAATGTAAGTTTAATAAGTTTTAAATATCTGAGATTGCGGTTGAAAGCCAGTTAATTAAGCTGTCAGGTAGTGTGTTGGAGTCTGACAAGAACATTTTTAAGAAAACTGTACCCAGCAGTCTAAAGAAATTCATGGGTGTCTTCTAATTGTCAAGGGCAAATTTTGTTCATCAGTTCTGGCTTTGACATTGATGAAGAGAAGCAGCTTTTTTCTGCACAGCTGCCAGCTGCTGATCAGAGTTTCAAATCCATCATCCTCTCCTTCAATTACGTAAATTTGTCAAAATTAGCTGTACATTATAGGAAGCATCCTTGCAAGAAAAGTACCAGAAGACATGAAAAGAATTACTAATGGTTTCTTGAAGTGATGAGAATGTTACAGTCCCTCTTTTTTATTGCTAATGAAATTGTAGTTATGTTTTTGTCATTACTGCTAGTAGTTATTAATAAACATTTAATAGTTTACAGCTGCCACCCCCAAAGAAGCAGAGGAATGGGTACAGCAAGTCAAATTTGTAATTCAAGGTAAGCCAGCCAGTAGAGCAGTAGCCTTTATTGCCAATGCTGCTTAGTGATGGTAGTTCTGTCCATTAACTTCTCTGTCATGTTAGTACATGCAGTATTCCCACATGTCCAAGTTTGAAATAGCAAATCCTAGTTTTCAATTGTGTTGTAGCTTTTATATGACCTCTCCCGTTTTGCAAGGTTTTGCTTTTTTCCAAGAGTACTAGAAATACTAGAAAGCTTGAAAGCTTTCCCTTGTACAAGATCCCTCGTATAAACTGTCCCTTATCCCTTGAACAGTATAAGAAAATAATCAGAATATACTGTAAGGAGCTGGTCATAGAAGAATTATGTTTTCATTTTGCATAAATTTCTGCATAGGCATTCTTTTCTATTAAATGTTAACCTTTTAAATTGCTGTTACATAGATTCAGAATCTAATACTATTCCTGAGGAGGAAGAGGAAGAGGAATATGATGATGTTGGACAAGTGAACAGTGAACCGACAGATGATAGCATTTATGAAGAAGTTAAAGGTACTGTTGAATTTTTTTACTCTATGACTTGTGATAATTTTGTCTTCTCTGCTTCGAGTTTGATAACTCTGATACTCCTTGATAATCTTAGTGAGTAAAGTAACATAATGAATAAAATACTTTCAGATTTTAGATTTTCCTGTGACTTTGAAAAAAGAATGTCTTCAGTTCTGAGTTCAGTTTTCTTTAGCAAGGGCATCAAAATAGTGCAGAATGTGTAAAAGAGAACTCAGGGGACTTTTGGCTCATTAACAGTTTCTGGTATGCAATTTTTTTTAATTAAAAAATTGGCTTGCCTTACAGCTTTTCCCAGCAACTTGCCCATTATTTTTTTCTTTATTCTTTTTGGCACTTGTATTAAGCAAAAGTTTGCTATTGCTCCAACTTTTACCAGCTTCTGTCTAATAGATGATACAGTTCTGAAAGAAAGCAGGATTTTGAAAGGGCTCTGGAAATCAACTGTAAATAGAGAAACATGAGTTTTGACACTGTTTTGTTTCATATCTTCCGGCATGGCTTTGATTGTACAGAAACTTTTTGCTGTGGACTTTTCAATATGTTTGAATGATTATGGCTCTAATGTCCACATGTATTTATCCGAGGGTAAAATAAAAGAAAAAGAGCTTGATGAAAGTCCTTGGAATTGAGTATAGACTTTCAAGTACTAGGAGAAAGGTAGTCATTCTTTATTGTATTTTAAGAAGCTGAGGAAAAAGAAATTCAGTTATAATTAGTTAACAAATTATATTTTAAAGTGATAGGACAATTAATAATCACTTTGTATGAAATAATGTTCTGCACGCCTTGCTGTTTGGACCACTGCAATTATCAGCAATAACTTGAGAGGAAAAATTAGTTTTGTCTTGTGGTGCTGACTAGATTCCTATATCTATTAGGTTGAATTCTCTGATCATTGGAGAAGAGAATATTTTTATGTTGTGCTTTTCATTTTAAGGTTGTTTTGGTGAACAAAGGGAGCAGAAAACACAAGTGTCTCATGAAAATGATTATCATAAAGTTCTAAAATTGTAGCAGCATGCAATTCTTTAAGAGCTGGGTTTTTTTGTTTGTTTTTCTTTTGTTTGTTTCATTTGGTTTTTTGTTCCATTTCTTAGAATTTTACCTAGACTACTTCAACAAAGAATGTATATTCTGCTGAAATGATGTGCAGTGTGACGTGCAGTGTGACATGCATGCTGAAAAACTCTTTTGCAGTGAATATAAAAAATACATTAGAGGGCTTAATCTTATAACTAGAAGATTCAGCCAACCTTTTGGAATGCTCAGGTTCTTATAAAAGGTGATCTTGTATGCTTGCTTATGCTTTTGATAAGGAAGCTCTAGATATATCCTGGGATCAAGTACTCTGGTTTTGAGCTTCACTTATCTTACCTGTTCACCTGAATCTCAAACAGTAAGTAGGTCTGTAGTAGTAATATATACAATAGTGGGAGAAGACCATTAGTTAATATATGTTTTGAGTTCTTTGCTTTGAGCTCTGTCTTCAGAGAATTGCTGCCTTGGTGTGATACTGGAGGAATTTAGAGTATTTTCACTTTCGTCCCATTTTTATGCCTTCATTTTTCCAGAAGCTGTTGTCTCCCAATGTGACCAATAAACCTGAAATGTAATGATGGGATAAAAGAAGGGATAGTTCAAGAAATCTAGCTTCAATTTTTAGCCAAATTAATTTATTTCCCTGTGATCTTGGAGGGGAGCTTCATTTTCATGTTAACAAGTAATGTTTGTCTTTCTTTATGCTTTTTCCATCTCATCTATTTGAATTGTAAACTTCCAAGGAAAGACTATCTTACCTTTTACAGTGGACCTCTTAGTTCTGACTGTCATGTGTTGACATAAGTAAAAGTAAAGCGTAAGTGTGCAATAGATTTTAGGTGATTCATTAATCTTTTTGTCTTCCATATATGTGCTTTAATTATCATATGGTGAAATGGAATTACAAACCTATGGCTCTGATGCCTTAAAGCAGTCCTTCTCTTCTTAATCCATCTCATATTGAAGAGTATTAGATGAAATGCTAGTTGACAAACCTGACAGGAATAGGCCTTACTTGTTTCTTGTATAGCTGTTCATCTAAACTTGATGGTAAAAGCACACTCCAGTTTGGTCTCATTTCCTTTAATTAGGCCTGATTGGCTGCATTTAATTGCAGTTGGCTGTCCTTTCTGTTTTCCCAGGTAAGTGAATTATGCTTTCTTGCTTTCATGGTCAAAGGGTGGAGCATCATTATCCCTGCTGTTACCTGGCATAATAATACAGAACAAATAAGGAATTCAGAATGCCTATTAAGAGAACAGAAAAAAATTATTTGTACAGCTGCAAAGCTATGCTAAGCTCTGGAATGCAGAAGGCAAATATGTTAGATTCCTGTGAAGAAGGACGAGAAATTTTCACTTTGTTTTTATCCTCAGAACATTCTCATGTTAGAGGCTTCTAATCCTCTGTTTTCATAGACTCACTAACTTTACAAATACTGAATTTCAGGGAAACAACTGATTGTACCTTGTTATTATTTATTTGGCTATAATTGGCATTTTCACAAGTATGTAAAAATTTAGAATTCTGTGTTCTCCAGTGTTTTTATGTCAGCATTTCAGAAGGAACTTTAGCCAGTTCATTTGGTAGTATTAGGTCTGGTATTTGAATAAAGAGTGTTTGGATTGAAAAGAGGGTATGGAAATTTTTGCACAGTTTTGAAAATTGGGAAATTTTGAGAACTGTTGCAGTAATTAGGACTAACTGATGCTATATTCTCTAGCTATCTCATTGCTTAGCTATTTTTTTTTCCTCCTTTTGGCAGGAGACAGTGTAGATAAATTTTCCAGGCAGAAAACCAGTATCCAGAATGGTCAGAATCTACTAGCCCATTAAAAGCACAGATTTCAGTGTTATTCACTTCATACTGTCTGCTGGCAGAGGGAGTGGGTTGGTAGTTGGAGAAGGTACAAAGAGATGTGAGAAATTTAATATTCTGATTTAAGTCACTTTCTTCTTTAATAGCGCACACAAATTCATATTTACCATAGAAGCATAATTTTTCTGGTTCTTGGTATTAGTATTTTACTGTGATTATTCGAGTAAAGTCAGGTTTGTGAGAACTGCCAAACCATTACCAACTTGTAAAACTTCCCTTGCAAGATTCTTCAGGAAAAGAAATTTTCATACTGTCTTCATCAAACTGGACTTTAGTATATTTGCTTTTTAATAAAATCACGGAGGAAAACTTGGCTAAACAAAATTAAAAATATTTTCAGTAAAGGCCCATTTTTGTTTTATTAGCCATTTATTTTCTACCTTAGTACACTCTATATAATTTTGTAGTCCACAGCTGAATGTTACAAGCTGTAACATAAAACAACATCTGAAACTGTAGTATGAAATAACTTTGTGTGTGGGTAGAGCATGGAGTGTGCATGGAGTTTCTAGTTTAGTAGTGTTTTAAACAATGGAATTCTTTGTCATAAAAGAGAACACAGGCCAGCTTTAAAGTTGTTACTGTCTGTTCTAGCCCTTGAAGACAGAATTTTTTATTAACTTGAGGTTTCAGCGACATAATTTTAAGGGCCTTCAGTATTGTCTTCTGTGGTTTCACGTCTGTGTGGAGCACATGCCCCAAACTACAATGCTAACTAGTGCCTGACACTTTAATTGTTTTCACAACCTCACGCAGTTTGTCTACTGTCTACCACACCCTTGGACAATAGGAGAAAATTGGTGTCAATCTAAGCTAGCATAGTTAAACTTCAATCTTGTGCTGAATTTTTCTGCCATTCTCTTTCTCCTCACGAATTTGCATTATAGCAGTCAGTATTTTCCAAGTTATACACTATAATTTCCGTTAAAATTATTCTAAAGATAAGTTTTGATTCTTACTTTGGTGTTGCTTATTTGGTGCATGGAGGTAAAAACTGCCCGTATAGAACAAGTAAGGCTGGAAATCCCAAAGCAATGCAGTGTGACACAAGAGTGGCACCGTGTCTTTGTGCCATCCCCTCTTAGCTTGTCCACAACATGAAGAACTTAGAGGTGAGAGAAGGTAAGGATGGTGAAATTCTGTGCTGTGACCTCCAGCCAATAAAACTTGCATCAGTTCTTAGTTTTCTGTAAATTAAATTTGAGAATTGATTCAGTCTCTGAGCCAAAGATGACGGGAATGGAAAGCTTTCTTTTGTCTTTTCATTCCTACTGTCACAAATCCTCTACCAAAAGGTTTGGTCGGCTCCAGGTATCTGATCAACAATTCTGTTTTGCAGTGTACTTGAAAGCTTAGGTAGCAAAACTCTGTAACTGAAGCAAAGCCCAGGGAAACTTAGGAAATGTCTTAACTTTCATGCAATAAGAAATGTGCTGTGCAAAGAAACACTTTGTTTACTTACTTTAAATAAAGTCTTTTAAATACTTTTAAAGTTTTATTGGTATTGTTTCAGAGCTGATTTCCGACATTGAATATGAGGGTAGGGAATGATCATCCTATTTCTTTATTATGGTTGTTGCTTTAAACAGCTTTATTTTTTTCTTACAGTAAACCACTCCAGTTAGGCAGTATAACTTAATACCATCCTCATTCACACTTCCTGCTGGACTGCTTGAGTTTTGAAGAAGTAAATTGGTTTTATGATGTTATACCCCTTTCATGAATATGAAAGTGGGGGAAAAAAAGATCATGATCTCTGGCTTACCTCTTCTTGGGAAGGAGGAAGTAATGATTATGTAGTGGAGTTTCAATGTAAGTTTGATCTTTTGCTTGTGAATACAAACTCATGGTAGATATTTGTGTTCTTAAAATGTAGTGTCAGAAATACCGATTTTTTCACACTAGAAGTGAAGATTTCACTGCACTGTATTAATGAAACTTTGTCTTATTTTGCTTAGTTTTCCATATATCACAGTCAGGGTATTTGGGCCCAACACAGTGTTTGGTGTGAAGCAGTCTCAGTTGTGCATTACAGCTATACAATCATTTCCTAAAACCAGTGGACTAAAAGGAAAAAATTGTTAATCTGTCATTGCAAACCAGAGCAGTAGGTTTAAGTCACCAGAGGCGTGGGTGATTATGGAATCAGAGGTGTTACCTGTGATCATTGCTGTTAAGTCTTGGTATATGGTCCAAATTCTTCTCAGCAATTGCTGCTTGCTTCAAGTAGTCAGGGAATTCTTTACTTCTTGTCGGCAGAAGTTGTGTATAATGCTGATGTGCTATCATTTTTTTTTCACACACGGAGAGTTCTAAATGGTTTTAATTTGCAAATGATTTCAAAGTATAAAATATAAGTAGGGTCTGGAATAATTGAAGTTTGGAAGACTGGATGTAAGATCAGCATTTTTGAGCATAATACTAAAGATAATTGTCCAAGGTAATTACTGAAATTTTTTTGAATAATTTCTATGGAAACACCTTTTACATTCAAGAACATAGCAAGGAATTTTTCCCCCTTAAAAACAATGAGGATTCTTCAAAACAATTTTTCAAAAATTGGATCCCAGCGTTCTTAAGAAATTAGTATTTTCACTTGATTAGCCATTGTATTATTTGAATATATGGAGTATTTTTACATATACTATCTTCCTGATAGACAGATTACCAGAATACAGACAAGGAGGCACTACAGGTCTTACTCAGTTTGCTGTAATTCAAAAGTAATTAAAATAATAAATAATAATAAATAATAAAAAGGCAGTGAAAAGCAAATATGAACTACCTTTTAGTGTCAGGGAGTAGTAAACAAAAAGGTTTTTTCTAGGTCTCAGATGTGTTGGTTTTGCTGTCTTGATTACTGGGATTTGGGATCTACTGATAATCTTTGATGATACACCAGACATGGAAACGATTGAAAAACAATCTTTTTCAACTGGTTATTGCTGAATCCCAACAGTTAGGATGAAATGTAGCCATGTCTGAATTCTCCATCACTCTGTGTTTTGAGGCATTGTGCTTATGAGATTTATGTATACTTTGAAGTGTCCTTCAGCTAGTACTAAATGCTCAGAGACATGAGTTATTGAATCCAGACAAATATTTAAATACATTGCTTCCACAAGGTGGTTAGGAACTTGATAGCTGGACCTCAGTTTTTGTTTTAATTTTAATGTAATACTAAATCTAAAGAGGGAACCCTTCTTTCTATTGATGTTGGGTGTCAGTGATGGAAAAAGAGGTAAGACAATCTAGTGTAGCTGAAAAGACTGAGATGTCCATTGAGTGATTAAGTGGCAAGTCTTTGCTAGGAAAAATAAGGTTTGAAGGCTCTTCTGCATTTCTTTTAGAGTGAATATGAAATGGCAGTGTGTGAACAACAGGTGGCTCATAGCTGTCAGAAAGCCTACTGTTTGTGATGCAATTCAACCCCTGCTCCCTCATCATATGCACGTTTACAAATGTGCAAGTGAGGAGGCCAGTAAAAGTGGAATAATAACTGAGTATTTTTATTTAGTCTGATTTGCACAGGTATATTGACTCATGGGACTTTGGGTGGGTTTGTCTACTGATAAATCCTCTTAGAAAAGAGTGTTCTTTATTAAGTGTTACACGTCTGCTGCAGAAAGTTTGGTCAATTGTGAGAATGCAGTGAATTACACTATAGTAAATAGAAAATATGTGCTGTAAAGTTTAGGTATTTATTCTTGTCTTTTTGAAATTCATGTGAGACTTCATAGTTTTCAGATGTTTCAGGCTTCAGAGATTTCAAAGTTTAGAAGTGGAGAAAACAGAAGTGACCGTCCTGACGTTGTGGTCAAGTGTTATAACAAATTGAAGGAATTCATGTTGGAAAGGCTGTGTTTATCAAAATTTCAGGTTAGCAATGGCTGAATTTTATTACTGTATTTCAGAGATTAAAAGAAAAATACCCTAAAGCCCAATCAGAGCAAAAAAAAAAAAAAACCCAACCAAAAAAAATAACACCAAATAAGCCAGGGTTTACTGTCTGTTGTCTTGGCATTTTAAAGCGTATTTGCTGGAAATAAGAAGACACAACTTAGTAATATCTAAAAAGGAAGTATATTTAGTTATATTTGTTTAAGGAATTCTTTCAAAGACTAATCAGCACACAACTCATTGAAATGTATTTACTTACTTCAATAAGATATTTTATTGCAAGTACTGATCAGTCATTTTTATACTATTTTCTGTGCACCAGCACCTAACAACACCATTGATTTGTAAAACCAATCTGAAGTGAACGGTTTGTGACAGATACTGTTACTAAGAGACAGAATCCCATCTCAGAAAAATTTGTCACCCTGATGAGACAAAATCACACAATGTAATTTTGCTTGTGTCATACTTTTTTCAGTGTTGGCTCTCTCTCTGGCAGCTGGCTTCATGTTAAATGTGAACCAAGATTTGTTTGTACATACATGTCTTCAATGGGTTATGGACCCAAAGTTTGAAAACAAAATAGTTTTCTATGGTAGCACTGTTTATATTTGATTAAGAAGCAGTGCAATAGTTCTAATGCAAAGCATTCAGAAGAAATGTTTTGGTATATGAGATAGTTTATTAACCATAAATTTGAGGAATTGCTGCAGTTTAGCAAGTTCAAAGCAAAATGTCAATTGTATTATGTATATTTATGAAAATGGAAATACTGGGCCTGCTCTACTTCTTGGGTATAAATGTGATAAATACTATACAGATAGATCAAGGAACCCTTACTTTTTGAGTTTGTGATGGAATGACTGCATATCAGGCTATTAAAACCATTAGATAAAGTTTTTTTGAGAAACAAGAGCAACCAGAGGTTATGTGGTGCCTCAGGCTATTGCTTCTTAACTTGTCTGGTTTCCACAAGGTAGCTATTAAAGAACCATAATTTGTACGACTAAATTCCCAAATAAGACCCAGCAAGGTGAATTTTAAAGGCTGAATTAATCACTGTTCTATAGATACAAATCTCTCAGTTGAATTTTTCAAGCTTAAGAAAGGCATCAGCACAAATCCTTCTGTATATGTCTTTTCCTCTCAGTGTGCTACTCACTTTTCTTCCCACTCTCCTCAAAATGGAGGAATTAGTCAAACAATATACTACTAATTAACCAGAGCTTCATGAGTTTTTCTGGCTGTATGGTTGCATATCTGATTTGTTTGTGTGTTACAGTGTACTGTGCTTACAATAGATATCTTGTTTAGTTTACACCTGTATAAAGCAGGTAACATAGGAAAAGCTCATTTACTTGTTTTAGATCCTACTCCCTTGGACTGGGTAGGAGTCTTTGAAAGAAGCAGAGTGGCAGCTCCTGGGAAATGAAAATGGTCAGTAGGGTACAGCTCCTAGACCACACAGTGGACTAAGCAGAGAGGGCAAGATGCAGCAGTCTGCTGTGCCCTATAGTAGAGAGAGGGATGTTCCAGGGAAGGCACAAATATAAGCTTCAGAAGCAAAGGGAAGAATGTTTTCTTAAGAAGCCAGAAGAGACTGAGGAAAGTTTTTTTGCAACTTAGTGAGATTGGGATTGGAGAGCAAGGTAGGAGGAAAATTTTCTCATCCAGAAAGGGGATGGTTGTCACAAGGCATATTTTGTTTCCGTCTAACTTTTCCTAGCAGATCTTATTTTCTTCCGCCTAAAAACTCCAAGTTTGTGTTTTAATGAAAACTAGTTTAAGATCTCTTAATTCTTTCAATGTCCTTAAGGAAGAGGTTCCAGTACTTTGGTGTGTGGAAGCGTTTTGTCTTAGCAGGCTGTAACAATTATTCTGTCCTTGAATCTTGAAGGCAACTGTGAATAAAACTGGGAATTAAAGGAAGGAATGGCAGTTTCAAAACAAAGCATTATCTACAGGAAAGCCTGAGGATCCTAGCATGAGGGTCATGCTTCCGTTGTTCCAATGACCAAATTTATACATGTTTGCTTACCTCTCTCAAATTTTATTTCCTTAAGAATTAAGAATAGATATTAGGAAGAAATTCTTTGCTGTGATGGTGGTTAGGCACTGGGACAGGTTGTCCAGAGCAGTTGTGGATGCCCGATCCCTGGAAGTGTGCAAGGCCAGGTTGGATAGGGCTTTATGCAACCTGACCTAGTGGAAGGTGTCCCTGTCCATGGCAGGAGGGGTTTGAACTCCAAACCCAAACAATTCTGTGATACTATGATAAGAAGTGACACATTTCATTACTAAATGTTGAACAGTAGTTTCAAATAATTCAATGAAAAAATGTTCAAGATAGATATAATTTTGTCATAACAGCTATATAAGTCATAAGACTTAATTTCTGGTTAAACTCCCTAGCTCAGGCCTACAAGCAGTGCTTGTACAGAGCAAGTGGGACTGTGTTGTGTCTCTGGCACAAGAGCTGGGTAATCCAAAAGTACCAGCCGTGAGTGAATTTAAGTCATATGGCATTCTAGAAGGTCTGGGTTCTTCTGAGATAAAACTGCATGCCAATTCCGCATTAACCTGGGGAACAGTTGTCATCTCCTGCTTATGAACCATTGCCGTGTCCCACTGTCCTACCTCTTCTCTCTTAGGTGCAATGTTTGGCATGTAGGGCTAGTAAGATCTGATATCCAGAGCTGCCAGTCCCACTCTTGACCTAATATATGAGAATCAAGGAATGGGATAGTATTCGTAGAAATGAAGATAAGAATGTTACCCAAAATAAGGTATGTGTAAACTGTCTGCATTGTGATTATAATTTTCTGTGTATTTCTGATTTACACAGAATTACACAGAATTAATAAGGTTGGGAAAGGCCGTAGAGATCATCAAGTCCAACCTTTACCTAGGTTAACAACCTGTCCAACATCAGTCTAACATCTATACCATCTAAACCATCTAAAACATGCCACTAAGTTCACCATCTAACCTATGATAACCTATTTACCCTGATACTAGTGAATCATAGCAAGAATATTTTCACTTTATTTCTTCATTTTAGTTGGAGAAAGGATTTAGCATAGTTGATGTAATTTCATTTAATAGTCTGGGCCGTAAACAGTGCAAAGTAGCAGTGGTGTGGGTTTGTTACTTTTAATGGAAATACACAAAAGGTGAAAGGTGCTGGATTTTTTTTGTCAGTGTGCAGTTAGAGATCAACACAGGGAATGCAAAAATGTCTTGGTAGTAGAATTTTAAAAGCAAAGCATCTGGGAGCCAGACTTTTCTTGTGGAAACATGCCAACAACTGTATTGTGTTTCCTTTGACTAAAGTGAGCTATGCCTTGTCTTTTGTCCCTTTTTTGAGTAAATTAATTTCTGAAATCAGACTATAAATTCAAATGAATTAACCCTGCAGATTATTAAAAGATATTTTGTGGTTTAAGCAAGATAATTTTTTTCTGAATTCTATGTATGTAAATATTATCTCAAGTCACCTTTGTCGCAATTAAGGATATGTAGTTTTCAGAAATGGCTTTTAAATATGTCTGGCTGCTGATCAATGAGTATAAGAAACTTCACTTGACATTTACAGACTTTTTCTGTCTGTCATATAAATTTAAGCCTGAGAAATATAACTGCTGTACATGATTGTCAAATAACACTGTAGTACAGAGTTATACGGTACAGATTAGTTAATTGAATATCTGATTACTAGATGTATTTACATAGGGAAATATTTATATTTTCTATATAGATTTTAATAGCCACCACATTTATTTTAGAAAAACATTTTAATAATAAAGTTTATAAAATGTCATGTTGAACCCTTAAACTATTTACATAACTAAGAGCTTATATGGGTTGAGAGAACAAACAAATTTATTTTAGTTACAGTGAATTCACATAAATCTTTATTATGTTTATATATAAGAATGTACTTACATGCATGCCACATATATTTAGGCGAGCAGTCTCTAGCAAAAATTCCTCTGAACCCACATTGGAACTATGGAATCGACTTAAAAATTGTTGGCTTTTTTGTCCCTTCAAGATACTAATTTAGATTCTGTCCAATAATTACAACAAATACTTTTTAGGAAGGGTGAGGGGGCATAAAGAAGGAAGCATTTTTTGTTCATCAGCTAAATAATTGGATGAGCATGTGGAAACATTAAACCCCAGAAGCTTTCCTCTACATTGTGGAGGAAGTAAGAACAGTATCTTAAAATATTTAATTCCTTTTTTAAATGTTCAGATACAGATTTAGGTAAGATGCTCATTGCCTCAATTTTTTATGCCAAATTTGAGGCTTTAGAAACACTTTTACAATTGGAGCCAAAATTGTGCTTTTGTTGAAATTTGACATGAAACTTTACCTTCAGAGATGCTTCTGTTCAGGTCTGGAAGTTATCTAACATCTTGATCAAAAAAGTATAAGTAACTTTTAAAAAAGTACCTAACCAAACTTAAGGAATTTGTAAGGAGCTGGATATTGAAGTCACTTAAGAAATTTTTACCTTGTTTGATGGCCTATCAAATGATTTAATATATTCTGACCAGTTAGCATATAGGATTAGACAATTCTAAGACAGTTGATTTCTGAAAAAAAAAAAAGTCCCTGAAATAATGACTTTATTTGTAAATACAAAGTGTCTGTGAATTTAAAAATTGGATATGAATGAATGAGTTTCTGGAAGTGGATCTCTCTGTAATTTCTTTTATTCTTCATTATAATCATTGTGTGCATACCCACCATTGAACTTGCTTGTGATGACCTTTATCTTTTCTCTTGAGAAGATTTACTATTATCGGGTCTCTTTCTTCATGAGGAAATAAAAAGGTCAGTGCAAACCCCATCTCTTATTTCTATGCAGTGCACCTTGCACTTTGGCATATTTGTATTGAATTTTATTAATAATAATTAGATCATTTTGTCAAAGAAATTTTAGTTTTCCAAATTTAGGCATTCTAAGTGGTCTTCCATGGTAGGTACTCCTGCTTTTCCTACCTGTTTTCTGTCTCCTCTCCTCACAAGCTTGCTATTGGTATAACTGAGATTTTACATACTTCTGTTCCTCCT
Source organism: Serilophus lunatus (assembly GCA_013399895.1). NCBI lineage: Eukaryota > Metazoa > Chordata > Aves > Passeriformes > Eurylaimidae > Serilophus > Serilophus lunatus. The sequence goes on along the minus strand of VXBA01003768.1, from coordinate 1,841,904 downwards.
AATTCTGTCATACTAGCAATTTTTTCCTTCTTGAACCTAAAATTGGCAAACTGTAAATTCTTTTGCATCTGCATTTGTCTAATAAAGGGAATCTAGAGAATGTAAGGATTTTGAGTTTTGTTTGTTTAATTGGAGATTTTAGATTATTTGTTGTCTGAAAGACTAGTGCTAGGAGCTGGTCAACTAAGTTGATTCAGCTGTCAATCAAAACATGACTGAACATCGCTTGTTTGCAAGAAGAGCTCCAAGGGGGAAGCTGGGTTCATGAAATCTTAATATATTCATAACTAGAACCAGGAATTGCCTCTGTGGATTGTTCAGTTGTCCTAGTAAATATATTCTGTTCTGTCGTTCAGGTGACTGAGAATGTTTTTTCATCCCATTGTGATAATTTCTGCATAAAGCCTGAAGGATCTTATGAAGCCCTAGAAAGAGGAACTTTCATTCTAACAAAGTCTGTATTTGGTAAACGTGCAAAATTTATAGGGTCGGAAGAGGATATTGGCTGTGACTACAGAATGAGGCAAAGGCAGGAAAGCAAAGGTACTGGAACACTTGGTACTGTGTCAAGGAAAGAAAAAGAAAGAACAGTGTTAACAGGCCTCAGCAAGTAGGGAAGTAAAGCAATTTACATTCACCTACATTTCCTGAAAATTGGTAAAATCATGCACAGTAGAATGAGAAGATCCACTTCGCAGCAGCTGTGGATGACCTTGCCAACATTGTTCAGTTTTCTGTTTTGTGTGAGACTAGCAATTTTTCCTCCTAGGAGATAGATGTGTTCTTTGATCATATCAAATGTCATCATGTGACTTAGTCTTCATACTTTCTGCCCTAAAACATTATAAAAAAATACCTTCTGTAGAAGAATATTTTGGGGTTTTTTTCCAGTTGACTAGCGAGAGATCATAAAATATCCTCTGACTTCTAAAAACATGATTTTTAATCCATTGTGCTAGTGTAGTTCATGTGAATGGCTATGTGTATAGTAATTTTTTTTTCTCAAACAGTTCTCAAGTGTACTTATTTTTCTCTACTACTTCATTCTGTTATTATTCTTCATAGCAATAGTTATATGATCCAAACAATGTTATTCTGTTCAATCCTAGAGAATTGCAGGCTTACAGTGTGTTTATTTACTCTTTAGTTTATCAAATGCTGTAACTCTAAAGTGCTTTTGTTAAGAAGAGGATGTTATATCTGCATTTTGGTTTTGATTAAGCCAAACCATAACATATGCTTAGATTCACTGGATGGTACCATAGAAAGGTTGTTTTGAGAGGTTTTTTTCTCCAGAAAATGGCTAAATGGTATGCCAGTACTCCAGTATCACTTCTCCTGCTTCTCATGTCCTTTTCCTACAACACCAATCTTGAGTTACTTTATAAAACAATCTACTAACCTTTTCTATGAGGATGATGAGGTAACTTTCCCAAGGTCTTCTCAATAGGAGGCAGTGATTCACTTTTAGCTGAGACAGCTTCGTTAGTTATTCAGATTGCTTAGACAATAGGGAGTAATGGTGGTGCACAGTAGCACCTTTTTGAGATACAAGGAGTGCAGCTGAGAGGAAAAAAGTGTAGGATTTCTCAAGGAATACAGGAAACCTCACATCTGGAGACCTGGCAAGATATGGACGAAAACGGGTAATTTGAGCTAATCCTGTTCTATGAAGTCAGCAGTTTTCAACTGTCTCATACATTAGCTATTAAAATGCACAGATTCTGTAAACTGCTGCCAAACAGCTTAGTATGGAGTAGCAAAAGAAGCCAAATGCTGTTTCCTAGAAACCTGATTTAATGTTCTGAGTTAGAGCAGGGTGGTAGACTGGGGAATTTCCACTGGTCCCTTCTATCTATCTATCTATCTATCTATCTATCTATCTATCTATCTATCTATCTATCTATCTATCTATCTATCTATCTATCTATCTATCTATCTATCTATCATCTCTAAGTATTTAATGACTCTAGCTTTTTCACTTTGTACAGCCAGTGCTGCTTATTTAAGGCCATTGGGAGGTCAGGGCATTGTTAATATTAATAGCAGACTTCTGATACTGTCAACTGGTTGGACAAAGTGGTGCATATACTCGACTTCACTTCAGAATTTATAGAATGATTATTTTCAAAGAGCTGGTTAAAACTTGTACAGAAGTGTTAGCTGGTAGTCTCATCCAGTTTATTTAAATGACATCTTTTGCTTCAATTTTGGAATCAGACCTGGATCATGCATCATGTGTTGGGAGAAATTTGGGCTAGGAATTGACATGGGTTGTCCTCAACTAATGCTGAAGCATCTTAGTGTGCATAATATTTTTCATTAAAATGTATTTTTTTGTTGTTCATAACTCAGAGATCTTTCTATGTTCTCTTGGAATACAATTCTGAATTGCCTGTTTCCTTCCCATCATATTTCTGAGCATACTGGTGACCATTTATTCAGATGCAACTTCTGCTTCTGCTCATATGTTGACATCACCTCATCTGCAATCCCAGTGTTTAACCTGTGTTGGAATGACTCATTTCTGTCACTATCTCCTCTGCTTGTATTGTGGAAATTGGTTTTTTTTTCCACTCAAGTTTGTCATGCAGTAATATAATTTCTCTGTTTGAGCTGTTGGGTAATAACTAGCTGACCCATGGAAGTAGGAATAAAATAAGAATTGTCCTTTCTTCTGTCATGGTAAGAAATTCTTAAATTTATCTCTTCTTTAAATAGCAACCAACTTGTTTTCCACTTCTGTCACTGTCCTGGATGCATTTTCATTCTCTTACCATGAATTCTGGTACAGTCGGATGAAGGTTTAATAAAACAATAGTCTGTCTCCACCTTTCTGCTGTCCCCAAGATCTCACACTATGGCTAGAGAATAGCATCTTCAGCAGCCTTTTCTAAGCTGTTTCATTGTTTACAGAGTACACCAGGCTGCTAATGTGAATGCAGGGTGAAATGTCAAGAAACTGTGTGTAAATATGCCAGTAATCTGCCATGTCCAAGAGAAGCTGGGGGAGAGGGACAGATCTCTGGGAATTTTGGAGGATTACCAAAGCTAGAGTTTTGCTAATTGACGTTGGAGATCTATCCGTACAGAATGGGTGGATCTGGAGTCTAAAAGAAAACACCAGAAATTAAAATATCTGCCTTTATAAGTACACACCAAGGCAAGTAAGCCTGGGATAAAGCAACACATGGAGGATTTCTGACTTATCAAGCTGCTTAGGCTAAAACCCTATAAGAGTTTGTGTGAAGTGTATAGGCATGTACAGGTGTGTATATGTTGAGAATATTGCAGAGGACCCCATCCCAAAGGCTGGGGAGCACTGTCTTCAGTAAGGCAACTTGCTGGCCCTGTGTAAACCAGGTCATTAATACTTATTCCTTTGACCCCAGATGGTCAGTAGCCCTCCCTATTCATGCCAGCAGTAGTTGTCAGTTTTGCCAAATTATACATTTAATCTTGTTCTTAAATTTTGTATGTTTATTACTCCTTCTCTGGAAATAGTAAATGTTTCTTTGAACAAATACCCTTGTTTGTTAAAAATTGAGTTCTCACTAATTTTTTAAAAATTACAAAACTGTATTGATTCATGTTCCTTATTAGAGTAATAACCCATCTGTTATGGGAGTGTGTCAATTCATAAAATTATAAATCTGTGAGAGAAGAAGATCTTGACTCTTTTCCACAGTAAGCACTTACTTGGATTCAGAAATTCTTGTTTACATTTGTGCAGAATCGTTATTTTGTACCAAAAAAGCAATATTTGGAAGTAACACTTGTGCTGTTGACACGCCATTGTGTCTTTCACTTTTTCATGAGCATGTTGACCCGTGATACTCAGTGCCTGCAGAGTTGATGTACATTGTTTGTTTGCATGCGTCTGTCCTCCCTGCTCAGTACAATAGTAAAGACACTGTGTGGGTTTTATTATTTAATAATACAAGTATTTTTGTGGGAGGTCTGTCTTACAAGACCTGTTTGTTTGCTTATAACCTTCTGACATCACAGTGAGATTTCAAATGAACATAATAAATGTGTATGACAAGTGTGTGATTGCTTGTATCATTATGAAATAGATGAAAAATTAGTTCACTGCAGTAGTTTTTATCTGAACTGATCAAAACATCTTCCAATGATTTTTCTAACACTGTGTTATTGGAATAATACTTGCACATGTTGTGTTCTGTGCTGCAGCCGAGAGGCATGTAAATACAAGCTGCTTATTTGCAAGTAGCTTCCAGATTTGCAATATGATTGCTATGGAAACCACACAATGAAAAGCTTATAACCATCTGGGTGGTTTGGTAGATTCTGCTGCATAGCTGAGCTGGTTTTGTTTACTGTTATCAAAGTGGTGAACAGAATATATGAACCCACAAACTGGGATCATCCAAGGTGTAAAGTAGTATTTTGCAATGACAGTGTGTTACAAACTGAAAGACAATAGAATAGCAAATAATAATGGCATTAAATTTGAGTCTAATGTAAAAGTGATTGTTAGCAGAGGAATCTGCTAAGTTTATGCATATTTTTCACAGAGATACCACATTCCACTGGAGGAATGTGCTGTTCGAGCCAAACTCTTATCCATTTTAGTCGAGTAGTCTGACTTCTTTTCCCCCCTCCCCATTTAAGAAAAAGAAATCGGAAGAAAACAAAATCACTACATTTGTGTAAAATAATCTCAGCAACTGTAGAATTAATTTTTTACTTTTAAAGCTTGTGGATTATGTTTTCGTTTCTTTCTTAAGACTGCAAATTGAATAAGTAAATTGTTTTCAACAACTTTCATGGGCTAAATGAAAAAACCTTTTACAAATACACATCTGGTTCCTTGATAGGTTGTCACAAGAATTTTGTAGGTTGTTTGCCATTAAAGTCTCTTAAGTGTCAGCAGAGTATGGAACATAATCTACAGCTCTGGAGGAGTTCACTTGTTTGATTACTGTAGATTCATCTCATTTTGACATAGTGAGAAGATGGACAAGAATATTTTCTCACTGCAGCGGTAGTGATGATACGAAGAAGATATAAAGAAGAAAAATTGGACCAGATTCTTTATACACAGTATCTTAACCAGAAGGACTTCTACTATATTCTTTTAATTTAATTTTTCATCTTTTGACTCTGTGCCATGTTGCAACACAGACTTCAGCATATTGCATCAGACTGCAGCTGTAATTCCTGAAGTAATAAAGGTTGCTGTGTTTAAAGGACACCTCTTGCACACAGTTAGTGCTTCCAGACATAAAACCAGAAAACACTAGTAAGAACCACAGCTTCTTTTTTACTATACTAAACCAAGGCTATTACAACTGCTCCAGTCTGAGCATGATCACATTATCAAGTAGTGTGGACCATTTGCACAGATTTGTGCCAAGAACTTCATGTTTGTTGTACATGTTTTAGAAGAGGCTTCCTATGGAGTCACGTCAGCCTGGTACCATGGACTGAACACCCATTAGCAGCTAGACTATGCCCAGTGTGTTTCTGGAGTGCCTCTTCCAGTGTAATTGCACCTGAAAGTTTGTCCATTCTATGACAACTTTGTAGTGTAAAGCAAAGTGGGATAAGTGGGGATATATGTGAATATGGACAGTCTTTGTTTGAATGTGTGGCCTTTTCAGTATTCCAAAAGCTTAGATTCAGACATTTTCACATCTTCACGTGTGGATCTGGTGCACTCTTGTTTCTAGGACATACATTTTTCAGGGGGATGCATATATTCTAAATTTTTCCATGAAGCCACAATGCATTCTACATGTATTCAGCTGTACCTCATGAAAAAATGTCTTCAAACCTCTGCTGCTGTTTTACTTCAGTTGAGATAATCCTCTACTGGAGTCAGTCCTCACTTTAAGCTAATCTGATGACTGTGACAAGTGGTAGAGTTAAAATCCACAGTACATTCAACACATCAACTGATTTAGGTCCAAACATTCAGTAACATATAATATCAACATTTATTTAATCAAAATATAGTATAATACAGTGTGTGTTGGATGAAGCTGAGTCGTTCTGGGAAAAGGGAGCAATCCTAGAAAATGTGACTGGTACTGGGATACTTCTCCCTGTGAGTGGTGTACCTGTGGTAGAGAAGCCACAGAATGACAGTGCCTCCTAGTGCTCCAGACAGCACCTAGGGATGCATTTTTACCATTTATGCTCGGATTGAGAGTTCTTAAAATAAACAAATGAGCATACTTGGAAATATGCAACAAGCCTAATGCCAAGTAGGGGAATACATTCGAATGCGTGAAATAGTTTAGAGTGTTTTGTATGTACTGCAGCTTCAGATTTCTTGTATTCTACTGTTGGTTTGGTTTGTTTGTTTGTTTTGTTGTTTATTTTTTCCCTTGCCTTAAAAAAAATAGCTTATATTCATCTTGACCAGATTTTTGACTAGTGAAGAGTCAGACAGCAAAAGCTTTTGCTGGCTTAGTAGGGCAGAATTTCGAAGCCCTTTGTAGAATGAATCTAATGATGTAATTGTAACATTTGTAGGACTGTGTATAGAGGTTAGCAGCAATTATGCATTCATTTCAACAGGTCTACTCTCGTGCTTTAAACATCTGCTTTAATGTTTGCAAGAACAGTCTTGTGGATAGATTAAATTTTTACAAGGCTAAAAATCCTTTGAACTGTTCATATAAAATTCACTTTTTGTCAAAGTAAATGAGCAATTACATAAAAGTTGCACAATACGGAACATTTTAAAAGCTGAGAGTTCTTTATCTGTTATTTGTCATTAGTAAAATATCGAAATTGGTTGTTGAAATGTATGCCTTAAAAAGAAGCATGACTATCTGTGTAAGATGTGAGAAATAGCAAAGTCAAATAGTTTAAATGTATTAAATGTCCAATTCTCGTTTGAAAAGTGGATTTATCAAAATACTATTTCCTCATTTGGTACAGCAGCCTCATCAGTTTTGATATACTGTAACTGCCAATGTAAATTTGTTTCTACTTCCTTATGAACCTAAAGACAGAATACAGCTAAACCCCTCAGAGTTTATTCCATTTTTTGCCTCATCAACAGAATTGTTGACTGTGAAATGTGAGGAGCAGATTTGATGTCCCTGTACTGAGTGGAATGTGGATTTACTTAAGTGGGGGTCTGGGCATGAGAGAGTTCCCTGTCTGTGCCGGACAGGAAGTATGGAGCACATCTTTTGAAATTGCCTGTGGGGATTTCAGAGTGTTCCAAGCCTCCTAGCCAGAAAACATGCTTTGGAGCTGATCACTACCAGGCTTTCTCTTTTCTTGCCTGCTAAACTTGCAGTAAGTTATTTGATACAGTCTGGCTTGCTTAAAACCATGGCCAGGCACAGTGGACAGGAGCAGCGAAGGCATGGCGTCTGTAGTGGCTGTGTTCTCATCATGCAGGTATCGAGCCAGTGTGTCTGTAGGACAGTGTTGAAGGCAAAACATCCTCTGCCTTCTCTGCATACTGCTCTTTAGAACTGAGTTCTTGCATGGGCTGGAATACTTTTTCAATCCTAGGTTTCATTTTCTTTATCCTGGCAAGAAATGCATGCAGCAGAAAAGGACACTTATTCTAGTTGTCTCAGAATGACTCAAAAACAGCAGAACTGCAGTTCTATATGACCGCATTCAGAGCAGAGTGAAAAGGGAAACAGATGTTCACAATTGAAATTTTGAAAGAAAGCTCTTGGAGTGTTTGGATGGGTGGGGGAAACCACAGAAATAACAATGTTCCGACTTCTGCATAAATGCAAAATAGTAAACGGGGTTTACAATCTGGAAATGTAGAGTATGGCTTTCAGACTGATGTGGGCTGTAATTCCTGAGCTGAAGTATGCCTTCAGAGTTTCATTTGCAGTTATGTTTTTTTTCAGAACACGCTCCTTCAGAGGCTGAAGTGCCAAGCGAAGAGAGCCAGGAGAAAGTTAGCTCTGATTCAGGTAATTAAAATCTTTCCTCTTTATTTTGTATATGCATTTGCTTTTTGCCTTTATTTTCTTTATTTTCTTTCATTTGCCATTTTAAAATAATGTTTTTATAGCTCTGTAAAACTGTCTTTTTTACCTGAGTATGTGATGGCTGCAAACTGCTTAGCACCACTTAGGATGCGTGAAAACCACTTGAGAAGGATTTATAAAGTAAGCCAATTTATACAAGGTATTCCTTCCTGAATTACTTTGTAATGACTCAATTAGCTTTCATTTCTGCACAAAGGAGATTTAGTTGCATAAATTAGCTTATCATCATTGAGGAAGTGTCACTGCTAAAGGACAGTTTATAGATACAACATGCAGTTGCTGTCAAACCTATAAGAATGTAATATAGACATCTGTGTATACTTTGTGCTTGAGCAGAACAGACTTCTGCCATTCAGAGACTAACAGGGGACAACAAGTTGCCCAAGGGACTGACAATGTAGACGTCTCTGAAAAGGTCAACTTGACACAGGCTCTGACAATCGACCCAAAGCTCTGTCTTCTTTGATAAAAATCAGATAAACTTAAGACCACTAATTGATCTGCAGCCTGTTTAAATGTTGGCCATGCATATCTTCATTGCATATGATTACCACAGAAAGCAAATGAATTGGGTAAGAAATGCCAGAGTCCAGTGACAGCAGCGTAAAAATTGGAAAAGGACACAAATGCCCAGAAAGGCTGTGAAGGATATTCTCTCAGCTTTAGCTTGGCGAACTGCCCTTGTGCTAATTATCGCTGGGACTGGAAAAATAGCTGCATACACCACATAAAGTCATACGGCCAGACAACTTTCTTGACAGAAAGGTATTTCCAGTTATGCTTAAAAACAAGATATATTTGTGCTTCAAGGGCACAAACCTTTAGATAAACTATTGGTGATTTGACACAGCAAGCAGAGAAGAGTCGTTTCTTATCAGACCTTACACCTTTCTGAGATCTGCTGCATTGTAACTGTGACCTGCACTGACATGCAATCTGGCTCTCCTTCCCCCATCGTACATAATACACATAATTCTTTCAGGGCTGTCAAGGAAGGGGTGGGCAAGAAGAGTTCCTTTAGGAAGTAGCTCTGCAGTGCTCTTCCTGCTGCAACATGTGGAGAGGAAACAGAGGCCTGATTTCCTGACCCGTACAGGAAAGCAGGAACAGGTTGCTGTGAGGAATTTTGGGTTGCTTTTCTTGGAAAGGAAACAAGAACCAAGTCATCAGATGCTGTTAGCATTGTGCTCTGCTAAAAACATGTGTAAAACAACATGACTCATAACAGCCTTAATATTTAGTACTCATTTAGACATTACTGTAATTATAAGAGTGTGTTGTCATGATGGAGCATGGGGTCAATCCAATTATAAAGTTGCCAAAAGCATTGGTTTTTTTCACTAATGTATCTTCCTGAAGTTCTAATTGGTCATACTTTTAAGAAATCAAAATGTTAGCATCTACATTTTTGAAAAGTTTTAACTGCTATGGGAACAGCCTTATCAGTCTTACTAGTATTTGTACACCTTTGAAAATTCCATATTATTTCCCCCCAGATATCAGATGCATTTCAAGCAATAATTTTCTCATCTGATCTTAGAGTTCACTATTTAACACTGGAAATTTGTTTGACTTTAGGCCTGAGTTGACATATTCCTGATGGACATCACATCATAAATATCTGACTTGACTTGAGAATATTTCATGATCTTCCACATAAACAGCACATACATTCTTAAATTTAATTTATTGCCTAGCTTTTCTAAACCCAAACTTCACAGAAAATATTCTGTGAATTGTCTGTGAGCTCAGGCTGATAAGTGCAAAAAAAGCTTACCTTTTCCCCCTACTCTTCTCTTGCCCTAACACATCTATACTTCAATTAACTGCAGACTTCTGTCCTTTTTATTCCATCGGCCAAGATGCTGACTGTTGCTGCTGGATAGCTTTACATTCATTGCTAGTGACCTAATTATTTAAAAATACCAAAGCATTCAAGAGTTTTCAGTTATGTAAGATGGCTTGCATGGTCTTTTCTTGCTGTGACTGTCTATTATCATTTCCACAATCACCATTTCAGTAAGTGCCACATTTTGTGCTGTATCAGTGTAAATATGTTGATTTTAGAGTAACTAAGGAGCAGTAGGAGAAAGACTATGCTGAACATCTTGGGCTAGATTAGAGATTGAGTCCCAATGAATACACTACAATTACTTTTCCCTTATTTCATAACTTTTCTGGCCTATGGAAAAAAGAGCAAGTAACTAACAAGACATTTTTTGCAGTTTCAGACATCATCAGAGCTAACTACAGGTTTTCTAACAGAGTTTGTCATGTCTGGGCATTGAGACTCAACACTGAGAGTCACTTGTGTAAGACATTGATTCTGTTAGCATTAATTTTGAACTGCACCTCTGTCTTCATCTTTAAGCATTTAATATGGTAAATATTGGGCAGATCATTACTAAAAGGGGATACAGTTTGTCTTTTTCAAATATTGTTAAGTAATCTTCAAGTCTGATGCTGTTAATTTTTGAAGAATCTTATTAATGAGTTGAGGAACATGAATCAGAATGGCAAGCTGTGGCAGTGGACCACGGTTATGAAAGGAAAACATACACATGTATTCCTTCATTCCATAAGCAGTGCATAAGCATTGCTCTAAAACTCTACCATAGTAGAGTTTGCTAACTTAGATGCCATCTGTGTTAGAATGGGAGACTGATGGATATAAGGCACAATCACATTTATTCTAATGTTTTAGGTAGTGCATTTTCATATTTAGGGTTGTAATTCATGCTTTTGTTTTGGTCAGTTGAATATTCTGTCAGGTTTGTGCTCAGAAATGGCAAGTACCAAAATTGTCACAAGGTAGGGGGCAGGAACTGAGCAGCCTGCAGTTAGATTGGCTTAGGCTGTAGTGGGATAACACACTTAAATCCCTCTGAAATACGTAATTATGTACTCTTAATAGGTTCTTTTGTGTGTGGGTTTTTTTCCCTGTCTATTATGGTTTTTAGAAGATTATAATTTTTTCCATGGACATTCTTAAGTTTTAAACAGTGTAGTGTTTGAGGTGCATGCTTGAGGGATATATTTGTCAGATTGGGGTTTATTTACCCAAACTGTTCACCTTTCTTCATGCATGTGTTGTCGAATGCCAGCATTTTTCAGTGAAATAAGCAGTCTGAGACTACTTATTTTTTTTTTTTTGGTCTTCTCAAACTGAAAGAGGGAATGAAGTAAGAAAAAATGGGCTTGTGTTTTGCAGAGATTTTTGCAGCTTTTTTTTTTCTTTTTTATTCTACCCCTATGTTTGTGAAGCACTGTGAATTGTTTTATGAAGTATTTTTCACTTTAGATGTATAAAATCTAAAGTTACATTTAAAATTATCTTTTGGTGTGTGTAGTTGCCTCTGAAGAATTTGGAAAAATTTGTGCTGATGGGCGTAAGAGGGGATTTTGAATTTCAAATTAACACTTCCTGGAAGACCAGCATAGCTGTTCACAAACTTACACTGCCACTTTCCCTGTTTTTCTGTTTCTGTGTTTCTGGTGTACTGGTATATGTTTTACTGAAAAAAGTAGCTTTGTGATTTAAACAGCTCTGTATTATGTTGAATTCATAAATGAGGGCACATAGTCCTGGTTAGTCTCTGGTCAGTATCTTAATTGTTGCAGTAAACTTTAAAATGCAACTTTTCCAGTGTTGCCACATTATTAGTTGCTTTCACACTTCAAGACTTAATTAGCTACTCATGATGAACATATAGGGAGAGGTGTGTTTCACCCACTGTAGGACTTCTGTTGCAACTCCCATGAGTGTTAGGAATTACTTCACACACAATGGTAAGAACAGAGCTCAGAGATAAAGATCAGTGTGAAAAGCCATGGGTTTTTTCAGTGCAGTTCTGAAGAAGTAAAAATCCTGATTAATGTATTTTAAATCATATCAATAAGCCAACTGCTGAAAGATTTGAAAAGTGGGATATACTGAAATAGCTCTTTTAGTTTATACTCATGTGGGCTTATGTTATCTTTTACAAGATAGGGTTGGGTACTGTGATCAGTGCAGTATCAAAAGATTGAGGGCAGATTCTGATTTTGTTCTAACCTATGTTACTGTTTTTAATTGTCTAATGCTAAATTGATGAATAATGGGCTGAAAAATAGGAAGGGCCAAAATTTGAAGATTCTACTTTCCTCTTGAAATCATTACACCTATGCATTTTAAAATAACCAAATATCTTATTTCTGAATGGTTGGGAGTTTTATACATGTATCTATTGCTGCTTTTGGGGTAAGGGCAGAAGAATTTGGGCACTGGCAGCCAGAACGCCCCCTAGTGCTACACAGCAAGTTGTGGCTCCTAATCACCAGTTGAGGGAAAATCAAATGGTGGGTAACTGGCATAGCAGATTTAAATTCAAGCTTGTGAATATTTAGCCTTATGACAGAATTGCCATCCAAATAAGATAGCACAAAACACAGACAGAAATGGAGAAATGGAAAACAAGCTCTTCTTGCTCATACAGAGAGTATTAAAATTCAAATCTAAGTATTTGCCAAAATACTTTTTTTTATACTGAGATGCTTTCCATCACTTGATATTTTAACAGGATTTTCTAGGTAATAAAGTGAACCAATCATGATTAAATTGTAAACTATAAATAATGGTGTAGAGTGCTAACGACATGCAAATGTAACTGGTATATGTTGGAATAACCAGCAAGCCTGCTGTTCAAGGATCATATAACAAAACTAAGATGACAGCCTTGATCCAGCCAGTTCAGTGATATTTATGTTATCAGAATTAGAAGATAGCTTTCCAGTGATGTAAATTATTAGTACATATACATTCTGTCTGGTTAGTGTATACATAATGTAACTGGTCATCTTAGTGGTATTGCTTACATTCTTTTTGCATTAACTCATCACACTCCATTCTCATGGAATTAAAAACAGGAAATAGTTTGCAGTGTAACAGAAGCACCCAGTGTATTTAACTGTGTGTGAGCGCTGTGTTTCAATAGACGTAGTCTGTATTGTAAATGTATGACAAAGCATTTATTACTGTGTTATTGCCGTATTACAGAGCAAAGAGTGCTAAATAATCAATCAGTTAATGGTCTGTATGGCAGCTTGAACACAGCACATCCATTGTGCTTATGCTGTTAGAAGGATGAGTTTATGACTGTAGTGTAGTTGCACATTTAGCCAGAGCTTAATGTCCTAAACTGGAGCTGACACAAATATTTTTGAAATGCAGCTTCAGCAACAGTTTCCAAGTTCTCTAATATTTCAGAAGGAACAATCAAGGATTATCTCAAAGGTTCTCAGAGAAGCTCTTTAATTTTGTTGGAACGGGAGAGGGAGGGGGAGCGTATCACAAAATACTTACTTTGGCTTCCTTTCACAGATTATTATTAATTATATTGCAGCAATTTTATCAGTTTCAAGTTGAGATACATATATGGCTTGCTAGAAATATACTATCAGAGGAAAACTAGCTGCTTGAAGTTGCAGCTGGAAAATGCTTTGAAAACTTGTAACTACATGTCTCTCAGTGATGCAACTTGCCAGTGAAGGACTTGCACATTAAACTTGTTTTCCATTTGCTTTTGTGGTATGAAGGAGACATTCCTAAAAAGAGGAGTGAGAAATGTGTGCTAATAAATTGCTTTTTACTATCTGGAGATTTGAAGAGTAACTTTAGTTCCTCAGTCTTTATCCTTTTATAATTAGATGCTGTTTTCTTTGCAGATAGCGAAAATATCGATTATGCGAATTACTATCAAGGTTTGTGGGACTGCACAGGAGATGTACCTGATGAGTTGACATTTAAACGTGGTGACGTTATCTACATTGTCAGCAAGGTATGAGGTACTTTTAGGGCTACATAGTTGTAAAAAGAGAGTCATGGCAGAAGGGCACATTCCCACAGTTCTATGGGGGGAAATTGGCACTCCCTTTCAGATCCTTTGTTTGCAATCAGATATAACCTACAATTAATTATTTTGTCAAATGAACTATAATCATATTTAAAACATAGCTGTGTAACAGGAATTAACTTAAAAGCATGTTTATTTACTTGTGAAATCTTGGCTACCATTTGTTAAGTGATTTAACAGGAGACAATGTGCTTTCTGCTTGCAAAAGTTAACCTTGTAGAATTTTAAGTTATCATGTATGTTATGTTTTTTGTTTCCTGTTTTATATTCCCGAGGATGCTGATTCTGACTTTTTTGGGATCTTGCTACAGAAGCTGTGTTTTTTTGAACTATGCTTTCATCTTTGTATGTATATTGTGATTGTTCTGACAGCTCAGATTCCAAATTTGTTTGCTCTGACAGATTTGGGCAATTTTTAATTTACTACTTCCCTGTTTGCAAAGCAAATGAGAAATATAATTCCTCTTATCTGAATTGAAGCTAAGCATGAAATACAAGCAAGAAGTATAAGCCGGAAATTTTATTCTGCATTAATGGTGGTTAATTTTCTTATTTTTTCCTTAACCTTCCTAGTAAAAACAAAACCTCTCCTAAATATGTGTGTATATATATATATATCTATCTCATGGTCCCTTGAAGTCTACTTCTGACAATTCATCAAAGGAAATTTCTGTTTTCCCTACGTATTAGAAAAAAAGCTGAGTTTTTAAAGTTCTCATTGAAAAAATCTACCTTTAAATTATATATAGAATATAGATCTAATTGCCATTCGGTGCCAAATACTTTAGGTCACTGAAATACATGATGGCCTGAAAGCTAAAGGCATCTGTTTGTCTTAGTTTCAAAACTCTTAAGCTTTTGCTTTAAATCTTCAGTGATACCTTTAACTGTGTTTCTGGATAATAAATGTAACTTTTTCTGTTTTAAATATAATTAAGATTTATGCATAGAAGGATAGTCCTATATAAAAATATAGAAGATATATTACTAATAGTAATTTGACCATGTATGACTTTTGAGGTATGTCATTGTCACTTAAACTAATAACTGAATTGCAGCACTAAAAGCTGAAGAACACTCTTGGATTGGGCAAACTTTAAAGCAATGATTCAGCACTGAACAATTGTACTAATTTAAAATAACTCTTTCTTTCCTTTTTCTCTTTCCCCCAAAAGCCCATGAGTGAACAGATTCCACTGCACGGGTTTGGTCCCTTTGTGGGTTGTGCTGTCTGGGTACAGTATGGGGACGATAAAATCTTAATCTTCAGCTTGTAGGTGAAAAAAATTGTTTGCTACTCATTCCCAAGAAAAGTGAGAAATTTAATTTAAAAAATGGAGCAGAATAAAAAAAACCAGTAGCTTAAGCTGTCGTGTGTATATCAACTGACTTGTTGCCATGCCATGATTAATCTGTAATCAGTCCTTGAAACAGGCTTGCTGCTGCTTCAGCTATATAGATCCTCTCTCTCTAGGAATAATTTCTACTCCAAAACATAGCCCAGAAAATTCAGCCGTGTTTCACTTAAAGATTGTTACAGCTTTTTCAGAAAAATGAGTGTTGGCCACTAATGTCATCTCGGAATTTAGGGTCCTTGGAGGGGAAAGTGCCAGAGAATTATCCATCTTAACCTTCACTCGATTCAGTTTCAAGGTCTGAGCATTTATGAGCTCTTTGTTTGGTAGTGAAAATATAACCTAAGGAAAAGCGAGCCTAATCATCCTGAAGTGGGTCAAGACTTTTCTTTAAAAATATTTCCTAATCCACTACATTAATACTTGGATTTTGTGGCAGTCGGCAGGAATCCTAGGCAATTTTTTTATTTTTTCACACCATCTAGTGGTTGAAAACGAGAGATGCAGGTCCTGAGAGGGGGTGATGTGTATGGATCCAAAATGGTGTCATAACTCAGCTTCAGCTGAACCTAGTGATGGCTTTATTGCCTTTCTATCATATGTCAGCCAGGTATGAACATTGCTCTTGAAAATCACATTTTGCTGATAGAGGTATAGCAGTGTTATAGTAGGAAGGGTGAAGCATTAACAAAATATCGAGTATGTACGTGCAACATGCAAATAGTTTTTTGTTTTACAGTGAAATATAAATGATATAGCCTGATATAAGATGGATATTCATCTCTCTCAGAAATAGTTATGCCAAAGCAATATATTTTTACCAACTTTTCACATACCTTTATAGAAGTTAGGGGAAAAGTGACTATTTTGTTTCCAAGAAAAGAGATCATTACTACAACAGAAGTAATTCTGAACCAGTTTAGCAAATTTAGGCATTTATGGGATTTAAATAAAAGGAGCAAAATGTTACATTTAAGTTTCTAGGTAAATGCCTTTTAGAAAAATGAACACGGTTTCAGCTGGGCAACACAAATTCCATGTTAGTGCAATGAGCTTGAGCTCACACTCTGGCAACAGAGATACCTGTGCTCAACTAGTGTTGAAAAGCAAAAATTGGGCAAAAGCCCAATTACTGTTGAAAAGCATGTTCTTCTTGTTTTAAAGGTGCATTCAAAAACTATTTAAGCTATTACATAAATATTTATGTCAGTTGTGGCTTTTGTGTGGCAGTGGCCCTATGGGCTTTTAGGAAAAATACTCCAAAACCAGAAACACTCTCCAACTTCTGTCTAGGTTTTTCTGCCTTTGAGAGTTTCCTGCAAAAGCTGAGTTTTTAATCCAAGCAGAATTAACAGAGCTATCTCAATACTACTTGTTAACTTTTCTTTACTTAAAAAAGTAGTTAACCTTTCAGATTAATTGGTTAATGTATCTGTATAGATATACTATTATTATTTTAATTTATAATATTCTTGAATATTCAAGTGGCTTTTATCATTTGTGCTATGAATGATGTGAACTTTCAGAAAATTATATACCCCTATTCCATTACGCAGTAAAAAGTATTTTATAGTTCTACTGATAAAAGGAGTAATTAATAACATTTCTTAGTTAATATTGCAACACTTTGGAGTCCTGTTTGCTAAAAGGATGGTTGCTCTTAACTCCTTCCCATTTATGGGCTTACCTTTGCTTTCAAGCCCATGTGATAAATGGGAAAAGACCATGATATAGCAATTTTTATAAATCTTCCATAGCTCTACTCAAGAAATCAATTTCCAGAAACAAAGATAATTATGAATGAAAGTAGCTCTATTTTTTTTCCTAAGTTTCGTTTGCACAATTTATGCAAGTGCAGCACTGGCAGTAATAGTTTGTATGATTTAAGTGTATGTTTTATATTGTGAAATTCCATAGTTTCATTGGCCAAATGCAAGTAATAATGAAAATTTACCTAGATTTTAGCAGGCATCTGCTTAGTAGAATTACAGACATTTATTAATTTTAAAGCTAATTTAGTATCCATCTTATTTATATTTATATTTGCATTAAAATAGCAAATAATACTTCAAAATCAGAAATTATATCTCAAACTGGAATTCTCCTTACCTGTAACTATTTCTGTAGATGCCAATGCTGTTCACTCTGATATTTATATTCATGGAAATCTCATCTATGACTTAACCTTTTGCTCTAGAATTTTTTATGAAAGTAGAGCATTAACTTGGTGCTTAGATTACCCTTCATTTGGTGACTGTAGGTTTCCAGTCTGGCAGATTTTTGTTTGTTAAAACAGACAATAAGCAATTTTTTGCTTATTGAAAAGACAAACAAAGAGTCTCCATAGCTTAGGTTACTGCTTATGAAATAATGTGCAACTTAACAACGCAGCTGTTTCAGAATCACTGTGAGCGTCTTGTACAAAAAGATACGAAAGGCATGCTGAAACCCTGAGTGTTTCTTCTGGCAGTCTGTTTTCTGGCTGATCATACCGAGATCCGTATTTAACAATAACTTCTGTTTCCATGACCATGCTGCCTATGGCTCCCCTAGCAAGTAGGGAGTGCCAATAGGAGCAGACTCACAGAGTGAAACAGTGCTTGGGGCCTCAGTCTCCACACTATGCTTTTTCAAAGCTGTTTGATGTCTGAAGAGGTCTAGCCTGGTGCTGTGAATTAAGAACAATTTCGTGTATCTTCCATTTTAGTTTCATCTGAAATACATGTGGTGTGTGTGCTCTGAGACCAACGGCTCTGCAAAGCGAGCGCACTTAGGGAAAGTGGGAACATTGGGAGATTTGCTTCAGTGGGATGCTTCGGATCAAAACTGAAATGCTATACTAAGTTGTACATTACCCTTTTTCTGGCTCGTTTAGGTATATTCAGTATGGAAAGGGAAGGGAATAAATACATATCTAAACACAAGATAATAGTGAAGGCCTTTAAATAGGTTAGTTAAGACCAATGTAAAGTGCCTCTATGTCTGCTGGTTTGCATACTGATAATATGTAAGCCTTTACCTACCTGATTAGAAAAAAATTTGGCCTTGTGTCATGTAATGGAACATAAAATGGCCTTTTTATTGTTCCAGGGTGTTTTCTGGGGACACTTTTGGTTCAGAATTCCATCTGCTTACCATGATTTATATTGGAAATCTTTAATTGGCGTCTATTTTGTCTCATGTCATTGTGGGAAATAAAACCTAATAACACAACCATACAATAAATCTGAGGCTTATATTTTCAAAGATGACCATTTTATTGCTGTCTTAAAACAACTCTACTACCTGTGAAGAAGTCTCATTCAGTTATCTAAAGCATTTGTCATTCTCTGCTTTTTAGAGAAAATGCTGTTCTGTGCCAAAACTGCTCCCTGGTCGATAGTGTATCATTCAACAATTACACCGAAGGAAGTTCTAAAACTTTTTAGCTAGTATGAATCTCCTGGATGAATTAGAGACGTTTAAAAATATTGTCTTGCTGAAATTGCCCCCAGGATATTCTTTGGAAAAAATTTATCTGTGCTTCCCACACATATTTAGCTTCATAGTAGAGGCTACTTATTTTAACCCCAAAGAAGGCTGTAGTTACATTTTGCTTTTCAGTTTTAAAGTTTGCAGGCATTCAACCCATAAGTGAATACACTCACAGTGCCACTGGAAGAGAGAAAAATCCTGAATTCGCCCATTTCAGTTGTGGGGTTTTTTTTAATACAACTGCATTGTTCTCTTCAAGGCATTGAAACACAATGATGATTTTCAGCAACTCTTTTTTTAAAAAAACCCCAAACCCAAATAAAAAAACCCCATGCCACAAACACAAAAAAACCCCATACCATATGTATTGAACAATGGGGCTAATTGCAGGAGAACCAGATGTTCTAAACTTTTGCTTAAGTCAGTAGAAGTTAATATGGTGTAAAGCGTCTGGAGAACCTAATTTAGGCAGAGGGTCTTGACTAAAGGTAGAGACTGTTTTGTAAATATTCTCTTTTTGCATGTCAGAATTCTCTTCTATAGAGGACAAAAATCTTGGATTTAAAATATATTCGTAGAAAACAGATAGTGTATTTCTAACTACTGTGTTTTCACCACGTGGAAAAGCTTTTATGGTCAGTGTCTCCTGGAGTCATGAGTACATACACATCAGTGCAGTGAAATTGGTGAGATGAGCCAAGGAGAAGCATCTGCTCACAGTGTGCTCAGCTGAGAGGATTTAAGGAGCCTGTAAGGCCTGGTGGGATTGTTTCACTCCCCTATCAAAGCATGCTGCATAGAGAGTTTTGCCAGTGTGTTAAAGGTTAAGTCATAACCTGTTCCTTGTTGTCCTGTGAAATTACTTCGCTTTGGTTAATACATTTCTGCAGGGGGAAAAAATAAGCCACTCTATGACAGTCAAAACGCAGAAGTAGCTTAGAAACCATTTGGTCATTTGTTAAGGTTGTTGTTTCATATTATTTGGCATGATATATTCCATTGCCCTGTTGCTTGTCTTCCAGGGTTGTGGTGGCCCCCTCCTCCCCCCAGCCCTGCTAACATTGCCTGGTATGGCAAATGTGCTCCTGGTCACATGGCAGAGTGCGGCTGCACACTTGTGCATTCTCCTCATTGCAGGACGGCTAGATCTGGCCCTGCCCCCCTCTCCTGGCCCTCTATTTGCCTTGAAGCAATTCATTTTGCAGTTATTGAATTTCTTTGGAGAGTTATTTTCATACAGTGAGCATCACAGCACCTCTGGATCTTGATAGCGTTTCTACATAAGGAGAAAGAAGCTTTGTGTTAGTAATTACCTAACATTGTCAGGAGCTGACTGCAGGCCTCTTTCTAGTGATAACAGAATAACCACATAATGTAGCTTTATAGCACATGATTAATAGAAAATAATTACACATCCTACAAAGGGATGCAATATTTCTTATAAATTGACTACAATGGTTTCCTGTAGATTAAAGGACTCTTCATTATTTTATCAGTCCTTCTGAAGTATAGTCGCTTGCCTATGTTAGCGGTGATATTAAGAGCTGAATGCAGTGAGGGATACCAGATGGTAAACCCAGTGGTACCTGAGATCTGAAGCTGATGCTTGCAAAACCACTGTGCTTCCCAACTTTTATTCATATAAAACTCCTAACTGTATTCACATCCTTTGGCATATTAAGCATTATTTCCCACAAATGTGGACTGTAGACTTTTATTCTACACATCTTAAACAGCAGTAATAGACATGGACCTCACAATAGCAGTGTATTAATTAGATTATATTGCTCTGAGGGAGTTTATAATTGATAACATTGATAGAAACTATACATCAATTTGGATTTTATGTGTGACTTCAAGAAAGGATGAGGGGGGCTGCTTATCTGCCTCACTGGTTAAGCACTCTTGTGGTACTGAGGACAGGAAGGAGTGGTTAAGAGTTTAAAGAGAAACATCTGTACTTTAATCAGTTTAAAAGGGAGTGCTATCTAATTATTCTAAAACCTGAGATTAAAGTTTTATGTTCTTGGTAGCCAGATATCTGCATTGTATTCTTGTTCAGACTTGTATAGACTGCAGATAGTTTAATTGGGATTCATGTTGCTCTTGAGACCCATGCAAAGGATAGTAATGTAAAGTAAAAGCTTCTGTATTGCAACGTTGTCTGTATGGTATAATGGTTGTAGTGAATCCTTAAATTAGTTTACTAGTCTGTTACATCAACATTCATTTCATCTTCTCACTTAGCTTCGTGCCAGAGCAGTAAGTGGTGTATTAGTAAGTAGCAAAAACCAGAAAGTTTTTAAAACAGCAGCATGCTTTTAATTTTAATTTGAGGTATCTGAATTGTTTCTTTAAAAACAATTGTTTCTAAGTTCATGTAATGTTGCTAAGTGGAACATTTTCAATGGATAATGTAATCCGCAGGCTCTTTCTGTGCCATTTGTCATATGCAGTTTAATGACCGCTTAACTGAGCCACTTCCCTCATTTCATGTATTGTTTGTTTTTTTGGCTGATGCCTAGCAAAACTTGCTTAATCACTTGTGTCAGTCACTTCGGGAATTCCATGTAGCAGCTTAAAATCTTTTGTTGCTTTCTGTTGGAGAGATTTATTGCTGAAATTCCAGTAGTATACGTGAGTGCTGCTCCTTTCAGCAATTTCCCACTTCAGTCTTGAAATCCAGTTTGTATATTTAAACAGTGTATTGTGAGATAAAGCATAGACTTTTAAACAGGCTGATCTGGAACATTATAAACCTCAGTGTCAGGGTATTGTTTTGCCTTTAAGGATTTGGGGTGTAATGTGAGGCCCCGTGGGAAAGGTTACGAGCGGTTTTTAACTTCTGTGGAGAGCAGTGTGCACTGAAGATCAGGTTCAGATACCTCTAGACTTTCAAGATCAGACCCATCCCCAGCACTGTTCTGCTGGGCAAGGGGGAAGAAGGTGGAATTATTTTTGCAGCTTTCTCATTTGCATGTTCACATTGTAAATGAAGGTTTTCCCGCTGGTTTTTATGTGGATTTCCTTTAAATCACACTTACTGCAGTATTTTATGGATAGAACACAGTCTTTTAAATCACCAATTCGCTGTTAAGAGAAGAAAATGTTTAATTTAAGACATGCTCAGCCTTCCACAATTAGAAAATATAAAAGTGTGTGTGTGCTTCCATTAAAAAAAATAATCAAAAACAAAAAGCAAAAAAAAAAGAAAAAGAAAAAAGCCAGAGCTCACATGAAAATAGGCCATCAGCAGGGTTTCATGTAGTTAAGCACAGAGAGAGCTGAGTACACTAAGCACCTCATAGGACCCCAGAGAACTCTTGACCAGGCAAAATATGCCAGCAGCAAATCATTATAGCTCAGACTCTAATGAAACTCCATTAACCCTTAAGCTCCACTTGAGTATTTATAACCAAAAAACTTTATCTACAGTCAAAATAATAGCTTCATCTCTGTGGGACCAGTAATTCAAAATCCTACAGCCGTTTGCTCTTCTTATCAGAAGGGCAGTGTAGCAGGAAGCAGATGTTGCTTATCAAAGATATCTGTGTATTTTGTACTTTCTATGTTTGTTCCCAAGTAATTTCTATCTTACTAATCATTCAGTTTTGAATGGGGTCTCTGTTTTAATAATGCTTCATTTGTAACTCAATATATGTGTGTGTGCAATTTCAGCTGTTGCAATTTATTGAACCACTGTTAGGATTGATCTTAAAATATTTATCTCATAGGAAAAAATTAAATTTGGATACCACAATACTCTTACTTGGTATTGCTTTTGGAAGATATTATTTCTTTAAACTATTATAATTCATTTTGTTTCATATTTATCTCCCTAAGCCTAAACAAATTTCAAACAAAAGTACATTAGTCATCTGTCAAGCATATGAGATCTGCCATAGAATTTTCTGCAAGCCTAAAGCAATAGTAGATTTTGTCTGTGGAAAGAGATTATGTATTAGATATATAGTGTTCCCTTCACATTTGAGTGAAGTAGTTTTTAAAATAAGTTGATTGTAAGTTTCTTAGAGTTTAGCCCTGTGATACCGAAAGAATCCCCATTGATTCTTATATGTCAATGTTGTGCTATTAGATTTTAGTTACAAAGATAAGGTTTTTATATTTGTGATGAATACAGGATAAGGAGGTTGGCTGCTTTTAGTAGGTGTTAGAGAAGTGTGGCCATAATTAAGAAATTTTCCGGAGTAAAATTTAGCTTCTGCCTTTGTCTAACTCTGCACGTGAATGCCTGTAACAAAAAAAAAAATAAATAAAAAAAATTCACTGAAATGATTCTAGCTGTATATAAGGAAAGCATCCATAAGGAGTTGCATACAAAACTCTATTGCATTTATATCAGACTAAAGGTTAATACTGCATATTGTTTTCAATTAGGAGTACGATAGATATGGCTGGTGGGTAGGAGAAATGAAGGGAACCATTGGCTTGGTGCCTAAAGCCTACATAATGGAGATGTATGATATTTGAGAGGCCTGGGTAAGTACATTTTAATCCAATCTTCTGTAATGGCTTATATGTTCCCTTGTTCTCTGTTTCATAAGTATGTCTTTCCTGGAACCTTTGTAGGAGTCCTGTTAACATAAAGATTATGGCAAAATATATTGAAGGTTCAATTAAAATACTTTTTTCTGTATGAAATATTAAACTACAGTGTACAAAAGATGATGTATTTAGTAACTATGTTCCATTTGTAGATTTTTTTAAAAAATAAAATTGGTGCTGTTTCTAATTAGTTTGTTTCTTTAATAATATGTATTTGTCTGTCTGTGCAGAAAACTGTGGAAGGGGGAGAGATATTTAGGCTGGGTTTGATATGCATATTTGAGGTTTTTTGGTTAAGGATGAACTTTAAACTTCTCTCTCCCTAATCAGGAGAAATCTGCACTTGAAATCAAGAGTGATGTGTAGCTGCAGATTACAGACCCAGCCTCTGAAAGAAGATTCTGCTGTACACATTTTGTGGTTTCAGTGAATGTAGTCAGGTCGTTGCCTTTTGTATATTAAACATTATAAACTGTAACTGATCATAATTCTACAGAAATGTTCCTGTTAGCCACTTTTTATAGAATTGTAATGATAGGATATAAAATAGGTGGTAATTAACGTATGAGGTGCAAGCAGCCATATAGAGCCTGTTGCTCTTTCCTTTAACATGTTAGCAGTGCTTTGTGTAGATGTAGGTTTGTGTTCTTTCAGGGAATTTCGCTATCTTTTCCTGTTCCTCAGATTTGGAAAAATTAAGCTGAACTTTGAAGGTAAACTATTACTCAATTCATACATTCATTAACCTTTTAATACTCACTGTACATCTTCTGTAGTTTCATCAGAAAATCAAGGGAAATTCATGCGTAATATTGCAAGTCTTCAGGGTATTTTTTTCCAAATTTTTTTTATGTTTTGTTTTACCAATCTTTTATTTTTCTCATATATTCAGTATTGTACTATTAATTACTATTTTGATGACACACCATGAAGGCTTGATTCTTTTCCTAATTTAATAATTTGGCTTGTGTAGTAATTCTGCCCTGATACCATTCTGACTTGGAGATGGAATGCTATGAAAATTTGTGAAAATATATTAAACCTCACAATTTTTGCTAAGTCAACATGAACTAGATTGCATGTAAAAAAGTATTTTTGTCCATAGTAGTGTGGAGTATTTTATCTGTACTTTACAGATACTTTTGCGGAGTCAAATCTGGATACCTGTTGCTATGTGGAATTCTGAAAAAAGTTGTGCAACAGAGATCTTCGGCCCTGCCTGGATGAGTAACAGCTACCTACAGTCTTGGTGTCAAATCCAAAACTTTGTGGCTGAAAGCATCGGTTGAAACACAAAAGTACGCTAAAATACTGCCACTTAGGGACAAGGGGTTGGGCAAGTCAGAGTTAATGCTTTAAATACTCTTGTTTTGGAGACGTGCTTTACCATTAGCATGCAAGATATCTTCCCACACAGTTGATTTGTGAGACCCTTAATCTGCCAAGGAGGCAGGTCAGGCCAGTCTGCGGGTTGCTGAGCCTGTGCAGGTCCCCGTGTAGTTGCTTGTGCTGTTTACGCTTCAGGCGGGCCCTGGGAACACTGTGGGTTGAAAGGTATCGTTAGTTTGAACTCGGAATTCGGATCCTCTCAGGAAGCTAAGCTGCTGTGCTTTGTGTTAGCTAATGTATAGTCCATGCTGGTACGCTGGAATCTAATAGGCGTCAAACAGGGTACGGAGTTTTGTTGTAATTTTGTTAAAAAGAGATAGTCGTTGAAATTGATTCTGTGCGTTATCAGCGACGCATTAAAATGATAGATTATAGTCTTCAGATCTCCTACTACTTTAATTTGTCAAGCGTACTGCTGGATTGTGTACAGAATGTGAAGCGTTAATAGCGGGGCTGGAAACGCTCCTTCTCCCTTGTTAACATGGCAGCGCCATAAATCTGCCCACCGAAATGGCTTTTTATTAATTACGTAATTCCGAATCCCACCACCATCACCACCTACCTTCTTTTTTTTTTTTTTTTTTAATAAACCCCTCCCCCATCTCCTTGAGAGCTAGGCACGGAGCTGGATGTAGAGCAGGGCCACCGCGGGGGTGCCGGTGGCGAGCGGGGGCGGCCCCGGCCGGGCCCCTGCGCTGCGCGGCCGCGGCGCTGGGTGGCAGCAAATTTTCGCGGGACGGGAGGAGGCGGAGGCGGATCCCAGTCCCGATCCCGTCCCTGTCCCCTTCCCCCTCCGTGCTGTCCCGCGCCGCTTCTGCCGCTTTTCCAGGAGAGGGAGTCCTTAGCCCAGTGATGAGGGGCAGGGCTGCCTGGCGCGGCCTCTCCTGGGTGGTGGCAAGCGGAGAAATCGAGTGGCTTTTGTCTGTAGTTCTCCTTTAGGGCTTCCTCCCGCTTAGCGCTTGGCGGGGGTGGGGGGTAGAGGAGGGGGGAAATAAACGAACTGCCTTAAAATTCAAAACGTAAAAGATGTCCTGAAACTCACTCGAAATGTCTTGGAATAATGTCTCTAACGAATGGTTTACTTTAAATCTGTGCAAGTAACGTAACCTTTTTTGGATAAGAAAATCTCTGTTAATACAACGTACACAAAACTCAGGGGGAAAAAACGTTAATCGCTTTATTCTCTTTGTTCGCTTAGGTTGCACTTGTCTTTCCATGAGCACTGAAAGAGCAAATTTTATAAAAGGTGATTGTAACTCATATATTGTACGGCGTTTTACTTGATTATTTGTTCTGTTCTGGATTTGTACGATACTGCCATTAGATCTTATAATAATGTTCTACTCTGCAAATTTTTAAGGTTCAAATAAAGTTTAATTGTTTGCAAACTGTTATGATGCTAATAATTCAACAGCCTGCTGTGTTACTAATGAAATTACTTTGTTATGATTAATTTGGAAAATAGTGTGTTGATTGTAGTAATTAAGCACAACAAGGTGAAGTAAATGATTCTAATGCCATCTGGCCTCCAGACTGAATGAAGAAATGAAATGGGGCTGTCATTTGAATTTATTCAGAGAAGTAAGGGTAATACAAATGCTTTTTAGAGCAGAAGCACCCGGATATAATCATACCACTCTCTCTTTCACTCTCTCGCTTTCTCATGTATTTCTGTATACGGATAAATGGTTCACATATTTTCCAGCATCTCCTTAGGATATGGCTCTTTTTGCATACTGCCTCTAATTACACATACTGATGGCAGCGTATGCACTGGTTCTTCCATCAGAGAGATGTATGGATAAGATTTAGAGAAGTGATATGCCTTGGCTTACCTTTTGCTGCCCTATTAATGAGAAAAACTTTCTGTGACTGGAATTAAGCTGAAAGTGAATGCTAATTAAGATCTCTTTCTATATTCAAAGCCAAATACAAACTCCTCTCTTTTTTTGGCTCTGCAGTCTAAGTATGACACAGTATTAGAAGGAGAGTAAAGAATAACTCTTTAGAACCTGCTCTGTTGAAACTGAGAAGCTATCGAACTTGCTCACTTCTGCATCAGGATCCCAGAACAGTAACTCAAAACCAGGCAATACTATTTCAAAGTGCCTTTTGCTCAATGCTCTTCGTCCTGTTTCTGAAAGAGATGCAATTATTTCTGTAAGCTAAACTAAACAAAAGAATGACACTGACTTCTCTAAGCCAAATGATAGAAATCCATTTTTCTGTCTCAGGTAAAGCAAAATGAAGTTGTGGGTATAGATCAGAGTCCTAGCTTGATAAAGTTCAGTGAGATCTGTAGGAAAGCTGTAAAATATTAAAATGTGATGAAAGTACTTAGGTAGATGACAATGGTGTGCTCTTCACCTGCATGAGCATTTTGATGTTTGTCTCATCCCTTCAAGTTGATGAAAAATTTATTAGTATGTAATGGTGAGAATAAGAATATGCAAGAAAACCTTTTAAACAGCTTTTCACATAGTACTGATAAACTCTGTAAGACCTTCACTTACCCGGGTTTCTCTGAAGCTGACATTTCTCAGACAAGGGTTTGCTTAATTCTATCTTTATTTAGAAAAGCTGGCACTGAGGTCAGCAAAGAGTACTCTGTCAAATCTGTATCTCTGTTTTAGTGTTCATTTCCTGTCCTGCACACAGTGTCTTACCGTGAGGGACTGGGACAAAACAACTTCACACTATGAACTTAAAATTGTGGATTTAAGCTTGGTGTAAGCACTGTGTTTCATGCTTCTGGAATGAAACTGTGATTTGACTGGTCTTTCCCTGCTATAGTAAGAAGTGAAGGGGGCGGAAATGGTGGCAGGATGTGCAGATCAAAGGGACGCAGCTTTTCTTTTCCAACTATGTTATGCCAAGGAATGTATATGTGTATATTTTCCCTTTAAATTGTAAAGCAGATCAGGCAATGATAAGCCATGCATTGTTTTATCATAGTCTTTTACAGGTTTGTTTAGGAGTGATTTTGTAATGGGATTTAGACAATTCTGTTTCTACTGTCAGGAATTTTCCTTAGTCCAAACTACCACACAGTGAAATTCATAGGGAGCTGAGTTCAAAGAAAAGTAGAGGAAAAACCTATGTTCCAGAAAGCTATGCCAACATGAGTCAAATTTAAAACTGAAAATGTCATCTTCTTCCCAGTCTTTCGGGAGGAACAAGTCTTTTAATTAACAGGAAAAGCTTAAAAACTCCGAGGTGTCATCTTGTAGCAATGTGTGGAAGAATAAAGTACAACAGTGCAGGCAGTCTGAGAAGAGCTGCTGGTAGATGAAGAGACAGATAGTTTCAAATGCCACTAAAACCCAATCTATCTCTATTAATTTTCTGCTCTAGCAAACTGATGTATTTGAGCTTTTATCCTACAGTATCCTCACTGTCTCACAACCCATATAATGAACTTCTTTTTACCCACTATTGTATAGCAAGTGCTACTCCATAAAGATATTTATGGCTAATGAGCATTTTACAGCAAGACTTTAAAGTTTATGCTGTGAGATGAAAAAAAAAAAAAAATCCACATTCAGTTACAGTGGGAGGATTTATGTTGGCAGAAGAGAATTACCAGTTTGGCCACTTCCAGTCTGCTGTAATTGCTTGCATATTTGTAAATAGTACCGTGGGATTTTTAACAGCCACAGGCAATCAGGATTTTAGTTTTACATCTCATGCTACAAGACAGGTATGTAGCACCACAGAACTGACCTCCATGCAAACTGCCTGGTTTAAAGGAAAAGAAGTATTGCACAGGATCATTATCAATCTTTCAAACACCAGCAGCATGGACATGTGCCTTGGCAGTCTCCCACCCAAGAGCTGACATGGCCCAATGCTGCTTTTTAATAGTCAAATCTAATAGGGTCAGCGTGAGAAGAGCAGAGCACAGACAGTCTGACAGGCATGGGCAACTCAGTTTATTCATTGGCAGTCTTCAGCCTCTGAGACTTCTGAGTTCAGTTTGGAAGGAAAAAGATGAAATCTGTAAACAGTCATGGGGTATCAGGAAAGCAGTGGGACCTTCTTCCTTTTCTGTTGCTCTCTGAGAGGACTGCCATTCTTTCCTTATATTTAAATTAAAAGCAGTCAGGCATGAATGCACACGTATGTGTAGTAAGGAGTGAGGTTTATTATATCATCACTTGCAATCACGTTTCAATGTTGGTTTCTCCTTTCTAAAAGATGTTTATGTTGGCATGCTCATAATAGCCACGCTACCGTTACTACAGAAAAAAGGTATTTCTGGCTTTAAAAAAAAATTATTTCCAGCTGTTGAAAGGCTCTATTCTAATAACTCCTCTTCTGTCATCCTGCATTTCCCACCATCTTAGTGCCTTGTATCAGCTGTCTCTTATCAAAATCTCTGTGATTTGTGACAGACCACAATGAAAGGAGGAGGGGTGGGTAATCTCTACATCTAGAATTCCATTACTTGACAAAAAATAGACAATCCACATTAGCAATTGTGAGAAATCTTTTGGAAGGTCTATAAACTAACCAGCTTCCTATCTATTCATTTCTGCTTCTGAGACTCATACAGTGTACTTAACCATTTCTAGACTGAGATTAACTCTTCTATGATAGCCACCCAAGGTCACTTATAGGTCATTATCGAAATGTGACCAGAATTGTCTCCTTCTAATGTATCTATTACTTTAAAGGCAGCACTGGGGAAACAAACATCTTCTTCCCTGGGCTTTGTAAATTTTCAGGTGGATGAAAGTTCAAAATGCAGAGACATCATCCAGAATACTCTCACTCACTAAGCCATCTTTATTACTTGCACTTCTGCGAATACTCTATCTTCACTTTGCTACTGCACTCATTTGCTTATACAAAATTGTGAAGAGGAGAACATGTACCATGAGGTGTCTTCCTAAAACATCAGATTTTTACAGAATTGGGTCAAATGAATGTTTCAGGTGCAGACTACACAAATACCCACTTGAGACTGTGCATCTGAATCCATACCAATGGATGGTAGGTGGTGGTCTGTGTCAGACTTTGGCAAGCAGAGGAGAACGAAGAGCTATGCATCTGGCACATTGCTGAAAACTGAGCCTTGTTCCTGATCTATGTTCAATATTATCTTGGCCCTTTGAGCTGCAGTGTTGCTTCTGAACGTGTCTAATAAATTCAATGAGCTAGAAATTTATGCAGGTGTTTGTCTGTCAGGTGTGGATCAAGGTTTTGAATTTATAGCCTGATCTGACAGGATGGCATATGAAACCATGATGTGATATGTTCCCATTTACGTGTCCTCAAACAAGCTGATAATTCCAAGAAGCATTTGTGGACCACACAGGGATTTCATTGTATCCATTTCATTAAATGGTTATGCTAATGTATTTCAATGGAATTCTATTTTGCACATTCTGGTTGCTGTTAAGGAGGCTTCCATGCAAAATATCCTTTCTTAGATGCCATAACATTTGAAACACAGGGAATATGTGTCAGAATAATTTAGTCAAAAACTGACCAGGGTGACTCATAGGGATCATTGAACAGGGTACTGACCTGCTACTGAGAGCATATGTATTTCATTTTGTAAACAGTGTTTGATTATGAATTAATTCAGACAATTATTTCAATAATTTTGTCTAGTTAACAGTAACAGTAGACATACTGTTTGCTAAATGTATTAACTGAAATTACAGTAGCTATTCAGACTACATTCATCATAATACTTATTAGTGTCTGCCTTTCCTATGTCTGTGGGCTCTTGAATGTTCTGCTTATCCTAAGTGTTGTAATTTCTGCTGGTATTACTGAAAAAAATTGAAATGTAGACAGTTGTCAATGACACAAACAGCTTCTTTTCCACTGCCTACTTCTGGAAAATAGTCAGTTCTGCATGTACAGTCTGAAACAAGAGAATTTAGCCGTGTGACTCCCCCTTCAACTCAGTGAAAGTTATGTAGGTAATTCTTAACTTTGGGGCACAGAATTAACTCCTCATTGTCAAGAGTAAGCATTAGTCACATAGTTCCATTGGCTTCATTGCAAGGTCTCCTGAAACTTCTTACTCATGTAGTATATGGGATGTAAAATCATATTGTTAATATTGTGGAAAGTTAATTTTTGTAATTTAGAGGGTGTCACTAACCATGAATTAGCCACCTGAATACAGGATATCAGTTTATCTGCGAAGTGGTTCTTGATGTTCAAAACCAGTCTGTGCCCAGCTTTTAACTAATACAGGAAGCATTATGAACACAAAGTAAATGGCTTTGGTGGTTTTGATCTCCAGAGAAGATCTTCTTGGCCTAAGACAGTTCCTGAAATGAGATGGAAGTATTTTATGTGCTACTCATTTTTAGCTCCCAGTTCACACACTGATGGTCTGTACATTTGAACCGAGGTCTGATTGATTATGCCAGGATTAATTGGGTTTTATTCTTCTGAAAATGTCACAGGTATGCCAGCTGTGAGAAAAGTTGTGTTTGATCCCGTCAGTTTCATTGTCTGCTCCCTTTCCATATGGAATCTAAATTGTATAGGGGCAGATCTTAATACTGTCTTCTGCAACCTTTATTATAGACAGCTGTCAATGGCAGATGAATGCTTTGCAATGCCTTTATCCTTCAGCCAGAGAGTAAGTGTATAATAATGAAAATTTATCTTGTTATATGGCTATACTGACACAGAATTATAACATCTGGGCCACTGACAGTCCCCATGTCTCCCAGTTTATTCTATTTTTTCTAGGACAAATTTATTGCTCTCATAATTAAGTCCAGTCCTGAGGTTGGACTTGCATCCAATAGAGTTGCATGCTCTGAAAGTAGCAGGAAATATGGCTATTTCCTAGCCAGGAGCCTGTGCAGCGTCTGCTCTGGTCTGCCCAGGGTGTAATTCCACCCATTCCAAATGCGGGGTGGATGACATGGGATAGCTTTAAAAGAAACTCCAAATTGGTTGTTTTTATCATTTGTTCAATCTCATGTTAGGAATGCCTGAGTGACCTTTTGTTTGCAGTAGGGCTACATCCCTAGATGCTAAATGGGATCACGTTAATCATGGATGACACCAAGAAATAACAGGCATACATTGCTTCCAGGTAGAGGCGGATCAGGCAGAAGGTGAAGCTTTCCAGTGGTGAAGGCAGCGAAGCATTGGGGTTGGTTGCCTAGGGAGCTTCTGCAATTTCCATTTCTGGAGGATTTGGAGAACCTGCAGGGAATGAACTCACCTGCTTGGAATGACTGAACCATGGTGATTCCTGCCTTTGGGTTGGGGCATGTACTAAATCACCTCCTAAGGTCTGTTCCAGGCCAGTTTTCTGCAATTCTGTAATTCAGAGGTGAACTGACTCCACTCTGAAATGACAAAATAAATACAATTCCAGTCTTTTTCTTTGCCTGGTACACTAAAATGCTGCTGATCTGTGTGTTCCTGTGTTCCTTCAACTTCACAGGCTCCAAGCAGGAACCAAGTTCACTATTTCTTGACCAACAAGCATATTAATTTGTTAACCCCATAATTAATTTGGTCCACAATTAATATATTTTTTAAAAAGTAAAGGATTCTTCCAAGTATCGTATTCTTTAAATCGTGTTTGTCTGTAACAGATATTAAAACAATTTTCAGTATATGCAACATTACATTGATTCTAATTGCCATGGAAAGCATTTAATTCACTCACTTTTAAGCAAAACAGCTCCAATTTCACATTATAGCCATTTATTAACTTTAGGTAGTTATTTTTTAGTTCCCACTTGGGTGTCTTAGGAAATAGAGAAAAAGATAAAAGTAGCCTTCGGTATTGTCCGTTATCTCTTCACCCTCTTCTGAGAACAGAAAGAGATTTTTCCAGAGCCTATAATATGCTTATAATAAGCTCTGGATCAGGCCCACCTATAAAGGTAGTCCCTTTTCCACCCCCGTCCCACCCCACCATACTCTTGTATTGAATGTATGACATATATTTAATGCTGGAAGTATTCTTTATGAGAAGTCCTTTAATTCTCTGTGTAAGAAAGTGTTCTGTGATGTGGCTACCTGATTTTATTAAAACTCACATGTCAAGAAAAAAAAATTATTGCCTTCCCTGTCAAAACTGACAGTAATTATGAGGCTCAATATATTGCTGTGATTGACTTGTAAAACTAAATCTGTAATATTTCCAGTCTGCAAGTTGACTTGTGCATCTCTCAGGAAATATAACCCAGTAGTCTCTTTGCAAACTGACATCCCTGTATCAATTTCTTTTATCATCTTTGTTTTTATTTGTGAGAGTGGGAAGTATACAGTATTTATGTAGAATGTACTGGATGGCATTTAATGAGTCCACTTCTGGGGAAAAGTAGCTGAACAGTAGCTAAAGGAAAGCCAGGAAGGTTTATGCTCAGGTACCTTTTATGTGCTCCTCGTTATGCATAATCTTTCAGCAATAAATACTGCATATTGATTACTTAATTGTAATGGAAACATACTTGGACAGGAGCAACATTATAGCCTATTTACTGCCTTAATTTTTAAAGAGATTTTAAATTTTAAAATGGATACTTCACTAAATGCAGCACAGTGCTCTTCTGTGCGTAACTTGACGTAGAAAGACTTGCTCATCAAGGCTGCGTTGCTGAGAGCTTTTTCCATTTCAGCTGCCTTCCTTTCTCTTACCTTTGTACAAACAGTAAAATCTGTAGTTGGTGTTTAGCCTGACGTGTGAAATTCACACTAGTTCAAAGAAATCGCTTTAAACTGATTAGGGAAGAAGCCTCTAAATAGGGTTCTGTAGAAAATAAGTATAAAAGTTTCACTTGTTTATTTGCCTAAAAAAAAGAATCAAGTATGTGCAATAGTTCCTGGGTTAATAATGAACATTTCTGAGGACTCATAGCAAAAAGTGATCCATCTTTGGCTGAAGGAAAAAGGAAGGACATCAGATAGATGTATAAACTAAATGCTGGCTTAAAGACTTCCTAAAGGTCAACTAACAGCACTGCCCAAAAATTAATGTAAAAAAAAAAAAAGGAAGATATATCTTAAATATCATGTAGTCATTTAGCTAGAGTGCAATGTTGAAGCGATATATAATAACAGCCACAAAGAGGCACTTGGAAGTGGCATCCCACTGTTGTATATTGTATCAAATGTACAATGCCAGATTATTTTGGAACAGAAAAGATGAAGTTTCCTTTACAGGAGAAAATATTCTCCATTTTACTTCATCATTTCCAGTCTGTTGGATATTTGGATGATACTGCTATTGGGCTTTTAATTTTTCTTTTTTTTTTTTTTATTTCTTTGTGGTGATTTTTTTTTAATTATGATTTTAAATTTTGTTTTAAATCCAAACCAGTGAAGCAAAGCCTGGGAAGTAATAATTTCTTTGAATCTTAATGCAGTCTGTCTTCTTAATGAGCCTACTACACTGCCCTGAAAACAGCCTTTTGCAAATAAACATGCTGGAAGTGATTTAGCCACAATGTCCAGACTGTGTAAACATCTAATTATTACAATAAAATTGTCAATAAATATACATTACTGCTCCCTTTTCAAATGTTAACCAACTTTCTCTTTGCTTGATAAAAAGGTATAAATTGTATTTTTATGTCTCAGCGGGTTTTGTTTTCATTACCCTCCTTGCTGCTCTCCAGACAAAAGAAGGCAGCCTAATGTCTGAGTTATTCCTGGATGGTGAAAACTCCTACAGTTGTTTATTAACATAAAGTGTGATGTTTCCTTTCAAAGCAAAATGAACTCCAAGCTGCCACAATCTGATGTTTAATCATGGCATCTTTTTTTTCCTCTCTGATGCTATAAAATCTCTTATTGCAGTGGCTCTAACTGTAGGATAGGCGCACCATTAAAACCCACTTATTGGAGGGAGGAGAGGACATAATGCTGCTTTAGAACTGAGAAAGAAGATAGGAAACCTCAGTAATTTCCTCAAAAATATGAAGTTCTGCTTTCCGAATTATGGCATTTTGTTGACCATAAATGTGGCATCAGCTCCCCTCCCACCTCCCCCATACGTAGCCCCTTTTCACATTTCTTATATAACTGGAACATTAACATCAGAAAAGCAGAGCGATATTGAATCCTAATGAGGTCTGGCCTATATGCTCCGGCAGGAGAAGAATGAGGATAATTCATTTGTATGCCACGAAGCATTCACAACTCCATGAGCATCCCCGTGGCTTCGGCTTGTGGTGCTGATCATCTGTTCCTACTTTAGGGGGTTTCATTGCTCTGAGCAGCATCTGAGCTGGGCAAAAAACAGTTAACCGCTTTACTGCTAGCTTTTGTTATATAATGACAATTTAATACGGTGGCTATTTTTTTGTTAACCTGCTTTAAAAAGGTCTTTCAAATGGTTAAATTAATCTTCTGATTAGCTGTGCCTGCCAGGTAAAATATAAGGAGGAAAATGATGTGGAACACAGCAGTGTAAAATGTGTTAGCCAGTCTTGGTAAACATGTCTATTTTAAATAATCAATATAATGACAGGCAGCCATTTGCTCAGAAAATATTTTTTTTAAATACTTATTCTATTTTACTGTCTGTGTTTACACTGCTTTTTTATCCCCCTTTTTAACTTCTTTTTTACCTCTTTTTATTTTTTAAACACTGAAGATACTCAACAGAGCTACATGTTATTTAAAAAAACCAGAAATGTTTACCAAAATCAAGGTATAAAAGATCCGTGCAAATTGCCATGTAAAATGATCTGCACAAAAAGGCATCAGGGAAGAGAGGGAAGGCTGTGCCAAACAGATGGCACACCCTGCTGTGTTTTTGATTGAAAAAGAAAGGTAACATTTGCAGCCACGTCAAAGAGACAGTGATCAGCTAAACAAATTGGTCTCCGAAGTACACCATTGCTGGAGCAAACC
>VXBA01003768.1:1716369-1803869 GCA_013399895.1 Serilophus lunatus | reverse complement strand
CATGAAATAAATCTTTGATACTTACAACTATAATATCCATGCTCTACGTTTTATTGCAGATATAGGTAGACAGTCATTATTTCTGACACTTTCTCAGCATTACAAGGAGTACTCTAGGGGAACAACTAGTGTACAGTCTTACAGAAATAGATTGATATAACCACATGGAAACCAGTTACTTGCAGTCAATATAATATTCCCTTAATGATGTTAAACAGTCATCAGATTCCAAGTTTAATGTAGAAATCCTATCTTCAAACAACCACAGTTATCTACAAATTAAGTTGCCAGAAGGAAAATTTATTTTTTCATTACGTATTAGTCCTTGAGAAATATATTATTGGAAACAGTATAAAGTACCTTTTTGTTTTTAACTATTATAGTTTGTTATTGTTTCGGAGACATTAAAACAAGACAATGGTCAACAATGATCACTTTACAGCCTTTGTGGGAGATGGGAGTGTTCTGTGAAGCAGAGTGCTAAGGGATGCTCTGCGTGGTGATTGTGTGGTAGATCCTGTCATCACATAAATTCAGTGGACATTTACACAGCAAATAATTTCCCATATGGAAAAGAGCTATAGCTGGTTTAGGACCAATAAAGAGAAAGTAACTTATTTTGGTTGACCTCCACTCTTATGAGAGTTAAATGATATGATGGTATTCCTGCCTCACTAGTAAGGCACACAGGTTTTAAGTGCTTAACTGTACTTCTGTACTTGAGTTCCCTAAATCCTGCACTGCTCCCTCCAGTATCACCAAGCAGTAGATCAGTGCTAGCTTAGAGATTTTACTGGTGACTGACCTCCAAGCCCAGCATGGCATTAGAAGTATTTGTGCTTCTCCTGCTTATTGGGATCAATTCTTGACCAATGAAAGAGGCAGCATGTGCTGGCAGCAGCTGCATGGAACAGGCATAGTGACTGCTGAAGGGGCTGTCGCTGAACTGGAGAACATCTGAGTGACTCACTCACCCGTGGCACAGGCTGAGACACTCCGCTACTTTGGTGGCAAGATTGGCTGGCACTCCAGAGAGCAAGCTCGAATTTTTGATCTGCCTCTTGTGTACAAAGTTTCAAAGGTGAATAGGTGCTTCTGGAAAAACCTGTCACAGACTCAGAACAAGTTTTTTTTTTTGTTTTTTTTTAATATCATCATTGATAGACTCTATACAATAAAAAGCAAGTGTTCTTGCTTTTTTATTATTAATATTACAAAATATTAATTATTATTAATAGCATTGTTGTAATATTTGTAATAATAATTATTATTATATTTATTATTATTTTTATTACCAGTCCATTTCTTAATGTTCTTAAGTGTTCAAATGGCATTCTGGTGTTGCTGGATATTAAGGACCTCCTGGTGTGTACCAGGAGGAGCTGATTTGCTGGGGGTTCAGCGTGCACAGAAAGAGGACTTAAAGCCCATTTCTTTGCTAGGCTCAGACCTGCAAGCTAAAGCTTAGCATTCAGAAGAGCTACATGGATTCACCAGTGCTGTCTTGATATCAATGCTCTTTGACAACCTTGTGCATCTCTCACTGAAGTGTGTTTGAGTGATGCTGGGATTTTATCCTTAGGCCATCAAATTAGATTAAGCACTTAGATGTGTTAATATTGTGCTGATAGATGGAGAAATTAATTTTACAAAACATTTGCTCTGTCTCCTGTTGAACATTCAAAAGTTCTCTGGATGGCTCTAGTGGCGGCACTGATATAAGTACCTGTTGCAGTAGAAGTTTAGTGGGACACTCCTCACCTCAATTCATGACCTTGAGGAGGAATTCTAAGCACTATCACTCTGGGAGAGGAGAAGGAAGAAATATCAAGATGGAGTTACTTAAACTGTCCTTGGACTTAAGCAGTGTTGCTGATTGGCCAACTGTTATTTTTTAATACTGGATGGCCAGAGTCCAAGGAATTGTAATGACCTCAATGATCTGATGTGGTTTGTGGCTGTTAGGTCTGTGGGAGGGTGGCATTCTGCCAGCCCCCTGTACATCATTTGCAGGTTGCTATTTCTGATTGGTGTTTGTTTTTGTATATGAGTGACACTGCCTATAACTCATCTTTAAATCTCACCTCGCAAGTGTTGGAAGAGTTGTGGGTACACGTTCACGCACATAAAGACATCTTCAAAGGCACGTGCCCATCTAGTCTCACCTGCAAAGTGCTTGTCATCACCTTGACTTACCTCAATGTGATTGACGATAATTAGGTTTCAGCTGCCTTCTGGTGCAGAACTACACACCACCACAGCATGGCCAGTTCTGCCTCCACAGTTGTGCCTCTGAAAGGCTATCGATTCAACACTTCTACATTTTTAAAAGGTCATGGCAATAATTCCACCTGAATTGTGCTTAGTGAAAAGAAAATAGTTTGCAGAGGTAATATGGTTCCTGCTCACTTTCAGTGTAAACAAAAGGCAGTATTTTTTATTATTGGTTTTAGTATATTTTGGTTACATTTATTTGCCTTGCTCTCATATCATATCAATGACCTCTTTGTAAAGTTACAAGGCAAGTGACCTTTAACATTATATGACTCTTGGTTCTGTGCAGAGATATTTTATTTTTCTATTATGTGAGATGTGCTGGAAGCGCTTATCATAATATGGTGCTCACATTAAAAATTAAAAGCATAAGATTAAAAATTACCTTTTTCCCCTAGTCCTGTCAAATATCTGTCCATTTTAATAAGACAAACATATCTATAGCTCTATGTCTGTGGTATTAAATGTGCTTACGTTTTGTAAAATACCATTGAGTTACACAAACAGCCTTGACTGGGAACAGGTTATACTCAACAATTTGTTTGACTAACAGGCTATATGATGCAATGAGTTAACTTACTAGAATACATAGCTGCTGCAGCCCAAGTGCCCTAGAAAGATGACAGAAAGCTATGGATGCTATGGCATAAATTATTTCAATAACTGTGCTGCAATTAGTGGCTTTATATTCTGTCTGGTTTATGACACTTAAAACCCGGGCCAAACTCAAGAAGGAGGAAGAGAAGTTAAGATTTTATGCCAGAATGATCCTTCCTATAGGTTTCTTTTTTTCTATATTTCATTTGTTTTAAATTATTTTACTCTGTTAATCATGTGTACATCAATAGAGATCCTAGATTTTCTACCAGCACAGCTTTATGGGTCTGCATGGAGCTACTGAGAAACAGTGTTGAACATTCCCAACCTACACCATGGGCTTTGCCAGGGTGATGCCCTGTGTATGAGCATACATAGCAAAGGATTTTCCTCCTAATAAACTTTAGCATTAATGGTAAGCGGCATATGCAGAGATGCAGCTTAAATGCATCTTAAATGTACTATGATCCCATGTACCTTTACTCAGTCCCACTACAGTTGCCATAATTCACTCCACAGTTGATTGTTAATTTACTTTAATACACGTCTGTAGCAAGCGGAACTGATAAATAGTGAGAAGGTATGTGATAGGCTATCTAACCTTCTTCGTATAGATGAAACACTACAGAGAAAAAATTCACTCATGCTCCCTGAACACAATGCTGTGTTCTGTTTTTCTATCCATAGTGTTGTAAATTTGTCAGCTTAATGGGACACTTTGTAAGACATTTTCCTTTTTAAGTGCTTTAATGGGAGTAGATATTACATTGATCCAAAATCTAGTCTAACATTTCATATTGTGGAGTCTGGAATTGTGTAGTTAGCTGCATAGAAGTGGTGTTTGGTTCTTCCCTTTCAACTGAATTTTGCCAGCCTGATACTCATCCTACTGCTTATATATGGAATAAAATCAGTATGTGGTTTTGCCACCAAATTCCAAGGTCATACTGTATTTTTGTACAGTGTAAATGAGTGGAGGTGGTAAGTAGGCAAAGCACACAGCCAAACTTTCTTTTCCCTTCCCTTCCCTTCCCTTCCCTTCCCTTCCCTTCCCTTCCCTTCCCTTCCCTTCCTTGGATAGACCAATGCTGCCAAGCCAGTACCATGTTTTTTGGGAAGTGAGACACTGACAGAATGAGATTCGTGCATATATTCAGTGATACTTTCCTAAAATATTCCCTGGCAGCCACTAATTTTCAGGTCAAGTGCTTCTTGAGCAGAAACGATGTCTCTATATTTAGTATCACTGATGGATTTTTCCTCCCTGGAAGGATAAAGTGAACTCAGTTACTCAGTATGATGGGTGGGAAACTTTGGAAACAGTTCATAGCGTAAGCATTCATGATCAATCTTATGAGCTCTTGAATATTGGAGGCTTGAGTTGAACAAGGCTGTTACTAGGTTTGATGCGGCCACGGACAAACCAGGCAGAAAAATTTGTGTTTCAAGGCCAACAGGCCAATGGGTACCTGACAAAAATGCCCAGTCAATAAAAGTCCTTTTCTGAGCGAGATGCTGAGGTGCAGTCAGGTTCTGAAATATGCCTTTTCTGAACTGAACTGTGATGTGAGGGCATCTGCCTTGCAAGGTTATAACACATTGGAGGTTGACATTTTGGCTGCTGCTCAAATAAGAGTTAGTTCTGATTTTTCCAGCCTTGCAGCATCATTCCTGATTTGAGAAGAGTACAATTTTCTTTAAAGCAGTAAATATTAAATACGCTGGGAAATACTGAGTTAGGGGACAGTAGCAGAAGATGAAGATTTGTACAATCAGTAAACTAGAGGACCTCACAAGGAACCTGAAAACCCCCACTCACAGAACAAACTCCTTGAGAGTGCAGAAAGTCACAGGAATCCCTGAAATGCTTTCGAAGTGCTTTTTGTTACCCCATGGAGTCATGTCCCACCTACAAGCCCAGCATCAATAGTGTTGGGCTCAGACAGTGCACCCACAGCCCTTAACACATATTGATCTGTGCTGCTACAGCCCAGGATTTTCCTTGCCCCTTTGTGTTACAGCCATGTGCTAGGTTTCCTCTGAGAACTGCATTTATTCTGACAAAAGCTATCAATCTGTGACATTGTTTATAACAGCAAGAAAAAATCAACATCAGAAATCTTTCCTGTACCATGTATAACCTTTGAGATTTATCACAGCTTGGATTTCTCTGAAGGTTGAGACTAAGATGGCAGAATAAAACCGTCTCATTGTTCCTTTTTCTTTCTCTTTTTTGTTTATCGGTTCCATGTATATGAAAAGGCTCTTTAATAATCACTGATGCAGGCCAATGTGATAGTTAAAGACACTTAACCTGATGGCTATAACCATTTCTGGCTAATGGGGGGGGGGGACTGGTGCTCCTGGAAGAAAGAAGTCAGAAGTTTAGAGCATGTTGGTTGTGTACTTGGTGAACTTCTGCTGCAGGGAAGTGTCAAGGTCAGAATGTGATTGAAGAACCTTCTTCCTCTCTTGAAGTCGCTGTTCCTGTATGATATTGTTTTCCACTGTAGAAGATTCTCTTAAAAATGAGGTTGAGATCCCTAAAGAAATTGCTTCAATCAGCAACAGTGCTTAATGACTGTTAATGGGAAGTGGAGATAGGATAGTAAGTGTTACTTTGATTAATAAGAGAACTGCAGAGAATTTAAATTGTGCCACTGATGGATTATTTTCTTCAAGCTTGATAAGCGCTTCTCATTTGTTCTTAAATTTGGTCAATACTGTTAAAGACAGCAAAATGAAGTATAATTAATTCTATTACTGCTACTCGGACCCAGAGTTACTGGAAAACAGATTGTGATGCAGACAACAATGTTAGGTAACACTTCTGACAGGTTTATCTTATGAGGACCCATCAGTCCTCAGAAGTAGAGAACCTTTTCTCCTCCATGCTTAGAAATGGCCCAGCACTAGCTGCCTTTCTTAGCATGTGCCAGTCTGTTTGAATCAGCCATAGAAATATTTGCAGTAAAGAGAGCAGATGATTCCGAAGTACATGGACAAAGTAAACAGCTCTGGTTTGATCCTCACCTGATACATGGGGATATTGTTGTTGGATTTTGAGTATATCACTATGGGTACTGAGTTTGCAGTTTATCTTTTTGGGTCTTTTTGGCTCCTTTTTGTGTGTGTGTGTGTGTGTTCAGTATTGTGGTATTAGGCCCTGTGAAAAATTAGTTATTGGAGAGCTTTGGAGGAAGGGATGAGGTGAGGTTTTTTCCACTCCAAGATAATATGGCACTTAATTTACAGACTCTATGTGTTGTGAAATTAACCCCTCCACATGCTATTAGGATCCAGTGCAGTAACTGAGACATTATTGCAATATTATTTTCCCAAAGATCTTTTCTGTTTCATAATTATGTGTGTTTCCTACCAATCCTGAAGTCCAGCATTTGTATACCCTATGGATTAATATGGCTTGCATAATAAATAATCATATTATAGCAGCACCTAAACACTACAGTTACATCCTAGTTTGGTTAGGGATTGGGAAACACTATAGTCTTCCCTCAGAAAATCTCCCACACATGTTTAAAGGCTGTCATGAAGGGAAGCTTTCCTTCCCTTGGAGCAGCAAGTCATTGGCATCTGAACAGGTCTCTAGTCATGTGTATTTGTGCATCTCGCATCTCCTGGCACAGTGCAATGTGATCTTACTGAGGATGGGAAGTGTTGATTCAGTATAGATATATAATGAGATGGTGGCATAGAATCTGTGCTGATGTACATGTAAGTTGTCATTATGCATGATACCTATTTGCATAATACAAAATGTAGGGAAAATACACTCAGAAAGACAGTTTATTCAGAGACCTTTGTGTCATTTCTGAAATCAGGTTTTAGCAAAAGGTGCTCAGCAGCTCATCCATTCTGCTGTCTCAGAAGAAATCCAGGCTATATGCAAAGGAATAGGGAAAATGCTCTGTGCTTTCATTAGCAGTAGCTGCAATTACCGCTTAATTTAACAGACTTTGCCTTCTTCAAAGTCCATGCTTCTCCAATTCTGTCTGCAGAAAGTCATTGTGTGAGTTATTTCAAATTAATTTGAAACCAGAGTGTGTTGGCTAATAGTATAGTTATAAAATCAGTGAAGGTCTAATTCTGTTATTAAAAATGTAAAGCTTATGTATAATGAATAAAGAGTTCATTGTGTTCCAAGGATATTCCATAAACATAATTTCTAAAAGTACTGCAAACACAGAAATGTATTTCAGGCCTGAATTTGGGGGCAATGGTCTGTACTTTAGTGTGCGAAAATACATTAAAAGCCTCAGGTGGAAGGTCATGTTTAAAATTTAGAAGCAGAGAACAAAAACCAGTGACAATTCCTTTGCCTCTGAAAAGTCCCTGTTTATAGCTCTGCTGACATTTCATGCAGTAAAGGGAACAACTGGAACATCTTTCATTCACTTGACTTGTTTGCAAATGCTTGAGGGTGGCTCGTAGGGAATGTGGTGGTCTGACTGAATCATTCCTTCATTGATACTTTCTTGCAGATAGCCAGGGAAAACATTGACAGTAATTAGTAGTCACCCTTTATTTCTACAGTAAAGAATGTCAGTGGTGTCATAATCCTGGCAAGTAAAGCAGTGGCACCCTGTGTGTAAAAAAAAATAGCGGTTTCAGAGTACTGATGGTCTTTGCTCTTGAGGCAGCTGCAGAGAGGTGGATGTGTTTCAGAACACACAACGCCTTTCCATAGGTTTTAAGGAGAATGCAATTAGTTCCAAGCAGAAGCCTCGTGAATCATTTGTCTTTTTACAGAGAAACATTTGTCTAGGTGGACCAGCAACTTTTTAAAATATGACAGCTGGCATTATATAATGCCTCTAATGCACCCAAGACAAAGACTAAATTTTAGGTATAATCTCTCTTGAACTAACCAGAGATTTGAAGTCTAAATAAACCTTTCTCCCTCCCACGTTTTTCTGTTATTCCATTTTAGTGTCTGTCATCTTGATACAAAACCCCACATATGTCTGGAGATGTGTGTATTTGTTTGTTGCCACTGCGTTTTTATACAGCACAATGGAAATTCTGCTGGATAACTTGTTTGGAAAGTTGATTCATGGTGGAAGAAAGGCACGTCCTATATTCCCTTTACAACAACTATCCTCCATAATTAAGGGCTGTGTATTTGAAAGATTGTGGTGCTGTAAATGTACTTTTCTGAAGGTACTTTAGTAGTGTCTGTCTTGCCATAAGCTAAGGCTTTGAAAATGAAAGAGACCTCCAGATATACTGAGAGCCCTGATTAAGAGAGGAGTACTGTTTGTTATAGTTATGTGGGTGTTTGGCTATCGTGTAAGTTTATTAAATCATATAAAAATTCAATTTACACCATAATATTCTATAAAAGATAGAGCACACAAAACTAATAAGTGTGCCAGTTTCTTTTATACATGAATTGTATTGTTGGTTGTGTTAAAGCCCCCATTTTCAGAAGCAAGAGTATGTATGCTAGAATAGTAATTTTCTGTCTCACGGTCAAATATTGTGGAAGTTAGTTACAGATTGAAATAAAATGAATATGATATAAAACTAAAATTATTATATAATGTCA
The DNA here is from genome assembly GCA_013399895.1 of Serilophus lunatus. Taxonomy (NCBI): domain Eukaryota; kingdom Metazoa; phylum Chordata; class Aves; order Passeriformes; family Eurylaimidae; genus Serilophus; species Serilophus lunatus. The sequence goes on along the minus strand of VXBA01003768.1, from coordinate 1,795,429 downwards.
TATATTGTTGGTATGGGGAAAATATATATGGAGGTCATTATGTAGTACATATGTAAATACTCATATTTGAGGTCTCTGTTCATTGTGAATATAATTTTTTGGAAATGGAGTGATACTGTCCTGATACAGTGTGTTCTGGCTTTGTTTTGTTGCAGGAAGGTGAAGTTACTTGTTTTTAAGCCTTGATTTCCATCATACTTGTAATTTGCTTAATGTATTATAATGGCTTTCATAATGTTTTCAAGGTCAAGGGGCAAAGTCAAACAAAGTTCATTTTTCCCATTGCTATCAAATCTTATTCTTTGCTCATCTGAGAGTTCTCAGTTAAATAAAGCTGATAGTATCCCAGTTTGTTTTCTGTTGTTTCACCCTACCTATGCTTTAGGAGACCATAACTTATTCTTAGCATATCAGAAAATACTCAGGACATACCTGGAGCTTGTGCTACTGTAACTATATTACAAATTGCTCAGTGGGCTGATTTTGGAGGTGGAATGATACTTCTAGACTTCGAATTGTGAGAAAGAAAATGTCTTTTATTGCTTCTTTACCGGGTGGCCAGTCTGAGTTTCAACATTTCCTTCCTGCTACTTGTTGACTTTATTTCATTATTGTACAGTGAGTGGTGTGAGTGGTACTGTCCTGAAAACACGAACTTAGAAAGGAGTGAAGCATCCTCTTTCTAGTAAAAATGAATTTAAATAGAGAGAGTGACAGTTCAGAAACAGCACTTTTGGAAGTGCTTCTTTTGAGATTTGGGAGAGCTGGACTGGACTTTGATGGAGCAAGGGGCTGTCGGCAGTCTTGGATATGATGATTTTCTTTACTTAAACTGCTTTCAGCAGAGTTCTGGCATCTGTTGGTTTGGAGTCCTGGCCCCAGATGAGATGGCAGAGAATAAAAAGCCATGAAGAAAATACAGTCAAAATTCCAAGAGCAGTTGGGTGGTTTTGCTGTCACATCATCAGAATTCAGCAGGGGGGAGAAACTAGAGTTCCTCTCGCCCTCCTGCTAGTTCATGCATGCAGTCCACTCCTGCTGGTCCTTTCTTTTACCTGATTCTGGTAGCATTATCACATTTTTGTAAGAAAATCAGGACTTTGTGTCAGTGCTCCTCAAGATTTTTTCGCCTGCAAAGTCCTGCAGACATCCAGAGTACAAATTATCATTGTGAGCAGCAGGAAGAAAAATGAAGAGGAAACAGAAATCTCTGTCTTTTGGATGTTGCATAGTCACTCTCGGCTGGAGAGAACTATTTTATTGTTTCTTTATTGCCAACCCTGCATTCAAGTAACTGTAGTTTAATATTCACAGCCACAGTACAAGATACTCAAGCCTTGGAATGCTTTTAAACTAATAAGGGTTCAGTGGATTAGGTCGGGCTATGTCACACAGTTTCAGGGGGCTTTAGCGTGTCATTTATGGCTTGTGCTTCATAAAGAATATCTCTTTTTGTACAGCCTGACCATAGCTCACCACCGTTTTGGAGCAGACTTGAGAATGTTATCAAAATTGGCTCGCTAGGTGAAAGGCTTTTCTATTTAGCTTTTAATAGAGCAAAAGTGACTCTAAATTTGTTAATATTCTTTAGGTTATATAGGACAAATTACAGATAAGTGAATAAGTAATGAAATTTGTAATGAGAATTTCTCAAGTATGAAATGTTGGCACAAATTAATTGCGGGATTTTACAGCTATTATAGTTTATATCATAAATGCAAAAATGACTAGGGCTTTTTAATTACAGCAGGAACACACTAAATTTTTATGGAGTGCCATTTTGTTGAAGAGGTACTTTAAGCATTAAGAGCAAATGCCATTCATAACAGCAAGCCCAGATATCTGTCCCACATCAAATAAATACGCTATTGCTATGAAATTGTTCCTCAGATACTGTAACTGACACAGGGACTAATGAGAAGTCTCTTTGCACACCTTCAGTTTACTGTGTCTTTTTCTCATGGTCATTCTTCTTCTTAATTATCGTATGTTTGCAAAGGGTCAGAGAAAATCCCTTGGAAAAATATGCAGGGCTTTTTAACTTACCTTTTAAGACAGCACTGTGAATAGCAAAATGTTAGTGTCTCAGTAGAAGTTAATATTATTGTGGAGGGGAGGAGGGAGGATGGCTGGATGCTAATTCTTATTAAATATTTGATGTGTAGAGAAGTCTAATACAGTGGAAACTCAAAGAAATCTCATTACTTGGTGGAACACATTGCATACTAAAATAGAGATGACTCAGACTCAGAAACTAACAGGGAGATTTAGCAAGGAAGCGCATCTGAAGCAATGTCCTGCTGTTCTTTTCCATTAAAATAAGAAATCTACATATTGTCTGATACCTTGCTTATCTAGACATTTCTCAGAGCCAAGAATATGTTTTTAAAATGTCATTGCATACTGTATTCCTCCCTGGTGATGATTTCAGCTTTCCCCCTTGTCTTCTCGCACTGCTGCTCTCACAGCTGGCTGGCTGGACAGCAATAGGTGCCGCAGATCCTCCTCCGCTTACTTGAACCTTCGAGGGTCCCCCCGAGCCTCTCCTTCCCCATCCAATAAATATGTTCCACTCTGAGGCTGATGGTTTTGCTTAAGCCCATGAGACTGCAAACTCACATCCTTTTTCAGTGCCTCTTCAAACACACACCATGTCACAGACTGCTTCCCCAGTTAAGGTCTCTAATCCATCACTCACAATTCCTTAAGGGGATTAATTAATTTTAAAAATGGTTGTGTTTGTAGGTATGCTAAATGTCCTCCCTCAAGGACAAATGCTCATCTCTCCATTTGCACATCTCTCTTGATTTGTCTTATTGGAGTGGGCCAGCATTACGCCTTGTATTATACAATCCCAACCTCTTGCTTGGGAGGAATTGTAAATGAACTGATCATCAGAGACCTTGCTCATAATAAGCTGGTATCCATTTCCTGAAGGTGAGGCTCACTGGAGTGGAGGCAGCGTGCAAATATGCTGCTGTCACAGCCAGGGGTAGATGAGAAAGCTTGGAGAAAGCATGCTTTGACAGGGCACAGAGGTGGGACTTCGTAGTGTTGGGTTTCACCATCTCTGGCACTGTTTGGACAAATGTGACCTTTTTAACCTCACAACGTGCTTCATTATCTGCAGGTTTTTAATGTAATCTGATTTGTCAACGGCATTCCAAAGTTATGATAGAAGCAGTGACATAAAGACTGGCTATCAGAATGTTTCTGTCCCTGGGACATGTTCAGAAGGAAGTTCTCTCCCATGTCTAGGTGACCATGCTGCTCTTTCAGTGCTTGTTGCTTGCAGGCTGGCAGCTCCTAGCTGTGGTTGGGAAGCATTTCCTTTGCCAGATCACAGCTTTGACCCCAGTTTTGCTCATCCTTCTCCCTTCTAGACTGAGAAATCTCTCACCAAGAAAGTACTAACAAGTCTCTCTTTTGCATTTGAATACTTATTACAGCATTCCCAGTGGGGTGGGAAGCTAAGATAAATTTACATGAGTTTAACTTGATGAAAGAGAGGCAACAAAATCTACCTGGGGAAAAAGATGTGGACATCTATGTCATAATTCTCAGAAAGTTACAGAGATTTCTGCGTGGTCACTTTTGATAGAGAAGAGTATTCCCATGCCTCTGTGGTCTACTAGCTCATCCAATCACCCCGAAGTTCATCAGCCTACTGGTGCTCTGGCCTGACAAACTGTACTGAGGCTGCACAGCCTGTGTTGTTCCAGATGATCCTGGTCTTACAGCCCATTTCTGTGAATTGTGCAGCACCTGTAGTCTCTGTTCACTGCCCCATGCTAGTTCCACAGTGTGGAGTGGTTAAATGCTGCCCATTCCATTTTTCCTACCTTACCCAGTCTCATTCCTGCATTCTTCTTTCAAGGCTTGGTGATAATCTCCCAGACTTGCTTGTTTCACGCTTGTGAAAACAGCTCAATATTATTTAGGTCTCACCCTTAAAAGTTATTTGGCTGAAAGGTTTCTTCATCAATATGTCATTGTTTCCCTAACTGAATTTCCTGCAACCCTTCCTCACTTTCTCTTTTTGTTCCTGGTTCCTTAACTAAAAAAAGAGAGAACAAAACCACATGTTGTATTGATTACCTCCCATTTGGGATGTAAAGGATGGATGAAGTTGCTGGAAGGGTGACTAGTGCTTCTGGCTGAACGTGGTCTGAGCCAGCTGTACTGGGCAGTCAGGCAGTTGTATCTGCTTCAAATAAGTCCTATGCAACATCTCTCCTTTTCTCTTTTCTGTGGTGTGAGACACGTGATACTACAATATAATAAGACCCTGCAACAATAGGGCTAGGATTAATCTAGATGAATAACATAAAGAAGCTAAGCAATAGGAAAACAACTAAACAAAAAGTCACATCCAGATTACATTTGTGTTTTTACTTTCATTGCTGGAAAAATGTACCTCATCAGCCAGCTCCTGAAGGATCTTGCTCCTTTCCATATGAGTTCAAGAAAAGAATACATGTTCTTGGCAAATTACATTAGAATAGGAAGAAGAGATGTTTGCTGAAATACTCTCATTGTAAATGAAGAGCTTTATGTTTACACAAAAACCACTCTTGGAAAAAAGTAATTTTGTTAATGAGATATTCCCATATCTCATGGGAAGGTTTTCATTGTTAAGGCACTGTTTCAGATCCAGCACAGAGCTGCAATAAAAAGCAAAAACAACTATCTCAAAGGAGTTGTTGGCTGAGTTAGCTCTCCAGTAGCAGAGTCTGTGCAGAACATCCACCACTTAAAGTGGCAGTGATGCACACTGCCAAAATGACCAGTGGTGCTGCATGAGCAGCATCAGAAATCAGGAGCTATTAATAAAAGCCCAAGTTGTTGTATACATGTCTCTGCTTTCATATCTGAAGCAGCTACCAGACTTATTGCAATGAGGGACCTGACATGTCCCAGAGCCCTCTAATTGCCAATGGATTTTCCTCAGGAGTCCTGGGACACCCAGCTAGTTATAACAGACTAGATGGCCTACTATGTACCAGAGGCATCACAGTTACAGTGGATGTGCTTGTTAACTTGCAGATGTGTTGCAATGCAGTGAGAGAGATTTAAACCACAGCAATCCTAATCTCAAAGTGACTTGCTTTGCTTGCTTTTGCTACCTTTGCCAACAGGGAGTTAGCATTTGGTCAGACTGATCTCTTTCTCTGGCTAACCTTGGTGAGCCACATTTGAGAAGTTAAGGACTAAGTAGGCTTGACCATTCAGCAGTGGAGCTCCAGGATGGGCTTGGAGTGTATTGAAAAGGCAAACATTTGTTTTACTGCTGCCTTGCTGAACTGTTCTTTGGAGAACCCTCTCATCCCAGCTGCTGGTGCCTTTCATAGTTACCAATTAAATTTTTATATGATGTTTTATAACCATAAATATACTCTACAGACTTGCACATAATTCCTCTGCTAGTTTAACTGCTTTTCAAAGCCCTTTTCAGCAGGCTTATCTTTGTTTTGCTTGTGCTGATTAAAAGGCAAGATATATTTTTAATAGGGTAAGTAGTACTAGAGAGCACACTTCACATAAAAGAAAGAGAAATGCAGTCAAACCTTTGTTATCCAAGTTGAGTCAAAGACATGGAATTAATTCAGCTAATGAAGGTTTCAAATAATTAATGAGATTTTCAGGCTACTGAATACATCAGGGATCCTGAGTTTGTTATGGAGAAACAGGATTTTCAAATGATTGCAGACAAGAAAAGAATATATGAGAAGATCCTCTACAAAAAAGCTAAAAAGCTAAAAATTGGAACTTGAAATTAAAGATTTCTCTAGAAGTGTCTCCGAGACTCAGTAAGCCCAAAATAGCCTGGAGGCATTAAAAAAGAACAGTGCAATCCTTCTGGGCAGACCCCATCCTCAATGTACCAGTGTATTTGAACAGTTCCAGAGGTCCTCATTTCCTGTAAAGACTCTTTCACTTTTCCTTTTTTTCTTTTCTTCTTCTTCGTCTTCTTTTTTTTTTTTTTTTTTTTTTTCCTAATGCAGCTTATTCCTCTCTCTGGTCTGTTTTTTTTTCTCCCCCACAAATAAACTTTAATTGTTTGTTTTCCCTACAGTGAAGAGAGCCATATTGCACCGTACAAGTAATCTCATGTGGGTTCCCATCTCATCAGCTCTCCATGACTGCTGAGTCATGGCTGGGTAGTTTTTGAGTGCTACTGCTGTATTAGAAGACATTTTACAGAAGTCCTGATGATTTTTTGGAAAGAGGTTAACTCCATTCATTGCTATGGATGGGAGGAGATCTGGAGCAGGTCATGACTACCAAGGAGGACAGAGATTGATGCATTATTTTAGGAAGGGTGTAGGAGAACCTTTTGCCTGTCCATCAGTGAAGGGTGGTCACAACATCTTACCAGGAGACTGCAGTGACCTGGAGAAGTAAAGCTGGTTATGACAGTAAGAGTGGCTGCTGTGTAGAGATGAACTGTGTCAGGGGAAGGAAATCATTGATTCCAAAATGATAAAATAGGCTTTAATTGTCCACATCCCAATGCCTAGGGGAGTACTGACAGGGAAACTAGAACAGACGGAAATGCTGCTGACATTAGAATAATGTGCTGCATGTGAAACCACTGCAGAAATAGTTAAATGACGCCTTTGCCAAGGCCACAGAGTGAAATGTTACTACACCATGGGGTGGATTAAAATATGCATTTTCTCCTAATTGAGCACAGCGGACTCAGCTGGAGGTCCTGTCAGGAGAAGAGGAATAATTTGTCACAGCAAGAAATGTGTAACTTGACAGAGCATCTATTAGATAGTACAGTAAAAAATAAAGCAGGACTTGTGCAGGTTTTCTTTATGCTCCAGACTGTTTGGTATAGGCACCCACATGTTGTAAAGTAAATTTCAGACTCCTTGGCAGTGGACCAACCTGGTTATACCAGGCTTACTACCCTCATACCTATATATCATGATGACAAGAAGGTTAAAATTTTTCTGGTTAGAAAGGCCCCATAAACATCCTCTCTCCACAGCACTTAACTGAGTACAGCCAACAGAATTCTATAACTGTTTCTTTCATCACTCTTGGAGAAAGCACTTACAGGGATAGCAAGGTAGTGCTGTGAGGATAAAGGTAAACTCATTAAAGATAGCCCACCAAGAACCACATTTTTATCCTTCGATAAGTATTTGATTGTGAGAAGTGTAAAAATGGGCTCCATGAAGACATCTACAGAACATGGCTTCTTCTCAACCTGTGAATATTCTCTAGTAATTTCTTCAAGTGTCTTTTATATATATATACATGTACATGCATATATAAAATTTTCAGGCATATCTGTCCTAATTTGGCTGTGTCTTGTTACTAACTCTATTAACCAGTCCAGGTGGATCTGCCAAAGACAAAGCCTAAAGCCCAGTCCTGACCAGAGTTATGCTGTAACATGCAGCAGGGACTGTGTCAACTGCTGAGTTTAGAGATGAAAATAACTCCACTTTGTCCTCACGCTGCAGCCTTTGCAGTCTTCTGTGTAGTCGGGTGATGCACAGAAGCCCAAACTTTGGCTCTGGTCACTGTTTTGCAGCACTTCACAGAATCCCACACCAAAGCTAAGGGTCAGCCCCCAGGACTGGACACCACAGAAGCAACCTGTCACATCCATCCAAGAGGCTGTGTGGCAGCAAAAACCAAGTAACTTCTATTCAGGCACATGCTTTTTATCTCTCTGAAACGAAGAGCTCTGACTGATGGGGTAATTCATCATTTACCTGATGCAAGAAGAAGTTGCCTGAAGGAGCAGAGCCACACACATTATTTTCACACTGGTAGAGGGGTATGCCCTGTGTGGCGCCCAATGTTTTTAAAAGTTTCTGTAACCCTAAAAAAGAAATTCTCAATTCTCCAGGGAGATGTTACTGGGAATATTTGTCACATACCATAACGTGTCAAAGTGACATAATGGGAAGCCATTTTCAGCACATTCATAGCAGTGATAGGAGGAGCAACTGAACTGGGAAAACACCAGTGACACTGGAAGGTAGCACTTGAAAGATCAGAGGATTGGTAAAGGACTGCAAAGGATCCCTATGCCTTGCATGAACAGCACAGATCACTGCTGCCCAGTGGTTGCTTTTTGGTGAGGTCACAGGGCTACTCTGCGCTCTGGGATACTGTTTGAGTAGTTCCTACCCACCATGTTAGGGGCGCCAATGCTCTGTAGTGTCTTCACCAAGCCGAGCCCCTCAGTGGCATTAACAGGAAAAATTGACTCAGGCTTTACAGGTCACCCTGGATCCTTCCCAGACTGACCAGGTACACCACGGCGACAGGAGATGTTCTTAGATTGCATTTTCCCTGGCTGTAGCTAAGCATTTGATTGTGATTCTTGCAGTTGCCCATGGATTCCATATTCTCAGAAACACCTGGCGAAGTAAAGAGAGTCCTCACCAAATTCCAGTCATCATGCTCAGAAGGCTTTGATTATAACTGCTGATGTTTGTGGTGTATGGCATGATATGACAGGTCTTAGGCACCTCACAAGAGGAAGCCTGAATACATCCTGCCTGCCGCAGTGATAGATGTAGCTGCTGTTACACATTGATATGCTCAGCATAAAAAGCAGTTAAGGCCCAAAACTGTGCTTTAAATTTTTTTTTTTTAGTTATTACAGAAACCTGAGTCAAAGCTCAATGCCTCCTTGCTTTAATGACTGTAAATATACAGTATAAACACCGTCCTTATGTCAAAACACTACAGGGACTAATGGTCACTCTTAGCACATATAAGTTCTCCTGGCTGTGCTCACAGCACAGTTCTGGGACTGTGTTGTGGGAAATTTGTGCTGCCTCTTCCTATTTGTATGATATTTGTTCTGCAAAGGCCAGCTTCAAGCTCTTACTTTTCCTAAGCATCACAGAATGGTTTGTGTTGGAAGGGACATTAAAGATCATATTGTTCTAACCCCTCTGACATGGGCAGAGACACCTTCCACTAGGACCAGGTTGTTCAAAGCCCATCCAGCCTGGTCTGGAACATTTTCAGGGGTGAGGCATCTTCAGATTCTCTGTGCAACTTACTCCAGTTCCCCACCCTGATCTAATCCTACCTTCTTTCAGTTTAAAGCCATTACCCCTTGTCCTATCACTACATGCCTTTATTGTGATAATCAATATATGTTCATTCCTTCACCCTTTCTTTACCGGTGCTTCACTCCTCCCAATTTCTGCCAACTCTACTCTCTCCAAGGCCATCTAACAGCCACTATGAAATATAAATAAAAGCTTATGCAGTTTCTGTAGTCAAAATTAGTTTGGTATGGTCAGATGATTTATGGTGCTGTTGACACTTCTGGATAAGTAAATGCCCAGACTGGAGATGTGGAACTAAGCCACCTGCATTTCCTCACATCCAGTGCCGTGCAAAGTAAAACAGATGTGCTTAACTTGTTTGCAGTGACACAGGACAGGGTAGGCTCATAGATTGGACAGATCTTTCCAGCATAAGCAAGCTCCACTCTGTCTTGGGAGTGGATTTGCTGCTTTTTGCTGAGCAGATTTTGGTAAAAATTAAGTGATACCAGGATTCCTGGAACAGAGGGACAATGAAAAATGCTCCAACAGCAATATTTGTATTTGTTTGTCTCCGCATTCATTTATTTTGCTGTTTCTTTGGCAGGATCTCCTACACAAGACAGTCTTATCCAGTTTTAATTGTCTTGCACTTCTTGACCTTAAATAAGTTTTTCTTTGCTGATCTGTCTCTTTCTTTTAGTCTCTTTCCTTGTCCTGTTTGTTTCCTTGTCCTTTTTCCTACTCCACAAGGATTTTTCCCCCTCAGTGCATGTAGTGAGAGTGGAATGGATGTGCAAACTTACTGGAATTTTTTGTACCCTTGAGGCCAAATCCTTGCTGCATTCAAATCCTAGAGGTCTTAAGACTCCCTGGCTTGCTGGACATTTCATGTTCAAAATCACAGATTGGTTATAGGCCTGGTTTCGTCCTGTTTATTTAAAGTTGAATCAGGTCAGGGTCATTTAGACCAAACTTCTATGCTACAAGCAGCTACCTTGCAGGGTATTGGTACACCAGAACTGCTTCTAATGAGATGTTGCTGCAGAGCCTGGGACTACTTGTTGTAGAAATTTGTCCCTTTAATGCTAAGACAGTTTGTCCTTCTGTATTTGGAAGCATTGCTTACTGCATGGTGAATTTGTAATACTTCTAATGATGTGTTTGTTTGGTTTCTTGTAGAGAGATGGTGATCTCCAGCCATAACAAAATTCAGCCATCAAAGTGAGTGGCAAACCCTATTTTAATTCCCATAGATCCTCTTTTTCAGGCTTTCAAAAAGTGATTTTTGACTTAGCCTATTTCTGGGTTTTACTGAAGCAATCAATTCTTATTTCTTTTCAGTCTGCTTCATCAGTTAATGAGAATTGCTACCTCACTGCCTTTTACCTTTTCTTCTTTTTTAAATAATGCATATCTTTCAATGCCTGTGTTTGAGGCAAGATTACTATTCTAATGTGTTTCTATTGTTCTTGTAATATCCTTTTCTTTTGTTCTGCACCAGAGATTATGCTTCCTATATGTATCTGGTCTTAATGCACAGCATTTCTCTTGATTTTCTCTGTTTTAATCCAGTTTTAAATAGCAAATTTCATTATATGTATCACACAAACATTTATTCCTCTCCTCAATATTATTCCCATATTCTCTTGCTGCCTATTCCTCTCCTCTTCCGTGTCCTATTACCCACTGCAATAATCTCATTTATCTCATTTTCCTTTTTTGCCTTGCATTAGAATCAGCCATAGAGATTGAGTCTCCCGACCCTCTCCCCTTTGTTTCTAGTTTAAAGCTCTTACCAGTTGTGTGATCACAAACCTAAGAGTTATCCACATGGAGTTCATTCCTAAGAGTAGTCCTCACCCTGTGAACCCCTTCCGGGGGGGGGTGGGGTGGGGGTGTGGGTCACACACCCCAGAACTTGTTCATAGCACTTGCTTATGAGCTATCAGCTTATCCTACCTCTTGAGTCCTGCCTTTGCTCTTTGCCTAAGAGTGGCTCCTGTAACTTAATTCATTTCTGCATTTTCACTGAAAGCCATCCCTGATCACCTCTAACGTGACTATGGCATTGCTTTCTGACCCAGCAAGAAGAACAGCTGGTCAACTGTCTTTCTAATCAGGATCTTTTCCAGCTGTACTGCACACCCTTGAGTCTAGCTGCCAGTATCCATTCTCTTGTCTAAATCTGATTTGAAAACAGTCTTCCAATTACTTTTAATACAAATTGCTGGTCACAAAGACCTCTCTCTTCTTGATGGGAGCAAAAATGCCTATAGAGACCTCTGGCTTTCTTTTTTTTTAAATTTTATATAGCATCCTATGGGTCATCCATATTCTTTTTTTGACTGCTGTCTCTTTGTCCCTTCTGTTGGTGCCACATCTCTTTCTTGTCCTCCCATCATTTGTCTGTTAATACTCACCCTTTTTTCCAGTAAAGCAAACCTGTACCTTATTGCTTCTTTATTGACTGATCTTTTCCTCAATTTCTGCTTCCATTTCTTCTTCTTCTCACCATCCACATGCACCATCATGTAATGGTCTGCCCTCTGAGTATCTTGCTCAGAAGTTATGTGGAGTCTGACATCTCTTGTCTCCATCACTTGTTTAAACAACCTTCTGAGATCCACCCGCATCTCAATATCACACTACCCATCTGTGTGAGTTTTGTACAATTGATTTGCACTCTCTTCCTTGTAACACACACAAAAACTACAACCCCTCTGCAGCCAGCAGGAGACATCTACCAGCAGAACTGCAGATAGGAAGCCAAGGGCAAAGATGGGCTGCTCAGTCGGGAGTGCACTTCAGAAATGTGTTGGTGGTTGGAGGTGCAGGGAGAATCTTGTACTTTCTATTTGCTGTGTTAATTGTTTCAGTGCTAGCAGGAATAAAAAGTAGTAAAAGTTTATTTTAGTCATTAAATCAAACAAATGTGCTATATGCACAGTTCAGGAATTAAAAATCTAGTAATACATCTTGAAAATGTTTTTAAAAATATTCCACTTAGTGCCATTACAGGGTATGAATGATTTTATGGGTTTAGGTTCCCCTCTGTTATTAAACACATTTGCTTGATTCTAGGAGGCCTGGTTTTGATTCCTTTGATCCTATTACCTGTTATCTGCATCACTACAGCGAACAGTACAGGAGTTACGTCTCATATCCAAAACTTGAGATTAAGACTTTGGGTAGGAGTGGCAATGAATCCCGCTCCCATTCACAAAAATGAAACAAAAGGCAGAAGAAATACTGACAGAAGGCATGCAGTCAAGATTGCTACAGGGTCTATAGTATAACAATTACAACTATAATAATAATTACCACTTTTCAGGTTGTTTCAATAGTGAGATATTTAAGTGATATTTACTTATGGGGTAAATATTACATTCATCCTAGCCTGAGAAGGATCAGTCAAATGTTGTGCAACTTTTCCCTTTCCCTTTCCCTTTCTTTCTTATTTCTATTTTTATTTTTACTTTCCTCTTTCTTCTTCCTTCCTCCCTCTTACTTCCCACTTGCAACAATAAGCAGTTTGGTTGTTTGAGACTTGTTTTGTCTTATCTTTCTACTTGTGCATGTGTGTATTTTTAAACGGGTAGCTCTCACTTTGTGCCACACTTGAATTACACAAAGAAAAGAAACTGTACTATTTAAAAGAACACAAAAGAATTTTCCAAGGGATGTATTTGAAGATGGATATGTCAAATTAAATAAAGACCATTGTTAAAGGGTTTTTTCTCTGGTATAGTTTCAGGTCTGAAGAGAATATAAATTTAGATTCCAAGCAGTATGTATGGTTTTATGTGGCATATCGAGTCCTACATTTGGAAGAGAGATTTGTACTGAGGAACTTGCCTAAAGAGCTTTTTGAAAAATCCTGAGTGCTTTGTTTCTATCATCCAAGAATATGTTTTTTTGTTGTGTTTTGTTATACCAAAAGCTCACCTTTAAGGGGTGGGAAAGGATATACCAAATGACTCCTCTAAGTCAAATAGCTTTTCCTGGTGCAGTCTGGTAATGATCCTGAGCCAGGCGAAGTTCATAGGCAATACGAAACTCTTTTTTGCACAAGCAAGGAGATGGGTGGCCTGGGCTTGACATGCCTGCAATAAATACACAGCAAATTCTTGGTGCCTGAGTGCAGTGGTGCTCCAAGACTGAGAAATCTGAAGGTTGCTGCTATTAAAGAGAAAAATTCATGGGAATATTTTAGGCAAGCTGTCTACTTACACAGAAACTAGCATCTCTTGCTCAAGAGACAAATCAAAACACAGGAAAGGGCATCTGAGTGCTGGGTCCTGCACCTGGGTCAGAACAACCCCATGCAGTGCTACAGGCTTGGGGCAGCGTGACTGCAAAGCTGCCTGATGGTAAAGGACCTGGGGGTGCTCATAAACAGCCAGCTGAACATGAGTCAAGGTGACATGAGTCTAGGTAGGCATCCTGGCCTGTGGATAGGATAAAGCATGGCCAGCAGGACTGTGGAGTCAAGGGCAGAGACAAAATGTCTTGAATTCTCGTCTCTAGGGCCACTGTGTCTCATTTGTGTGGGCTGCCTGGGCAGCAAGGGGGCTGCGTGGGTGGAAGGCACCCATGAAGCTGTGTAGGAGGATGGATTCTGTCTCTGAGCTGTTCTTAGGGATAATCTACATATCATTAAAACTCCTGTGCCATCTGAATGCATAACGGTACTTTATCAACTAAAACTTCTTTATTTAATCAGTTGATTTAATTATGAGCTAGTTAATTGAAAAATTCATGGTACAAGTTCTGAAGGTCAAAATACTCAGAAGTTCAAAGAAGACTGAAGCATTCGTTTCACTTGAGCTGTGACATGCAGTGCTGTTACAGAAATCTGCTCTGATTCAAACTGGCAAACTGATCTTGGGACTAAACAACTGAATTACCAAACAAGAAGACAATTCACTTCCATTCGTGGGGTGTGAATGTATCTACTGCCAGCTGTGGTTAGTCTGCAATTGAAATATCTATATGTTGTGGCTTCCAAAAGACCCAAGTAGTAACCACTCTTGCAGAAATGCCTTTAAGAGTGTCCTGTTAACTCTTTCAGCCCTCTCAGGGACATGCCTGTGTCTGAGCCAAGTGCTGGATTGCTGTGATTCTGCCTGGATGGGAGACACATGGTGAAAGGAAGAAGAGCTCAAGATTCTCACCTCTGGGTCACTGTTTTGCACCGCTGCATGAAGGCTTTTTAATAAGTTGCATAGGCCAAGTGAAATATCTGGTAAATAGCCTGGAAATAATCTGGACTTATGAATTGATAGGTATTGTAAACACTGGTTCCCCTCCCAAACAAGCACAACAGAATCAAGGCCCACTAAGACCTTGCTTGAAATCCCCATTTTAGACTGAAAGTCATGTATCTATCTGCTGGATAGTTACACACTTGTAGAAGATAAAACAGCAAAAACTGTAGACAAAAGTCGGTGAGATTTGGGCAGGTAAGGACATATGAAACCTCTATAGCCTCAGTGCAAGTCCTCTGTATGCTACTGTTTGTCCAAAATGTACAATCGGAGCATGTTGAGAGCAGCATCCTTGGTTCACACCTCGTTGTATGCCACCCAGACCTTGGGTGCACAGAGACTGCAGTATCTGCTCTTGCAGGAATACACCATGTATTGGCAAACTCTGGGCCACCTCAGGCTTGGTGTTTTCATCCCTTTACTACTGAATTATGTTTTTCTTATCTCAGACAGACTGCCAGCCTGGACTCGGATGGAAAAAATTAAAGGATAATTGTAAAGAGAATGAGCGAAGGACAAAGCATATCAAAAACAATAAAGACGAAGAACTTGCATGCATATAGATAGTGAATACTTCTTCTTTAGGCATGCTGCCTGTAAGAAGACTGAAATGAATAAATAATAACTATAAAGTCACTTAATACCGTTAAAAACTATCCAGGAGACTGTTGATTTCAGAGACTGCACTTCAGAGACTTCCCCTTATCGTTCTTTACTGGAAGACTTATTTTATTCTCTTGGTGACCTGCACTAACAGCTCACAACCCTCCCCAGACAGTCAGCAAGAATGGACCACTGCTAAACACTGCTGAGAGATGTGCTAGGAAACCTGAAAGCTTACAAGAGAGGTCCAAGGACCAGTTTTCTTAAGTGCTGCTGTGCTATTAAGAGCATGTAGCTATACTGCAGAGCAGCTCTGAGAATTTTCCCGTTAAAAATTATCATGAGGCTTGTACAAGTTGAACAAAACTTGATAGGGACGGTACCGTTTGCAAACAAAACTTGGTAGGAACAGTACTGTTTCCACACAAAACTTGCACCAAGGTCCATCTATCACTTTTGGGGATACTTTAGCCGTTACCTACCCAAACTTTACGTAGGACTCTCTTTGCGTTTCAAACTCATCCCTTAGGAATTGTAAATATGAGTAACATTCCTCTTGGGGATTTGTTGACAATCCTCATTCATCTTTCAGCAAGGTCAATGTCCCTGGGACATCGCTGGGCCAGACAATAAGCACAGTCCTTTCAATGTTGTCCCAGCGCCTCACTTGCTACAATGCCAGACAAAGCAAATACACCTTTAGATAAGGTGTGCTGCCGAAACATTGGCCCTGTGACACCGGGCATACAAATTCCAAGCTTCTTGGCAAAGCTTTGCAAAGTGTATGGAGAACCAGTTTTCAAACCCTTGTGTAGACCCACAGCAGCAATGCTGCATGTGGACAGGAAGAATGCAACAAGACCACTGCTAACACCTGCCTGAGACCAGCTGCAGTGGTTACCTGATATTTAGTGATGATGATGAGTTTGGCATGTGCGACCATGTGAGCGCTGTGGGATCTTGCAACTAATACATAAACATTTCTTTTCTCCCTAATCCATGTAAAGCCTTCTTTCAGGGGATGATCCTGTACAGGGCTAAGAGTTAGACTCAAGGATCCCTGTGGGTCCCTTCTAACCCATCATATTCTGTGATTTTTTGTGATTCAACATCAAAAGGGTGTTGTATTGGGCAGTTTTGTCTGCAGTTTTAAAAAATCATTCTTGCCTATCATCCAACACTAAAAATAGGAATCTTTGGTCTCTACTATGTCATTTCTGACAATTGGCCTAATGATGCAGCAGAAAGGAAAGAATAAGGTGACAGTAATACAGTGAAATAGTTTTCACATTTTGCTCAAGTTTCCTGTTTCCCGTTATAGGCTTTTATGGGAAGCACAAAACACATGAAAATTCAGGAGGCATTATTCGAAACAATAAGTGAGTCTAGGTAATAAGGTAGTGTATGCCCAAAAGCAAAGAAAATAATTGTTTTTCAATCTAATGTTGTATTTATCACTCCTGGGATGAAAATGCAGCTAATATATATTTCAAATGTAAGTTCAAAATATTAATGTGCAATCAAGCAAACATTTATTTCTCTCTCTCCATCTGTTTCTAGCAAGGTTACATTGTTGTTTTTCTGCATTGTGTGGTTGCACTATCTTAATAAATGATTAGTTGTGAGATTTTTTTTTTCCCTTTAAATGTATGACAGCAAAACAAGTTTTTAATAAAGTGTTTTGAAAAAGCAACAGACTGAAGAAAAACTGGGCAAGAGTTCAATTTGGTAATGAACTGAATATGCCTCTAATTATATTGAATTTACAAGTAATAGGACGAAGCAACATTAGAAATTACTTCTGACTGAAATTTAATGCCTTAAGGCTGAGAATGTTCCCCTCAAACTTCTGGAGACTAAATAAAATTGCTGTATCAGTATTTGTTTTAAATATCTGTCACTTCAAGTTTTAAAATGAAGGACAGTGGGCTAAGCCATCTTGAAAACAGACACTCCAATAAAGACGTCACAAAAGCTAAGATTTTTCTCAAGGCAAGATTTATTTTTGGACTCTAGTTTACCCAGTACATGCAACATTTGGTGTAAATCGGTCTGTCTGTAGGTAATAGCAGGCTCAGTGTACGTTTAAACCAATATTTTTAAACTGAGATTCAGCTGTGTCAATCTAGATGAGGCTTATCATAGGACTAAATATCTGTGTCCCATGACAGCAATTTGAGACTCAATCTTAATTTTTGTATGAAGTAATTTTGTTTCAAATGTATAAATAATTAATGTGCTGTGTACAGAAGCACTATCAGATTAATTTCTTTAATAACAAAAATCCATAGATAAATAGAGGTTGGACAGCAAAGTGACCTTTTATCTTTTTTTTCATTGACCTTGAATTAAATCCAGCATTGACCAGAATGACCATAAATCATTTTGATCAGATTGCTGAGAGAATTACCATGTGAAGTCACTTGAGTCATCTCAGTCTACTTTCTACAAGGAAGAGACACTGGGTTTATATCATACAATCAACACAATAAACCCATGATCAGTTCTGCAGGCTAATGCTGATAGGTATTTGTGGAGCAGCATGGACCTTTTTTATCTGCAGTGTTCTTGAACCCACTGCAGACAGTGGCCTCCCAGCATGGGTAACCTTAGGTTTTGTGACATAAATAGATCTTCAAGTGTCTTACAGCTCAAAGTATGGAGAAAGGGTTTGTTTGCAGGTCAAGCAGACTAAACAAGACTGTCTTACAGTTTCTCTGCAGTTTAAATATATTTGTGTTCCACAGAGAAAGGACATACAGGTTTCATGCCTACCCCTGTGTCTTCTGCTACTCAGCTGGTATCAGCACAGTGTGAATAAAACACAATCAGGGAGAAAATATTAAAAGACATTTAAAAAGTTATCAGACCAGCTATTAGGTAAAGTAACATTTGCTGTAACTCCAGCTTCATGGACCAACTTTCCTGATCAGATCACAGCAGGTTAATGCAGGAGAGAGGCAGAACCAGAATCTGAGTCAGAAATGGAGAAGTCCATCATATAAAGGAACAGTGAAGAGTTCCTAATGTAATCAAACTGTGTTCATCAGATGTATTTCACTTTTTCCACGCTGAGGACAATATTTTGGCAAGTACTACGGGGAATGAAAAAAGATGATATGCCAAATTCATCAAAGTCAGTATCTTGATTCTTGATTGGCATAAATGATAAAAACTTAAGTGTTCTTAGGATCTCTCTTTTTGGGACTACATCTTTCTGGCCCAGACTAGAATGTGTCACTGATGAAACCGAAGATCTCTTGTCTGAGAAAACCATTGAATCAGTAGAATGGAAAAATGGCAGAAGGAGTAGGAAAACTGCTACCCAGGAGCCACACATCTGCGGCAGGAGTTACCACAAAACATAGATAGAACAGCAGTTCTCTCATCACTGAAGTGCTTCCAAACTCCCTAAAGAAAATATTCAACTAAGGAAGAGCTTCAGCTACAGTAGAAATGACCTTTCACCTCCCTGCTGACATCTCACCCACTTTCTAGGCTGCTTCCCCCTTTCCTAACATTTCCAGATGGCATACCATTGGGCTTGTGCTCTACATGATGCAGTAATGTATCAGTCCTTCTAGAACAACATATATGGGAACTAGCTGGTATGATTTATCTTTAACTTGTCAGGTTTCACCTATTTGAGTTGTCTCCTCATGTTTCACTACCAAAACTTCTGCATGCTGAGCATTTGTGTAGCACTGGACACCCTGAACTTTAACATGATCAGAACGTAGAGTGCTGTTGCAAGAAGGACTTGATGGTTGAGTGTGCTGCCCTGTCTCGGAAAGGGCCCTGAGGTGTTTTTTAACAACTGTCACAGCTCTTCTTTACAATAAATGTTCATACTAATTGAGGTAGACAGTTTTCCCCATTGAACTGTTACTGAAGTACCTTACCTTCACACAGGCCTGTGGGTTTTGTTTGTCATTTCAAAGTGGAAGCTTCTCAGAGCATTTCTGGCGTATCTTGTGACATATTCATCCCATCCAAAAAGGATTTCATCTCATCATGTCCTATAAGAACAACTTTTTCTCATCTCTTTTCTTTGCCATCAATAGAGATAATTCCCACCATATACCTGCTACAAATAACACCCAAATATCCAAAGAGTGATGGAAGGAAAAGTGTTTTGAATTCTGGCTGATCTCAAGTAGCTCTGCACTACCTCTGTGTGAGCACAGGGCAAGTGGCACAAGGCCGCTTCCCATTTCTGCCAAACTGGGAACAATGGAGAGCCAAAACCCTGCAGCTGTGTTCTGTCAGTGAAGGCACTTTTTTTCTCTTGTCTGAAGGCAAGGTGGAGTGGAAGTGGTACACATGAATCAGAAAAAAGACATGGCAGAAGGGGAAGAATGGAGCATTCACAAGATTCACAAAAGAGGAGAAAAGCTAGGCAAGTCACCCAGCCCTACTCCAGGGAACAGGATGTTTTGTCTGTTCGTTGGGTGGCAATGGGTGAGCATTGAAAGACACATTGCTGATGACTGGCACCTGGGCTCCTGGCTCCTGCTTTTATGTGAGTCACTGGACCAAGAGTTTGAACTCTGAAAGAGTGTTCAGGGATCATAAGAGGCTTCCAGTCCTGGAAACTCCGTGGATTTATGGCCAGATTTGCTAGAGGTAAGTGATGGGACAACATGATTCCAGTCCATCCTCATCCTCTTCCTCATTATATGTAAACACAAAAGGTCTGGGGGCTGGCAGGCTATTAATCACTAACCCAACTGCATCTGAACTGAGTGTGCGGATTCATGTTGCTACGTCCATGCAGCATGGGTTTGTAGCCACCTGTTTCTCTGTGTGAGTGCCACATGCAGTGCAGTGTGACATTTAGCGTGTTTAGTTATAATTCAGCATGCTGATGCAAGCCAAATTAGTAACCTGTTTTCTGGTAGCCATTTAATAACAGTCACAAATGGCCCGAGGAAATCCCCATTTGTACTAAAGACAATTTAACTGACACAGATGTGTTCATTTACGCAGAAACTTCAAAGCAGGCATTTTCACAAATATATGCTGCTTATTGCCTTCCTAGTGGCATTTGTTACTGCCTCCTGCAATGCTTGGTTTAGATGGGATCTTGTCTTCATGGGCCAAATGAAGGGTCAGCCACAGTGAAGGGCCACCCTTCTTCTTGCTAAAATGGTTAGCCCAGATCAATTTTATATTCCCATATTCCTTTATCACAGAAATCATAGATCTTAGAAAACATCAGCTGGTGTGCTGCTCTGCCTTTTATAGGCAGGGCTATTGTTTCCTCATTTGATATAAATTAGGAGATGATTCAAAAAGTGAATGCAAACCTAAACAATCATTTCAGTCCATTTTTCTCTGAGATTATTGTTTTAGCTAGATACATTATCTATATTTAAAATATTTGAAATGGAGGTATACTTAATGTTCAAAGTCATATATTATAAAGATAGAAGAAGGTGAACTCTTGATATATTACAAGTCTTTCATACCATGAAATAACTATTGCCTATTATTTTACTCCTGACATTTTTATTTTTAGGGGAATTTCAGATGATTTGTATTGCTGACACCACTGATATGTTGTTTCCAGTGACCTTACATCCAAAATCAGTAGGGTGTGACATTTGATGGCCCAGATAAAAAAACATTAATAGTAGAAGAGAGGGTTTATTTTCCTGGTCATAAATTAAGTTTAAATAACTGAGAACTTATTTTTAACTCTCCAGTACTTTTTACTGTCTACCCAATAAATGTATTTATTACTGGAAGCTTAACTCAGGTTTTCTTGGAGAAGCAGTTTACTAAGATCCTTTTGTACAGCCTTGTCTTTCTTTTTGAGGCAATATTTGATATCATGCACTGCTTCCCATAAACAAAAGGAGATGGTTCTCAGTAGCAAATTGCCTCATCTCTGTTAATGTACATAGAGACTGATATAAGTACTAATTGCATAGTATAAATATTAGTAGGACCTAACCTGTAGTCTTATCACAGCATGTTCACAGTCCTCCCTATTCAAATTGATCTGGAAAAGTTCTCTTGAAGTATTTTTTCGTGGTTGACATTCTGGTGTAAATTTCTCCACTTTGAACATATTTGAAGACTGTGATCTCCAAAATGCTAATTGAAAAGGAGAGAAGAGAGAGAGACGCAAAAAGTCACTGACCAGAACTGCTACCATCAGTCCTTGGGACACAGGCATTTTTATGTAAAAGGTAGTATGGCTGATGCCTCAGCAAAAACCTTAAAAACCCTACAGAAAAACCTTTCTTTCTCCTCTCTGATCTGCAGCATTTATGAAAATGATAAACTGTTATTGGATTGTTTTGAGAACTTTTATAACAGCAAGAAGACAGCTATTGCCATATATAGGCTCTTAAAAGACAAGATGGGTTTCTGCAGCATGGGGTTATACTCTGTGTTCCCTCCTGTCATTTTTTATTGCACAAGTCTGTTTAGGAGACCACTGTATCTCTTAACTGTCTGTGGATGGCAATGAAGCATCTGTTTGCATAGCTTCGTCCTGGAGGCACTGACAACAAAGCAGGGTCATGGAACTTTTTTGCTCTTCAGAAAGGTCATGTTGGAGTTTTCTGATGCAATTTGATTCACTGAAGCAAAACCAAGTCCTCTGGCTTGCTCCTTTCCAAGAGAAGAAGAGAAGAGAAGAGCAGATTAGTTTGCCTGATTGAAGACAGTTCCTACTTTCTTTCTGTTGAAAGTATGCCATCTGTAACTTCAGTGGAGGTGGAAAAGCACAAGAGATTTTGGATACGAGCATGTGAGTGCTGCTTCCATTGTGAAAAGCAGCTTTTATTGCATTCATCCTGAACTGGATCAGGTCCAGCCTCACAGATCTGGACTGTGGGTGGAATTCCCCTCCCACATTTTCCAGGCACGATTCTTGTTGCAGCAAGGCAAAGCAGCATCACGGCCACAGCCTGAATCTCAGATGCTTCAGGTAGGTCCCAGCATACCTGACTATGAAGAGGACTACTATCTTTTACTGGGATAGTGGCTGGATGGAGAAAAAGATTTTCCTGTTTGTGACCCCTGAGGAGGGATTCAAAGCAGGACCATAGTGTGAGTCCGTAACTGAGGTGGAAAGTGCATGCAAAAGACCCCTTTTGCACACAGCTTTGCACTGCCATCCCTTCAGAAGTGTGTTTAAGAGCAAGCCATAAGATAAACACAGTGCTGAAACAAAAAGGTCTCAAAGACACATGACTGCTAAAAATGAAGTGTTTAACTTTGGTTTTTGGTTTTTCAATTTTTAAGATGAACTTAGATCATATTTTCCCCTGCAGTAAACAGCATTGCTTCTGTTTTATTTTGGACTCCTGTGTAATCTTTTGATTTCAACATCATAGTCTTAAAGGAAAAGGTCTGAAATAGCATGACATGGCAGTACGCAAGCTGTATAATAGCTGCTTGTATGTACAGATTCGTATGTCTTCTTTGACTGAAACTTTTCATACAAGTTGAAACCTCCTGATTTGCAGATGACTTGCTGAGGAGAACCAGGCTCTGTGAATTCAAGTTTGGTTGATACTTTTCAAAACATTTCCTATACAAAATAATCAGTAGAAGAATAATAAACCCGCCAGTGTTTTCGTTTACAGTTAATTTTCCTAGACTTACATGCCACTGCTGAACTGGTACAGGAGTCATGTATCAGATGGCTAATGAGAAAAAGGAGGGAATTTCAGATCACCCCTTACCCTCCCCTCCAGAGAACTGAGGAACTGGAAATGGCTTTCACCTGGTCCAAGGAGGGCATGGAGGCTTTTGTCTCCTCCACCTGGACAATTGACACTCCTTAACAACTTCTTCTTGGGCAACAAATGGTGAAGTGGAAGGACCCCAAGGCACATTTGTACCTCCTGTCAATGGTTCATTATCCTCAGTGAGTATGTCTGCTCTCCACGTGGCTGGGGTGAAATGTAAGGCACCTACTGCAGATGTCATGAGTATAAAAATATTGAGGAGCTGGGCAAATTGCTAAAATAGCTTTTTGTTTTCTCCTCTGTCTAACCTCAAGAATCAAGGGATTTCATGGGCACCAAACCACCCTAAAGCCTGGAATTGTTCTTTCTTTTTCCTTCATAGTCCATTACTTGGAGAGCATATGAGATGGTAGAGGACACTTGGATTGTTGGACACACTTGGGGACTTCTCTGGGGCTAGTGGGAAAGGGATGCAATGAGCAGAACAGCACTTCAATAAAGTGGTAGACTGGCTATAGAGACCATTCTGCTTCTGTAGTCTGCCTCAAAAGAGGGAAGGGCATTATGGGAAGAGAGATGCTCCAGTGCTAGGGCATAACAGAACTCTCTTCCTTCCTCTCAGATATAGGACAAAGCTGTACCTGCTACACAGCTAATCCAGCCTCAGGACATGACCTGTGGCCTGAAGAAACCTGGACTATCCAAAGTTGCCTAATGACAGCTGCTCTTCCTATCCTGAGATGCTTATGTCCACTACAATTGCAAATAGGAAGCTGAAATAGAGGTGATGTCAGAAAATGGCATCACTAGCACTCCTTAAAAGATGTACTCAGGTACTGGCTTGCTTTGAACAAGTTGTCTCAATATATCACTCCCTCTTCAGCTACTTTGATATCTTGGAGGGGTTTTCCTAACAGATGCACATGTCAATTTTTCATAGTTCACATTATTTCCAATGTCTGGAAGTCAATATTCAAACCATTAATACATAGCATGCTTTTATTGTGAATTCATGAAGTATCACTGCAATTAAATTTCCCTCTTAATGACATGATTTATTAATGAAATAAGGTTCATTTTGAAGCTCTTGAAAATGAAAAGAGGGCTGATTCTCTCTTCCAGTATCATAAACCCCACATTAGATACAGATTTTGAATGACATTTTAAAATACTACCAAGCCAAGGAACCTAGTGGGGAGGATGTTCTTTCATGCCCTCATTTGCACTTTTCCAGACAACTCATACAAAGAAATTAGAGAAGACAGACTGACAGCAAAAGTCTTCACCTCAAGCCAGAAAAAAAACAAAAAACCTGATGAAAGATAAAACCACAAACTTCCTGATAAGAAAAAAAATCATAGGGGTCTTCTGGTTTTTTGCATCCTCTCAGTTAGGAGCAATATGGTGCTGAAACATTAAAGCTTTTTGGTGGAATTTGAAAGGTTCTTGGAGAAGGCTACAGAATGGCACTGCAATATATGCCACAGAAGCAGTGCCTGAGGCACACAGCATAAAGATGCATTAGTATGGGGCTGAGATGATGGTCTACTGGTCTTTTCCATTCCTTTGCAATAGGTGCCTTCCAAAAAAGACCTTGGTATAATAACAAAGCCAATCAAACAAAATTCAAGTGACTGCTACCTCAGGTATACCTGTGAAGTTCACTTTATGTTAATGGACTCCATATGGTTGCAAAAATTCTCGTCTATTTGCTACATAAGCCGTTGTTTTCATTTGTTGGTTTTTGTTATTTTTTTTTTCTTTCTTTAATAAAATGCTCTAAATATTTGACTTTGGAAGAGAACAATGCTATGGGAGGCTCTGAAGTGATATTCATAAGAACTGCGAGCACTGACTAATTGATTAACCAAGAGTTCTTGAAGAGAATGATTTGATTAGGGTAATTTATAGAGATTGTATCTTTTGTCATCATTTGTCTTTGAAAATACGGAAGAAAACTGCTTCCAAGTGCATGTAGCCTCTGGCATGAGAGATGGTATGCACTACATCATCAGTTACAGCAGACTGCTCAATTTTGTACCTTTCCAGCTAGTCAAATATCCAATAACAAAACGCACGCGCACACGCACACACACACACACACACACACACACACACACACACACACACACACACAAGTATTCTAGCTCGTTGCAGTCCAAACTTTTCCAACATGGGCTTAGAAAAATATTTGGGGTTGTTCACTGCTCTGCTCTCTGTAGCATAAACATTTATTTAAATGGGGCTGTCTTTTCAGTAATGAAGAATGAAGGAAAAACAATGGTCTGATTTTGACAAATTAACTTGTGATTTGGAGAGTCAGTGAAGCAGGGAAGAGACATTCCTAACTATACTAATTAAATGAGCTTGCAACATTTATTTTAATGCAATGGAACCAGCCATATGAAGATGAACATTTTAATTTATTTTGCAGTGACATTATGAAAAATTTCTCTGCTGCAGATTATCTACAAAAACAAATCTCATCAGCACCTAGGTTTGTGCATGAAATTTACATCTCTCACATAAGTTTGACCTTCCCCGGTGAAAACAAATGGAATGTGCTAAGTTAAAAAGTTTCTGCAAAGGTTGTCTTCCCATTGATGCAGTGGTTTATGTTCAAATTACCTCTGTGAAAAACATCCATTTTTCATGGTGCAGTGTAGATGAAAAATTCTGAATCTGTTCTAAGGGGAATGCAAATATAGCTCATTAGTTCAAAAACATTTTTCATGAACGACTGCTGAGTATTTTCAGGCAGATGAGAATGTGCAGTTTCAGCCAAGAATGAGCACCACATGTCCTACTAATTGTTTTTTAAACTTGTTCCTTCCCTCTTTGGCATTCAATAAGTCTAGAAACTGTGAAGATTCCTGGAGAAAAAAAAATTATGGGTATCCTTACAGTGTGTACTGTATCTTTTCAATATACTATGCAGTGTAAGAAAAAAATAGGAGCATTAGCTTTCAGATGGGTAATATTGTTATATTCAGACACATAACATTTCTCTCCTGGAGGTTTTTTCAGATTTTAGTAATGAGCAGGAATATTATTTATGGAGTGCCATCAACCGAGAGAGTGTTGTCCTAAGGTTCATATCAGTGAAGACATTATGGATCTGCTGGCAGTAGGAACTGAAGGAGTTCATTGAGTTTTAGGATTTTAACTAGGTTGAGTAGCAGTAAGATATTTTCACTCTTTTAAATTACTTTTTAGCTATGATTTTCGGCTCTTCTGCAGGTCTTCCAAAGGTTTTCTATGAGATAATAAAAGCAGATTTGAGCAAGAAATCAGGCTTCCAACCTTCTCTCTGTGAGCCTGAAAGCTGGAACAATTGAAAACAAGAAAATAAACCCCTTTATTTAGAAATTATTTGATTTCAGGGCCTGATCACTTGTTGTGTGTCTTGTGTCTCTAAGTGATGATCCTCCACGGCCCTATGTGTACCCACAGGCTCCTTCTCACCACTGTGGTGGAGGATGACTCCAAGGGCCATTCTGCAGCCAGACCCACCATAAAAGGTCTTTTTACCCAGTCATCTGGGCTCAGGTGGTGAACTGCCTCTAACAGGGCTGACAGGGGTTTTGGGACAACTAAAGTCAGCAGCACAGTCCCAGCCAAGCCAAAACAATCAGGTCATTCTTTGAGTGAGATCCTCTTCACTCAGGCAACTCTTCAGCCCTCGGTCTCATCCTCAGATGGTGCACATACCTCCTTCTGCTGTCTAAAATTCATGCTTCTTAAAAGAGTAGATATTTATCTTTTATCTTGGTTTCTGTTCCCTTTGGAGCATGGGATCATCTTTTCAGGGTAGTTATAAAGAAAATCAAGCCAGCTGTCATGAAGAAGGGCTCTCTAAAGCTGATTGCTCTCTTTCTTTCTGCCTCTTGCCTGGCAACTATGGATCCTTCTGCAGACAGCTTCTTCCCCATTGAGAGATCAACAGGCCCTGGCATGCTGTGAATCATTTTGCCCACCTGTGAACTGCAGCCACCTCTAGACTGAGCTGTGCAGATCTGCCCAAGTACAGAAAAGTTTGAAATAGGATAAGTGCAGTCTTTCCCTCAGCTGAAACTGTGCAGGCAGGAAAGAGGTTATTATTGAAAGCTGAATTGGAATTTAACTGTAAAAGTTGTATTAACAAAGTGTGGGAGTCTTAGTGACAGTCAAGTATGGAAACTTCAGCCAGTCAAAGGCCAAAATCCTGTTGTCCAAGACAATAACCCTGTTTTTTTCACCTGAAAAACAGTGCTGTTCTTGCTAAATGTGTGCTGAACTCTTGGCCATTGCTTTTTTGTTCAAGATGGGAAACTACTAGAGACTGAATAACTAACAGCACTGTCTTGTACACTTGTACACTTGTTAATGTTCTGTTGACAGATGTCATGCAACCATTTTTTTCTCGACTCAGGGTGTCAGTCACTGTTTTTCTACTTAAGTCTTCCAGAACACCTTTTTTCAGTAACAAATCTTAGAAAGAGTTCTCATATAATAATTTAATAATTTCAAGTGTTTAAGCTTTTTTACCAGAACAAAATATCCTCCCAGTCATGACAGGAAGGTCATGTCCCATAGGTACCACTGTCAGGACTGCCATAGCACAGTCATGGCAAGGTACTTCACAGCTCGTGCTCACACCAGCAATCTTCTGTCCATGTGGTCCATACAGAGCTAAAACTCAGGATGATTCACTGCTCTTGAAATACGGAAATATTTTATTATCACTGAGACTTACACATCTCTTCTAAAACAGTCAACAGCCAAGCTCTTACTCTTAAAGTTTCCAACCACATTTGCATTCAATTAAAAACACCAATGCACTGAGAAGGTCTCATAGTACCAAACTCGTCCACAGAGGTACTTTCATGAAACTATGACTCCACCAGCAATGAATCTGTCCTGTGTTTTTCAGTATGCCATTTTCAAGCAATAAAAGCTGCTGTCATTCTTCCTATGAGAGCCCTGATAAAAGGAAAAGATGATGCATTTATACAAAAGCTAGCACATAGACCTTCAAAAAGAAACTTTTGACAATTTGCTTTTGACTCTAAGGTGATGTACAAAAAGTCATTGCTCTTTCTGAGCTCATATATATCTTGTGATTCTCTTGAAGAATCATTTCTCTTCATTCACCTTTTTACTCTGTTTAGGCAAGCAGATTAATATTGTGTGCTTGGACTGGGTGCATTGCTGGCTTTCATGCTGGGAAGCTGGAAGCTCAAATAAAAGCAGGAATCCATTCAAATGGGCGAGGCTTTATTTCTCACCAGTCTTCCTGACTCCTCTAGAAACCAAATTTCTTCCCCTTTTATTTGTCCCCTCTTCCCCTTTTCCTTCTCTGATTCCAATTACCCTTTAGCTAATAAGCATCCAATGATATTACTGTCGCCTTCTGCCATCTATAAAGAGCAGCCAGTTGCTTTCATCCTGATAAATATTTATTTTAGACTGAGGTAAACAAGGAACAGCCCAGTGAGGCTTTCTGGTGAGAGATTAATCTACGTGTGCTGCTTCTGTAGGAGCTGCAGCCCACTGTTCCTGTGGAAGACGCTAAACAGTCACAAATTGGAAAAGAGTGGCCTTAGTGGTTCCCTAGCCATCCTCCTTGGTGATCACTGGCAGGAGGCATAGCTGGCAAATGGACAATGTGATCAGAATGCCAGGGGTTACTGAGTGCTCCCAGCTGCCTTGGGAAAAACTCCAAACCACCCAGGGCCATGTAGAAATTAGAAGAGTCTGAAGCTTCTGCTGTGTGTTGACAAATCTCTGAAGACTCACAGCTATAACCCTGGTGTTGCCACTTCTAGCCTTTTTTTTGAACTCAGGTGCCTTCTGCTGAAGTTAAACTGACTGTAAATCCCCGTTCCATTGCAGATATCAAACCAGGACAGCACTGGTTTTATGGCTGGCTAATGGGAAGTGGTGTGTATGATCCTGGTGGATGTCTTAGACACTCTCCTGGGCATGGGTGCAACTCCTGCATTTTCACACTCCTGATGCTTTGACTTGCACTAATTTCTGAGGGGCTCTACTATCAGCCTACAAGAGATTTTTTCCATGAGATGCTAGTTTTTGAATAGCAAGAGTGCAGCAAATGAGAGCTAACAGACAGATATGAAAACAAGTTTTCTCCCTCTCTCTTTGTCTCTCGGTCCTTTAGTGCAGTATCAATTTGCAGAAGATTAATTTTATGTAAAGTTTTACATTTCAGGTTGTGATCAGCATTTTTTTTCTCTTGGTTGGCTCTGAGAAAACATATATTCAAGTTTGGGAATTCATCATGTCTGATTAATGATGTGTATATAGAGCTTCCTATATCATCTTCCTTCTTTTGGTCTTTTTTATTCAGTTGTTTGCTGTACTCCAACCCTGCGGATAGATGGTTCTGCAGTGATAAATGTAAAGTTTGCATAAGCCATGTAACAGCAGGACAGCCTATTATCACTGTACATTTTCCATGGCTGTGCAAACCTCTGTAGGCTATTTTATAGCTAATAGATCCACAGAGAAACAGTAGTGATTTTATGACTCTTTTTAAAATGGAAATTCATGTTTGAGAAATACAACTGGGAGGAAACAGATGTAAACCACTTAAGCATTTGCAGAAAATTGAGATGCACACTCTTATTTACAGACCCACATTGCCTCCATCGTTTTATTTTCAAAATTAAAATAAGCAATCTGTTTGCCATGGGAAATGAGGAACCATAAACTTGTTGTTTTTCCTTTACAAAGCAATGGCCAGTGTCTCTGTCTCTGTGCTTAATGGCATTGGAGAAAAGGGATGACAGGTCCCCCCCACCTAGATTTTATTGTCTATAACCCATTCCCTTTGTAATCTCTGTAAGAGGTATGCAAGTAGGAAAGATTTTAGCATAACCACGTGTCTGAATTCACATTATGTTATAAAAGCTAAAATGATTGCCCAACCTATTATAAGGTTTTAGCCAAGTATTTAAAGCTATTGGAAAATCAATTTTTAAATTTTAATAGCAAACAATTGCAAAGCATTTACACTCGTACCAGAGTGCTCATGTGCTCATTGCCTATACCAGCAGAAAATATTTCTTTCTTCTTCCATGCTGGTTTAGATTGCTATTTTGAGGGCCAGGCACCCCATTGTAAAACTAATATAAATGCCTTTGTAAGTTCTGTTTGAACTCATAAAATCACCTGCCAAAAAAAGAGCAGCATTTAATGTTTTGTAGTTACAATAATGCTTTGCACTGATCTGCAGCCCAGCATCCATGAAGATTGGAGCTGTACACCTTCTTATTCCTTTTAAAAGAAAGGAACATTTTATATACTTTACAAATAACTATCCAAGGACACAGAGCTTTATGGAGGTTTAGATCTATATTGTGGACTGCTGAGGGCTGAAGGTTGGGAGAGCACCCAGTCAGTCCTCTACTTCTCAGTAGTCACATTTTTTCAGCCATGTATTCCTCAATTATTACTTGTTCCCCAGGAAAACAAGGCAGACGCAGTATTGAAGTACTTTAAAAGGACACACAATATACTATCATATCTGAAGAAGGCCACTGAACAGTGTAAAAAAACTCCTTTCAAGAACCTCTGTTATGGGGAATGTGATCAACAAGAAACAAAAAACTTAAGCATCAATTGGTAAATTAAGAGAAAGAAAATCCCCTCCTCTTAGGTATTGGCGTGCTGAATGTTGTATGACTGTCTCATAGGAAACAATCTTAACAATGTCCTATGATAGCCAGGTGTCTACCTGCAACAACACTTGCCTGCAACAGCTCCATACCCTGGGAGGCAGGGACTGCAAACACCTCCTGGTCACAGCTCCCTGCTGCAAGATGGCCTCAAAGCTCAGATGAAGCCAGGCCATTCTCTGCAGCTACTCTGGTTGTCACTTGGACACTTTTCTTCAGACAGCCTTGACATTGCAATGAGGGAGCTGGAAGAAGGAGGAGGAGATCACTGAGATGCCCCACTTGCTCATCTTTCTGTGCCATAAGAAGAAAAAAAGGAAAGAAGAGCAGGTTTTTTTATGGGCAAAGCCATCAGTGCGCCTGGATTTTGTCAGCACAACTTGCAAGCAGGAGCAGAGTAGGAGCAGCTAGGAAGAGCAGAGCTGGCAGTGTAAAATGCCCAGGGAGCAAGGATGAGAGCTCTCAGAGAGCAGACCAAGGAGAAAGAAAAATCAGGTGTCAGAAAAGAATGGCCTGGGGAAGTGGGGAAGCAAAACAGATGGGATGGAGGAGATCCCATAAAGAGCAAAGCCAGACACTAATTCCACTTTTGGGAGGAAAGACTAAGACACGTATTGCATTAAAGAAAGCTAACAACACAGACTGCCTTCCTTAATGTTATTCTTCCATGCAAGCGGTTTCCATAGTGATGTCGCTTGATTGCAAGTGAGAGAGGAGATGGCCACAAGGCAATCTCTGCTAGGATGCTGTTCACACCATGAAAAAGCACGAGACCTCAAATCACTTGGAGGAAAAAAAACCCCCATGCTGTAGTTGCTGAGTCCTCGAAGCATGTCTGGGAAGGAAAAGGTCAAATAGCCTTTTTCTCCTTCTGGGCAGAGTCAGGAGACTTTCCCTCTCTATCCTGGAAAGCCTGCATAAAGCAAAACCTCTCACTGACCTTGCTACATCTGCCACCAACAGGCCTGCTGCATCTCAGCCCTTGGGAAAACCAATCAGAAATGTGCTTCAACCCTCACAAAAATGGCCAAGAGTGACACTGGTAAGCTGGAAAAGCTGATGAAATTTCATACAAAAATGTAGATGTCAGTATTCTTTCTTATATTTTCCTACACTTCACTCGACACTGATTAGTACATTAAAGAGCTTTATTGACCCCTGGCATTTAAACGGAAAGCTTTCTTGTTGTAGCACTGAAAGAAGGGACAGATTTTCCAACAGCTGTCTAATATCTCTGTCAACATGGAAATGAAATAGATTTAAGGATCTCAGAAAAGCATCTGAACATTTAGTGCCCAGTAATAATGCATTCCAATTTCCACTCGCAGAAACTGGAATTACTCTCAGTCTGTTCTACTAGCTTTATAAATAAACATCTGGCACATCTTTTTTTTTTTAGAGGAAAAAATCATCTAAAAGCAGGCTACTAGCTGACCATCTCTTTATTAACCCAGCCACAGAGGCATAGTGTTTGAAAAATGCTAGTGTGAACCCATGTGTCGTGTTCAGGCCCACAGGGGGAAAAAAGGGTAACAATGAATAACCAAATAACAGAATAAATGAGAGTTGATTTCAGTGAGATTTGTGAAACACACCAGAACCCTTCAGATCCGTGTACATCAGTGCTCAGATCAATGAACAAAGTAAAAGACATCATAGTGTTTCCATCCTCCAGCTGCACACAGCACTCCTTGTTCTTAGATGTGCTGAAGAAAGATCAAGCAAACGTAGCCTGAGGACCTGTGAACAGATGTCTGCTGCTTTTCTTGGTCCAGCCTAGCCTGTTACAGTTCATATCTTAAAACCAACAACAAGATTAAGCAATTATTCCCTATATGCTTGTTATTGTCATTCAATAAAGCAGCATCTAAAATAATAGCTTTTCTCCTGCCAGACAAGGTTGAGTACTGCAGAAAAATGTGTTGAAACAGATTAGGTTAGGGAGAGATAGGTCTGCATAAATAATTGCTGAAAGTCAACTAAGTCAATATAATAATAGCAGAGAAAATTAACTTTCAGATAGAAAAGCTACCTGTCTATGTTCTCATTTGTATACTGAAGACTAATTCAGCAAATGAAGAATACAATTCTTAGGACAAAGAAGATAACCCATGGACTCATGGTGATACCTGTCACAAAAAGTAGGTCAACCTTGAGATCAATTTGCCTCAAGAAGTTTTAAATTCATTATTATTTTTATTCTTATTATCATGGAACCATGTTAAGATTTATGCAACTTTTCTTGGTTGCTTTGCCCTGTATGTCAGCAAGGGAACCTAGATTTAGAGCTAATCAGGTAGAATAGTTAAAGCAATTCGAGAATTCCTTTCATGCAGTTGAAAAGTGTCTTTCTTTGCTGAAATTTCTTTTTTTTTTTTTTTCTGTTTTCTATCTGTCATCAGTTACTTTCTTCAGAACTGGCATACTTACAGGGTAGGTTTCTTCTTCAATAAATAGGACTATACTCATTGAAGATCATAACTTCTCTGTGCAGTCAACAACAATTTGAATGTGAAATCTTCATGACAATCCTCCCTCTCACAGGAGAGGAAATGTCTTTGGTCAGTATCTCATCCCTTCAAGGTCTCTCTTTTTGGTCTTGAAACAGTATTTATAGCCCCATTTGACTTATCAGTGCCATTCTCTCTCCACAAGAAGGAGCCAGTTCAGAGTAATCATTACCACAATATTTTATGCAGGAGCCTACATTTAATAGCAAATACCCCTCCCAGGCCAAGTTGATGAGAGCAGTGTCATGTCTGCTGAGCACTTCTGCTGTCTCTGCCTAGCTCGTTTGGCATGGCCAATTGATCTCCTTTTCTATTTTTACTTCAGTTTTTGTATTACTATCTCAGAAAGGGATATGTTTCAAGTAATCTGACAGATTCTCTCTCCTTCTTGACTATTTTATTATTTTCAGTGAAATGTATTTTGTATGGGTTTTTTTCTCATCATCATAAACACTGAATAAGTAGATTTTTCCTGGCAAGTTAAAAACATCTGACAATTCTGTATTCAGGACCAAATGCAAGTTAAATACCATTGTGCTGATTCACAATGAAAAAGAGCAAAGCTTGTAAAACCTCCCCCAAAATCTGACATCTCACAGTTACAAAGGGGCTTTCCTACCAACAATTAGACTGCAGTGGAAGGTATAGTGCATCTCTTTTAACTCTAGTAAAAGCCTTTTCTTATACTTTCAGATGAGCAAATGTATGACTCCTTACTTACAAGTAGCAAAATAATTTCTATATTTCCATTTACATGCAGAACCTAATTTGGACAGGGTACAACTGGTGAACTTGTGGGACTTGTGAGGCATATCAACGCTGAACTTGTAAAGTTTTAATTTTGGGGAGTGTTTCTACATAATATATATACTGAGCCTGAAGTTACAGAGTATGTGGCTGAACATAAACTTTTAGAGAGACTGCAAATGGCCTGACTATAGTCCACAGGCATGGAGTAGTGCCAGAATCCTTTTTATCACATAAGAAACTTGGAAGATACAGATAACATGGACAATGGTACTAGTTATGTTTATTTTTTTACATGTGGTTCCCCATTATCATCCCAATCCCCACCACCCTGACTGCCAAGGGTGGCCCATTGGTTTGGTGAAATCTATGACCTTTGTCCCTCAGTGTTGAAGAAAACTGTTGCCTGATACTACAAAGAGGTAAAGTTGATTTGAGGCAGATTGTGAAGTTAATGAGGTACTGTACCCACTGTGATGCACCCCATTGCAGATTCTCCCTAATTTATCGCAATCATCATGTTTTGCAGTCTTCTTTAGCTTGTAGCTTCCTCTCTTCCCTCCCTGCTTNATTTATGTCCTTACAATTTCAAAAGAAGGTGGGAAAATGTCAAAAATGCAATCGAAAGTAAAAAGGCAGAAAAAAGAGTTGTGAATGTATGTGTACACTGTAAATCTCAGAAATTTTAAAGAACTTCACTATTACTAAAACTGCATAAAAGGACATTCAAATGAGTTCAGAAATCTCATCAATTTTGGAATGCCTAGAGTTGGCAACACTGTGTGGTTTCTTACAGAGGCTCCCAAAGCCCTGTCTTCCACAAGGCTTCCTGAATACTAGAATTTTAAAATATTCAAGAGCATCCTGTTCCTAGTAGATGCCCAATATTCATATCTGAAATAACATTTTGGCCAAAAAGAGAAATTAATAACCCATCACTCACCATTTTCTATGGTAATAAAGGAGTTGCTCTAAACTGAGCACTGCGAATTTCCCATGTGTCAATGTGCTGCCACATTTTAGTACAAAAGCTGAGGAGTCCAGAAATCAAAGGGCTGGAGCAACTCCAAACATGAATTCCTTGAGCTGTGCTGTTCTGAATGAAAATGGATACAGGGTTGAATGTTAGCATTTTTCTCTATAGACTCCTTCAAATGGGTGTGTTTGATGCTTTCCTTTACAGGGTCTGAAGCTGGAATTAAGTAATGAATAAACATGTCTTATTGGAACAACTTTGACACTTCAACTAGGTTTACACATTAATTAAGATAAGGTCGTCCTAGCCCCGCCTCCCCTCCCCTCCCAAAGAGGGTCAGAAATTTGAGAGAACCCAGTAGTTGAAGTATAGTATAAAAAGCTGTATGAACACTTTGTTAAATGCACAGATTTAACCCTGCTGTTTTGCTCCTAATCATTATTAATTGCCTCCAGTGGTGGACATTAATTTCCCTATTGCAGCAACATGCATCTTGAGTTTGGGCATATCCTAATATATCAAGTGGGACAGGTGATATAATTCAGCTGGTCACAGCTGGAAAGAAGACAGCCACCCACATGCAAGCAGTCTGTCAGCCTTAGTTACGCTGCAGACACCACCACAGCCTCCATAACAACATTGTACATTTATCTCTGGGGATAACTTTACAAGAAGTACAGCCAATCAGTTCATCCTATTTAATCTGCTGTTGTCTTAGCAGGAATAAGAACGTTTTAGCCTGGCTGTAGCTTTGAATCTGGGGGGTGAAAAACTTGCCCATGGGGCTGGTTGTGCAGAAGAGCCTGACCCTCTCCTGATTGCTAGAAAGGGGAGGAAATTGGTATGGTGTCCTGAAACAGGGCATGTCCCAGTAGCCAGAAGTCCTGTGCTGCCATCTGAACCAGGAAAGATTCGTGTTCACATTCCTAAAATACTCAATTCTGACTGGAACCCGCTTGCCAAGCATTATATTTGTAGATTCATGTAATGACAACTGAGCTGGAGCAGCTTTCTCAGTAAACTGAGAATTTCTTCCATGTGTACATGGGCATGAGAAGTGGACACAACTCCATCTTGGAAGGGGCCAGTTGGAAGATCCTCCATTTGAAGGCAAAAGATGCAGCTGCAAAAGCCTGCTCAGCCCACAGTCCTGGTGGGAGGAGAATGTGCCTTGCTGTCTGCTTTGAGGCAGAAGTTTTCACTCTGGACTCAGGAGGGACATATATTTCCACAAGAAGTTTCTGAGTTTAATGATGGCACATATCCCAGTGAAAAATGTTTCCTTGGAAAAAAACCTTGCCCAAGTGTCTTGATTATCTAGTTAATGAAACATGCAAATTACTGCTAGCTCAGAGTTCCTTTCCCAGTATGCCCCATAACTACACCTCAGCAGCTGTTACGGTGTATGCACTGAATTTAAGCTAGAAGATAAAGGAAACAAAATTCTGCATAAAAGGATTTTGAGATTTGGCCCAGAGGAAAGATGAGGGTTTAAACTAAGCAGAACCAAGTTCCACTGTTGCTTTTCTTAACTGTAATTAACTGTAATTTTTCAGGTTGGAATTACCTTTATTTGTAGCAAGAAGCAAAGTGTTAGCCATGGAGCTGTTTAGCACTTGGTTTAATAAGTATGCACAAGTTTGTCTGTCTGACCTAACAATTGTCCAAATGTGCAAAATATGTTTTTCCAGAAAAAAAAGGAGTAAATTTAGGGTGGTAAAAATTTCTGAAACAAAGTCTTCAATTTAAATTTTTTCAGTGAATTGTGAAAGCATCTTTCCAAAAGGTACTTTCTTCTTAATATAAAATGATGAATGTATTTTTGGAACCTAAGTGCCATGCTCCATTTAAAAAGACAGTTCTTATTTGGACCACCTTGGTGATTCCTGCTAACTACTTTGCTTTTGAGTTCACCACTCTAAAAATGAAGTGCAAGAGTTTAAAAAAGCAACTCATTTAAAAGAACAAGTTCTGTTGTAATAGACAGATATGAACTTGATGGACCTTCTTTCTGGTTCTTAGTTCTTGTGCCTTTCAAATTATCCTAATCATATCAGTGTAATCTTGCAAATTCTTTCTGCATTTTGCAGGTAAGTCTTAACATTCAAAGATGGCATCATAGAAGTGCAGTTGTTTAATGAATCAGAACATTGAGGTGAAACTAGTCCTTAGTATCTTAGCATGCAATAACACTCTATACCAAGCATTACGTAGTGTGTTTTTAAGTGCTCAGTGATTAGCTTGATGCATTTAACCTAGCTGAAAATTATAAGTAATAGAGATAAAAGAAAAATGTGTTTATGTGGCTTTGAAAGTGTTTAATTCTTCACTGTATCTGTGAATTAATCCATACCAGGTGTCCCAAACTATATCTTGATAATTAAATCTCCATTTCTATGAAGATGACATTCTGTTCTGACGGCACCTGAATTACATTGTTGCTTTTTTTTTCTGTTGGGACAACACATTGTCAAAGTGAATGACAATTCTTTCTGTCTCCTGACTTTGATCCCTGCTTTTTCCCATAGAAGAGTCCAAACTATGGCTCAGCAGTGTGTCAGCGCTGGTCAGCTACTGCAGGCATCCAGGACTGTGTTTACCTCTTTGTTTTTCCTCAGCTTTGTTGGAAGGAACCAGCATTCCACTCG
The DNA here is from genome assembly GCA_013399895.1 of Serilophus lunatus. Classification (NCBI taxonomy): domain Eukaryota; kingdom Metazoa; phylum Chordata; class Aves; order Passeriformes; family Eurylaimidae; genus Serilophus; species Serilophus lunatus. Next base: position 1,758,252 of record VXBA01003768.1, on the reverse strand, counting down.
CAATGGATGGGTCTTGATCTCTCTCAGCCTTCCTTGGAAAATTCTATCTGCTTATCTGAGGACAGCTTTATATTTCATCTGGACTGGCACCTGCTTTGTAGGTCTGGAGCAGAGTGTTTATGCTAATCTCCTCTTTTTTTATTACTTCTAAGTCATGCCATTTTACAATTCAGGCACCAAGCGAAGGCTTTAGTGGGGGAGAGATTTGCTTCAAAATCCAAGAAAGAAGGAAAAAAATTCTGGATATGCTGCAGTCACTTTCATGAATGTAGACAAGATGGCTTTTCATTATCTGGGCAGCAGGAGTGTTTGCATTAAGCTTCCAGAGCCACCTCGTCACAAATCTCTCTTCCAACCTGTGAATCAGATGCTCATAATCAAAACGGTTCAATTAAACTGTCAGGTTGCCTGCTTTGGATGGCTTGGCTGAACAGCCTTGTTTTAGCTAGAACTGCTATTTATGAGTTATCACAGGAAGATTCCAGTGTTATGATCACTGTTATTAACACATGTTTAAAGGAACTAAGGCTTTGTACTAAAAAGGAAACAGTCAGGGAGAAGCATCACACAGTGGTATGAGGGCTGAATTCCTTACAGCAGTATACATTTCTCTCTTAATTAAAATGGTTAAACTGTGGAACTAGACATTGATGCAATATGTTGTTCCCATTCTGGAAATACATTCACTAAGAGTTAATAAATAATATATGAATTCTAATCTTTTAAAGTCATTTCAGAAGGATGAAGTCATCTCCTATAATTGTAAATGCAGTACCTCTGCTTTCACTGCATTCAAATGTAAAGGTGAGAAACTGATTAGAGGTGCTGGGTTGCTAGAGATAGATGCTCCTATTTAAATACCACACCATTTGTTTTTAGCAAATAGAGATGCTAGACTAATATTTCCTTTTATTGAAAGGGTTTAGCACTGGATTTCTACTTGCTTACCCTAGGTTTAGCTGGGAAAAAAGATAAATTTTCTTCTTACAAAATTTGCAAGGATTTCTGCAATCAATATAGGCTGCCTAGATGGACTAGATTTTCCAACTACATGCCACTAGTTACTTGATGCCAGACCTACAAGAACATCACATTCTCATTCTGACATCTGAGGTGAATCTTGCGGCAGGAGCACAGCTAAAGCTTCTTTTGATGAATGCAGGAGCATTATTCCTCTTTGCTTTACTTTTAGAGGAGCTGAGTTGACTTACCTGGAAAATCAAGCTTTCCATGTAAAATTTCATTCCAATTTCAGATCTTAAACTGAAGGTACATGGAAGGCTGTAAATCTCTCCAAGTAGTGGGGTGACTAATCATCACTTATCTTAGTTTCCCACTTTCAGACTGCTACCAGTCTTAGGGTGGATCATTTAAAACTAACTTGTGGGTGACTATGTTGACTAGCAGTTACAATTGGAACTGAACCATAGATCCTTTAGCCTTTGATACCCATTCTTCCACAAGTGGGTTTAATTCTCTTATCAACAGTCAAATTAGCTGACACAATGCTGTCAGTCACTTTAGGAAAGGATAAACCACATCAGGCTTCAGATTCACTCAGCTCCCATCAGTTGTTTACTTGTGACAAAATGTCGTGGTTTAGAGCCTGACTGCCCCTTGTCTGTAGTCAGTAGTGAGTTTTAATTGAAATCATATCATCAAAGAGCTGCAGCCAAGCAACTGCTATGATTCTTGGTGATCATAAGCCCAAAGGGAATGTCTTTAATGAAGCAGAGAGCCCAAGAACTCCCCAGCTAAAGTCCCACCTAAGAGAAACCTCAAGAACAATTGAAAATGCAGAAGTACTCAGAGCAAAGATCAAACTTCCCTCACACCTCCTGGAGTGGAACTGAAATGTTACTCACTGGAGATCCAGCCCTGGCTAAACCTAGTGCGGTGGAAATGAAACACAGGCTACGCTGCTTTCCTAGGTCATTCAATATCCCAGCATTTTATGTGAATATCAATGGCAGCATTGTCCAGTGTATACATTATATAGAGACAGTCAAAAATGGTATATCAATGATAGCATCTTTAAAAGCCATAAAAATAAAGTGAGGAAGACAGAAGGTGGTAAATAAAGAACAGCCCATATTGATCCATATGCATTTGGTTTGTAAGATTTCTTATACAGTTCATGGGAACAAAAATTTGTCAGTTCTTCCTCCTTCAAAATAAACTGCTTTCCATTAGCAGGCGGCAGATGATCTCATGGGTTTTAAAGGAATACTCAAGAGGGATCTGCAAAGGGGGATATGATGAAGATTAATATAGCTATAAATTTCATTAGCCTTGCCTCTTGAAACTTGGACAACTGCACTCAGCAATAATAATAATAATAATACTAGTCTGAAGATCTGTATCTCTGCAACCTCTATGCTGCTCACTGTTATGGTAGCTTTAAGAGTGCTGCTTAAACCCACTTGATCGGAAAGGAGGTTGTATCCAGGTGGGGGTCGATCTCTTCTCCCAGGCAATCAGTGACAGAATGAGAGGACACAGTCTCAAGCTGTACCAGTGAAAGATTAAGCTGGATGTTAGGAAAAAATTCTTCACAGAAAGAGTGATTTGCCATTGGAATGGGCTGCCCAGGGAGGTGGTGAAGTCACTATCCCTGGAAGTGTTTAAAAAGAGACTGGATGTGGCACTTAGTGCCATGGTTTAGTTGATGAGATGGTGTTAGGTAATAGGTTGGACTTGATGATCTCAAAGGTCTTTGCCAACCCAGTTAATTCTGTGATTATGTGAAAATATCACTTGCAATACCTTAAGTGTGCATTAATCCTGGATTACATGTGTTGGCAGCTTCAGAAAAGTCCCATGGCAGGAGACTAAGACAAGCTCTGCAGTCCTCTGTGGCCAACTGAAGGAGAGCGTGGACGGCAGCTATCCTGGCCAGCCTGCCACGGGCACATCTTGCTGTGTATCTCTTCCAATCTGGTAAACGGTCTACAGAAAACTGTATAGCAGCCTTGGGGATGCACCATAGCCAGCAGGATAGGAAAATGGCCTGGTGGCTGAGGAGACATGAAGGCTGTATGGTATTTATATGAATGCTGGCAAATTGTGCCAGAACAACTGCTGTCCCCAGGTGTTGTATAATCCTGAGGCAGCACATTCCTTCAGCAACCTGACCATTCTCTGCCTCAGCTGCCAGGGGCTTCCATGACTTCAGTGCACACTGTCTTCAGATATTGCTCATCTGGCGTGTACTGGCACATACCATGAGACCAATACCTCTTCCTACATTCAAGGTTGCACCTAGAGAGAGGGAGAATAAAAGAATCGTGGAATCATAGACTGGTAGGTGGGAAGGGAACCAAGGATTGTCTGGTCCAACTTTTCATGACAAAAGCATGGTCTAGACAAGCTGTCCCAGCACCTTGGCCAGCTGCATCTTGAGAGTGTCCAGCATTGGGGAATCCATCACCTCCTCAGAGAGATTTTTCTCATTGTGAAAAATGAGGGGCTGATTATCATTGTGATTGGTCTCATTGTGAAAATTTTTCCTGTTGTGTCCAGTAGAAATCTCAGGAGTAACTTGTACTTATTACCCCTTGTCTTTTCCATGTGATTCCTTTTTAAAAGAGAGTTTCCATCTCCTTTGTAGCCACCCTTTAAATACTGGAACATTGTAATAAGGTCTCCTTCAGAGGTCTCAAGGCTGAACAAACCCCAAACAGTTTTCTCAGCCTTTCCTCATATGACAGCCTACCCAGTCCTTTGATCATCTTTGTGGCCCTTCTCTGGACCCCCTTCAGCCTGTCCAGGTCATTTTTGCATAGCAGGGACCAAAACTGAATACCGTATTCCAGTTGTAGCCTGACAAGCTGTGCTGGTTTTTGCTGTGGTAGAGTTAATTTTCTTCAGTGGTTAATATGGACTGTGTTTTGGATTTGTGATGAAAACACAGTTGATAATATACAAAAAATATTTGCTACTGCTGAGCAGTGCTTACACAGAGCCAAGGCCTTTTTGGCTTCTCATACTGCCATGCTGGCGAGGAAACTGCATGGGAAACCTGGAGGAGACACAGCCAGGACAGGTGACCCCAAATGACCAAAGGAATATTCCATACCATATGATGACATTCTCAATATATAAATGGGAGAGGGAAGAAGGAGAAAGGGGGGGAGCATTTGGAGTGGTGACATCTTCCAAAGTATGTGTGAGTTGTGATGTGGCCCTGCTCTCCTGGAGATGGCTGAAGCTCTGCCTGTGAGCTAATTCCTTGTGCTGCTTTGCTTTCATGCATGACTTTTACTTCCCTATTAAATCAGTTTTATCTCAACCCATGAGTTTTCTAGCTTTTATACTTACAGCTCTCTCCCTGATCTCACTGGTGGAGGAGGAAACAAGTGGCTGCATGGCTGGGGTTAATCCCTGACACAAGCTCTGAATACAGTGGGATAATGACTTTTTTTATCTCAGCTGGTCATGTTTTTGTTGATGGAACCCAGAATCCTGTTGTTTTTCTTTGATGCAGAAGCACACTCTTCATTCATACTGAGCTTGTTGTCCACCAGGATCCCCAGGTCCCTTTCCACAGAGCTACTCCCCAGCCAGGTAGATCCCAGCCTGTGCTGCAGTTCTGCATTATGTTTTCCCAGTTGCAAGATCTTACATTTGTCCTTGTTGAACTTCATAAGGTACTTGTTAGACCAGTGTTCCAGCCTGTCCACGTCTTCCTGCAGGATAGCTTTGGCAAACTTTGTCAGGATATGATCACTGCCATCTTGCTGTGTAAAGCGTATGTTGGTTTTGGCAGGCAATTATAAACGTGTGTTCAGAGACAAGTACAAATTGGGTTTTGGAATACATGTGCACATGTGTTTGGTGGGCTTCCTGCACACTCCAATATGTAAAATATTTTTCCCTTTGAGACCCTTGGTGCCTGAGGCTACATTCCCAGAGCATGTGGGAGGTCTTCCACAGGCCTTCTCTTCTCCTCAGTGGAGAGGATGCCTAAGCGTTGAGTGCACACTATTTACCTTACAGTTATGACACGTGCTTACATATTTTGGAGGGGAACAGCAACATTTCTAATATAGACAGCACTAAGGAAAGGCTCAGAAATGCTCCCTATTTTCAGTTAACTCAAATTGTCGAACAGCTTCATTTCTGCTGTGTTTGGAGCATGATGCTGTTCTGATATGCCATATTCCATTAGGACTTCGAACACGGCATTTTCTCATCTCAGTTTTAAGCTTCCTGCAATATGAAAAAAATCACTTATTTTCTTATCAGATTCCTATTTCCTCCCCCTGAAATCACAAGAGGAATAAAGTCCTGTTAGGGACAGCAAGATGCAAAGAGCTTCTAGATATTCTCGGCTGCCACACTTCACCAGCATCTTAAATTCCATTTTTTTCCCAAAGAAATGTTATTGAAGCCAATTACTGGTTTGAGCTCCTTTCCAAGTGAGTGTGAGATGAACAGAAGTGGGAGCATCAGCCAAAAACACCAGTATGCCACTTTTATTGACCAGTTTTCACCTTGAAGCTGGTGGTGGTATGTGACACACAAGGATGACAGCCAGGGTGCAAATCATGCTCTTTCATTTGGAAGGCGTTGCTTCACACGTATGATGCTCATGTGCTGAAATGCATTGTATTCTAAGCAAGCTCACCTTCCAAAAAAGTGGGACAGCATCTAAACTGCCTGTAGTCCCAGACCCATGCTGACTTCTAAACCATTCCATGGGGCTCAGGAAGAATTTCAGGGAGAATTTGTTGTCCCAGAAGCATGCTGTCAACCTCATGGAGAAGACATGAAGCTGACTTCCAGCCCCTGGAAATGGGCTGAGCTACTGCCAAGGAGAAACACATTAGTGGGTACACCTCCCATTGCTGCATCCCTCCTCAGCTTTCCCATGTATTTTACACTACTGTCCAGTGTATTTTAACATAGTTTCCAGCAAGTTTCAAGGAGAGAGTTGGAAAAATGTCAAGCAATATTGTTATAAACAAGCCTTTAACTCAGTATCATTGTTTGACAGATTTGAGTTCTTTATCCTGATTGTTTATCACATATGTGCGCACACACACACGCACGTACATACACACACTTAAATAACCTCTGTAGTTTAAAACTGTGCTACTCTCTTTGTCCTCGAATCCTTTCCTCTAATGTTTATGACCCATTTTCAAAGGCATGCACTGGTATCTGATGATCTGTCTGCATGCAGACAGCAATCTCGCTGTTTGGATAATGCTTCCAATGGACAGCCTTCCAAAGGACTCACTTTCCTCTTCCATCCTTTGCCACTTCCCACAGATAAAAATGACCGATGAAGCCCATTACTTATCTATCAGATATTAGATCTATTTTGACAGAGATTCCTTATAAAGCTCTCTAAGCAAAATTTATTCTGGACATCAAGGAGTCGTTAGGCTAAAACATTGCTTTTATTGGAGTGGTAATTTAGCATTTAAATTCTTTTTCTCTATTGACTTCTTTTGTGGAAAATTGGTCCCCTATGTACAGCAGCATTTAAGTATTCCATACTTCGGTGATAAAGGAAAACATCAGTCTTAGAGTAAAAAAATTCTCCCCATAAATCTGATAGCATCATGTCTTGTAGACATGAGTAAGATGCATACAGCAAAATCCTGACACCCAAACTGGGAAAATATGATAACCTAAAAAGAGATTTAGTTACTTTTTGTTAGTTCTAGTGCATTGCCAGTGATTATGAGAGAGAAGCAGTTGTGTTTCATAGGTTTGACCATTTTTCAAAGCAGTGTGCTTTACTGCACCCCATACAGAATGGTTCAAGCCCTGAAGAACTGCCAACAAACTGCAAGAGGCTGTATTCACTTCTGTTTAGGGCCATGCTTCTGCTCTGCCCCAGCAGTGCACATTGTGGTTTCCATATGCATCAAACCCTCGCAAGTGCATCCAAACCCAGAGAAACTCAGATTTGCCGGTCAGCTCATGATGTATTTTTGATGACTGGAAAGAGGGTCCCAAATGAAATTCTAGAGCTCCAAATCCAGGCCAACATTTCTAACAAAGGAATTTCCAAACTCTGCTAGCCACAACATCTGGAGTTACAGCAGTGGTTGCAGGGCCTGCTTATCAGACAAACAGCCTCACACAGCCTGATGGATAACTCCCATCTGCTTTGTCCATCACATCAGAACACAGAGCAGAGCAGTTCTGAGGGAGCAGTGGGAACCATACCCCGCTGCCTCTCCCCAGCATCTACATAGGGACAGCCTGCCTGAGTGACAGGTGCATGTGTGCAGTTTCCAGTAGGGACATGTGCCTGCAGCTCTGCTGGGTGCCTGGCTCTTCTAGATCCTTCTGGGGCCATTTATTTTGCACTCTTTTTTGCTACAGACTTACCTGCCCTCTTCCTGGAGGCTGTGAGGAGAAGAAAGGAAGAGAATGACCATGGCTGCTTGGTATATACATCTTTGTGGGGGATGTATAGGTTACTACAGCTTCCAATTTGGCAGAGCTCCCAGAAATAGCTCTTGCAGAAATACATATTCCTGAAATGACCTAAAAATAACCCAGTGGTAACCTGAAGTATATATAAAGTTGGAATATAAAAATGCAGAAGGGATAAAACATGTTGCTTTGCCTTTTCAAGGGAGAGCCTTCATGGGTTCCAGCCCATATCATGCCTCACCCTTCTATACCATGACTCTCCTGGTTTGAAGGACTTGGATTGAAAGCAGCAGAAGGATTGATACTGCCTTGGCTGAATCAAGAAGCACCTATGAATTTGGAGAAAATTTTTTCTCAGTGAGACCCTTATGAGATATAAGTTCTTGTGGGAACAGAGGCCCACTGCTCTTCACAAATATTATAGAGCCCTTGAAGCAAAAAAAACCAAACCACAACAAACCAACAATTCAACTCCTCTCATATACCATTAGCTTTAAAATTACCTGCTGTACAGAAATCGAGTTAAATTATCTTCAGCAGGTTTATCTCAATTATTAACAGCAGTGACTGAAAGTCATCAGAGTCCTTGACAGTCCCATATCCAAAATGAATTTACGTATATATCGAGAAATTAGTATGGTCAATATGGTAAAAGTGTTTCACATCTCCAGACAAAGACAAATGAAAATCAAGAATTTCTGTAGCATTCATCCTGAAGAAAAAAAAAAGTCATCTTATTGAATAAATTACACTTGAAGAGGCAGCAGTGTTTCTTTAATGGTCAAAGATTGATTCTCAGAACCAGAAGCCTGAACCAGAAAACAAAGTGCCTTGTTCTGTCTGCCCCATCCTGAGGGCTCTTCACAGCAGAGCTGAGTAAATAATTTGCAGCAGATAATTTACCTGCACAAAAGCTTTCTTTTTTCCACTTACTGAATGTCAGTACCTTGATTGTGACTTCCTCTTATTTATTTGTAATTCAAATTTACTTGTCCAATTCATTATCTTTCTTCTTTCCTAACAGGTCAGATAGACTGTGAAGAGTCTGCTACAAGTATTTAAGCCTGTCTGTTTAAAAGAGAGGTGAGTTCATCATAAGTAGCATTACATGGTTTTTTGGGTGTTTTTTCCCTCTATCCTAAGGAATGGAAATTTTGTGATCAAGGGAAAAGCTTTGGGTTGATAATGTAAATTTTGTCCTGCTGGATAAAACCGGAGGGGTTTTCCTCAAAGATTCAACCTTAGAAAAATGATGGTACTGCAGTCTCTGCTATCTGTGTGCAGAGCTGAAATGAAATCTTTTTATTACATTCACTTGAAATAATGGCATCTGCTACTCCAGGCGCAGTCAAAACCTTATTCACTAGCCTGTATGCCCAGGATCTAGAAAAATTTCCCAATGAACTTGAACCTCTGATGTGTTAAGCAGCGTCCCTTTTAAATGCACTAATTGCAGAACATAGATTGAAGAGAAATGGTCACAGCAGTGGTGGATGTAGAGTTTTAGCCTCTCTTTAAGTTCGAGGCTGTGGTACAGCTTTGTCATCTCAGCCCTGTGCTTCTGCTATATGGCAGTATTTGAGCGTTCAAACTTCAAATAATCTTTTCATGGGCATTCATGCAATCCAGGTTCCATCGCTCTAATGTCTGCAGAAAGTAAATAAGAAAAACCTGAGAAGTCTGGACAAAGGGAATTCATTTTCAAGCCACCAGCAGCACTAGTCTACTTAATGCAACCCCTGTCTTGGCCCCTGGATGTGAGAAATTATTTAAAAATCCAAGCAACAAAGCCAGAAACAAATTGGCATTATCTAGTCAGATGCTAATGGACACCAGCTCTTAATGGATGTTTGCTGCTATTCACAATGCTGTGTACCACCACTGCTTCCTTCAACTTACATAATCAGATATAATCAGTGAATATGTTCACGCAAATTTCAGCAGAGGATGGATTTCTGGAGCAGAACTTCACAATTAGATTGGGCTTTAACTAGAAAACTACATAACCTTTTCCAGAAACCATCACCTCAGACAGCATTTCTGTAATATCTAATTTCTGTAATAGTTTTACTGTAAACTCCAATAAAAATTACAAAAAACTTGAATAGTTTGGTTATTGTTTGCTAGCGCGCATGTATGAGGGATGATGTGTATGTATGTGATTTGGGTTTGAGACCCTAATAGTTCACAGTCCTGTGCCTGTGGGCTCTGGCTCATGGGTTGACAGACACCTTCCTGGAGGGTCAAATGCATCCAAGTGTGGATAGGCAGAGTTAAAGGCTGCACATGGCCAATGAATCTGTTCTGGTTTTGTCCAAAATCTAAATGAAGGGCCCATTCTGTCAGGCTGAAACAGTGCTCACCACTCCAGTGACAGTTGCCTCTGGAATCCACAGGAATAATTTTCTCTCCTTTTGTTCTTTATTTTCATAGGCCTTTGCCATTCTCAGCCCTGATCTTCGGTGAGAAGAACACACCAAATTAATATAAGAGGGCTACACTTCTGCAGAGCATGGCAGAATCCTGGCAGAATTCTAGCAGAAGCCCCACCTCAGAGCACCTCAAGCCTGCCCGGTACAATGATGTCGCTGAAGGAGCATCCCCCACCTGCCATAGACCTGACAACCTCTGGGACAGCATTGCACCAAGGACATGAAATATTCATATACCACACACCAGACCCAGCAGGCTGTGACGTCTCAGCTGTGATCCCTGAGACCTCAGCAACAAGACTACTCCGTGAGCTATTGCTTCCCAATGTAAAGCGGGGCTGGCTGCCTCTGGGTACTGACTGGCAGCTGAGAGGCTGTTGAAGAGCATCCCTCCTCCTTGATAGCACTGGCTGAACGATACCTGAGCTGGGAGCAAGAGCTGCAGTATTAGGATGAATTGCCCTGAATTATTCTTTGTGCGTCTAAGAAGGTGTAACTGCTATTTGGAAGGTTCATAAACCAACAATGCATCCGGAATATTAGAGGCAGAGAAAAAAGCCAACACTGCATGAACCTATATTTTAAGAGAGGTTTCATTTATCTGTATTGCCTCTTTTCTGAACCCCTGATAGAACAAACTTTCTTGGTAAAAGCTGAGGAGGAACGGAAAGAAACAAAGACCTTGTGGAAAATAAAGGAATGATGGGGCTGTGCGTGGGAAACAGTACTAAAAAATTCATGACAGCCATTTTGTTAAAAAATTGGACTATACAATGCTAGCTTTCTTGGAAGAATCAAGATCAATAAATACAAAGAAGTAAAACTGCAAAGAGCCTGAAACTGAGAGAAGAAAGCTCTCAAAACCTGACCAGGAGTAAAAGAAGAGGCACTGGAATTTTTCATAGAGGCATGTATGAACTGTAGGGACATACCTGAAAAAGACGTCGTGTTTTGCACATGGCTGAGTTTAGAGCGCAGAAGGAGGCTGTAGCCACCAACACCAAGTGAAGACTTTTGCTCTGGGATAGAAAGGAAAAAAAGTCAGGCTTAGAAAAGCAGTAGCTGTGTGGTAGCCAATTTTAAAGACCTACGGTTTAGGGCCTGTTTGACAGGCCTAAAATTAACCTGAGAAGCTCTATCTCTCTGACAGCAAGCTGAACAGCAGAGTAAGACAGAGAAAAGACTTTCAAGATACACCTGCAGAAAAGAGAAAAACACTTTGGAATGTGGCTGTGTCATAATAAGCCAGAATTTCTCAAAACACATCTGTGTTTTACACAGTGGCTTAAAGCTTCACATAGCAACTCAGAGTTTTATCACACAATAACAAGTTATTCTCTCATAACAAGCCAAGCTTCCCCATAACAACAGGTGTTCCTCAAAAACATGTTTTTGAGGACTTTCCCATGTCTTTCTCAAAGCAATTTCAGTCTTTCCCAAAATAAAAGAAGAGATGACTTCATACTTAGTCTAAGCCAATGGAATTGTTAAAAACAAGTATGTCCACCAATAGAATTGTAATGTGCTGTTTTCTGAAACGTATAAAAATCGTGGGTTTTCTCATGTCTTCCTGCATGAACTCAAGAATCTGTGTCGTTACTATCTCCGCTGGGACTACTACAACATAGCTGGAAGGAGTGCCATGTCTAGCTCCTCTTCCTCATGCTGCACAGCCCTGAGCTGCTGCACAGGAGAATGGTAACTGGAAGTCAGCATGGCAGCCATGGGGAATGAAGATGTACCAGTGAAGCACAGCCTGCCTGAGATGAGTGTGACATCGGTTTTGTGAGACTGTTGTACTCTGACTGGTGTCTAGGAGCTTGAGATTATTGTAATAATGACAATGCAGCAGATTGAATTTCCTCAATGGCAAAGGCAAGCAGGAGAGACGAGGGATGAGTGTCAGCTCAAGTAAGCAGGAGTGCTCAATAGTATAAGAAATGCCAGCCTTTGCCCTGCTCCTTGTTTTATTTTTAAACCACAAAAATACATCACTTGCAACACACAGGGTGACCAAATAAATGCAGGAGTTACACTTGAAATCCAAGGAAGAGATGGATATTTTTTTTTTCATGAAAAAGACCTCATTTTATTTGCAGCTACACCTATAAAGTGAGATTGAGGATGTTGTTAGACATAGGACACTGCCCATCTGGTGAAGTGTCTCCTGAGCTTGTAGGTAGGCTTCAAGGAAAGTGAACTGAGTAATTGCCTTTCCTGGGGCATCAAACACAGAGATGGGGTGGAGGGCAGAGATAGCAATGAAAAAGTAGTGTTGCACTGCCTGGCTGGTGATTTAGCAAATGTGTGTGTGTGTGTTAAGTGTGTCTCTGTGCACACCTTCAAATAGCCTAGAAATGAAATGACTGCTACAGTCTTTTTCATGATTTTTAAAGGACTTCTTTCTTGTGTGTTTTAGTGGAAAATTTATAGAGGACTAGGTAACAGTCAAGTGTACTCAACACTGGTGCCACTCTGCAGGCTTGGGAGGCAAAACATCCCCAACCATGACAGAGCCAAGAGCCCAGGTGAACCCTCAGCGCATCTCTCTACCCTCCTCCTAGCAGCCAGTAACCAGCACAAAAGACAAAATTAGGGTCCAAGTCATCCCAGCTAATGCCCAGCTCTCAGACCCTGGTGATAACCCTTGAGGCTGGGGGTGAGGGTCTCAGCTGGGTAGAAACAGTGCACTAAAACCACTCTCACTCACACAGGCTCCAGAGCCACACTGACTGCTTCAGCATTAAGATGGAAAGAAGTGGAGACTTTACACCAGAGTAACTGCAGCATTCTTTGTGATGCCCATACAGCAAAGCAAGAGGTCATTTGAATCCATGAGATTGGCATTTTTTTGTGGCAGAGTGCCTGGCTTGGAAAACCAGGAGGAAATACAGGCAGAATCTCTCAGTCCTGAACACTTTCTCCTGAAGGATCCTATATGCACTGGTGGTCCCAAAGTTGTTACTGTGTTCTTAAATCCTTTTCAGTATAATTGAACCCGATCAACATATGGTGAAGCCAAAGCATAAGCTGAGAAGCACAGGACTGACTCTTACGTATTGGGCATATCTTCCTTCCCCAGAGAGTAGGAAGAAGGAAAAGCCTTTATATAGTCACTGAAACTGGCTAAAAGTAGAATTGGTTGAAAAGGGGGATTTGGGGGATAGGTTAATACATTTAAATTTTTATTTCACCTGAATTCAGGAGGAGAACCAAATGTTCCATTTATATTTCTTTAAATTATAGAAAGGAAATTGTATATATAATTGTTTTGTTGTTAAGCTGTTGACAGCTTATGTGCTGATGACATAAGTGTTTGATGTTACAGTGTCAGAAGAAAAGGCTGGGGTTTAAAGTATTAAAAAGACTTTTTTTGTTTTGTTTTGCATAAAAATGAATGAATTCTTTGTTTCTCGCATTTTGACATGCTCTGTGGAGAGTGTATGCTCAGCAAGTCTAAAAACTTTCAGGACAACCTGTCACAGCCTCTAGGAATAGACTAAATAAATGTTAACCAAAGCATGAAATATGAAACACAACAGCACAAGACAGAATGAAGTGAAACTTTGCTCTGATTTCAAATCATGCATAAACAGATTCCCTTGCTGTAAGCACAGCAGCTGATTTTTTGTTGTTTCCCTCATGTTTTCCTTGTGTTTTCTTTTTCAGGGGAGGAAAAAAAAAAAGAGGCATCGCATAATATTTGACCTCCTCCAAATGAAATTATTTCTGTTGTTCTATCCAGACCTAATAAAAAATGAGTAGATAGAACTTCAGAAATGTGATATCTTTTGAATGTGTACTTTCCTCTTCTCTTTCTACCAATAATATTGTCTGGTCAGAAGGTACTAATAGCCCTCCATAGACGGCTTTAAAGACAAAGGGTCTAAAAGTCAACAGCTGAGTTCAGGACCAGCTCTCAATAAACATTTTCCAGCCCCTAAAAAGCCTTACTAAAGTATAAAGCCTTATATATAGTGCCTTTTTAAAGGAGATAGCTCTTGGCAGCAATACTGATGTCTTTCATGGACATTTGTGCATTGTACATCTTTTTCAAATTTCCTACAACAACGATATTTTCATAAATAAAAGAGCCTTGATGAGATGTTAGTAAGACAGGTTCTTGCAGTTGTTACTTCACAGTTTCAGTAAATGTCACACCTCCCAATATATTTCAGTCCCTGTTACATCCTGCCTCCAACCAGTTGTGTAGCACTGATATCATGCTGGAGAAAGGTTGACAGAAGGCATACAATGCTGATTTTGTAGCAAGTGCACTTACTTCTGTAGCCCACGCATTATTTTCAGATTTAAGTCAGCTGTAGTCAAGAGATCAGCCTCGCTGTCTCCTGAGGGGTTTCGTTCCATTCCCGCAAAACAGTCAGTGCTGCAGACAGCCAGGATGGGAGATAGGGCTGAGTGGACCCATGGCCAGATCCAAGGTGGCAATTCACATGCCCTTTATATTTAGAGTTCATATTAATACTTCATCAATGCAGATACCCAGTGTTTTTCTCCCTCCTTTGCAGGGCCCTGCAGTCCTTTGCTAGTCAACCAGCTGTCAGTGCACACAGGATGTGAATGAGATTTGAAAATTCAGTTCATGCTTGTATGAATTCAAGCAGCTTACAGTGCTATGGAAAACAGAGATGCCTTTCACTCTCCTTCCTGCACTCCCTGTACAAACACGCCAAAAATCTCATCATTTTTGGTGGCAGACCTCACTGCAACATAGCTGCACCTGAAAAAAGTAAGTATCACAGATGCACACTCTGCCTTGCAGCTTCAGCTGGGAGAAATGAGAGTCACAAGTTTCTGGAAATAAATCTGCCTCTCACTCAGCACCAGATAATCGACAAGTGTTCGTCCATCTGCCATAAGCAGTCAAACTGTGAGTTCACTGATGTGATGCTACAGCAGTGTAATTGACTGAGGCTTTTTGGACTGTGCTCCATGCCCACATGCTGGATCTCCCACAGCAGCATTCGAGGAGCGAGGGCTGGGGGGCAGAGGGGCTCCTCGAGACTAGGCTGATGGAGCTGGGCAGCAGTGGCATGAACGGATGGCTGGAGCAGAGGCACTGCTCGACCATGTTAGTGCTTTCTGCCAGCAGCAATGACAGAGAAAACTCTTGCAGCTGTCCCTCAAATCCCTATGCCATGGTCAAAACCATTTCTTCTTCATAGATCATCTGTAGTCACTTGTATCAGTTACTAGCCTCAGCACAGAACTTCTGCCTTAGGATTTGAATATCAATTCCTTTTGTCATCACTTTCCCCCCACTGTCCTCAAATGGGCACAGGATGAAGGTGATGGTAACACATTCCCTGTAGCATCCACAGCATCCAGGCAGTGTGACCCACAAGCTGGCAGAGCCCACAGCTGTGGCCATGAATGTCCACTCCCTTGGCTCAGGCGGTCGTGACACCCACAAACGAAGTCACCTTGCTCCATGAGGTTTCCCAAAAACTTTGCTGCTGGCAGAGGGACTGAGCAGGGAGGACACTCTTTTGTCCCATGCCAGCATAACCCAGCATCACCAGCACTGCATTTACCAGATCTGGGCAGCCCAGGTGAAGCCTGGCTGAGTGTCCCAGGCCCAGATTGTTAGCTCAGGGGTGAAGCAACACTATGATCAGGCGATGAAAACAATGTCACATTCATCACAGAGACACTAAGGAAAGCGTAGGGAAGATTACACAGAAGTTGTAGCTCATTAAAGGAAAAACATGCTGAGATATATTTATGTTGCTGTTACTAATAAAAGAGTCAGTTAACACAGCTTATTATGGTAATTACAGCAATGTTAAGAGAGATCTAGTAAAGATTACAGCACTTTAGTACACCATCATCATGGCTTAAGGGAAACATATTTAGGATTCCAACAAGGTGTCTCCCACATGACTGGCCAGGGGATAAGAAGAGTGGAAGATCCTTGAATAAGATGCCTAGACTGCTACAACATCCCCAGGTTGGGAGGAAAGATGTCAGTGTTGGCTCATTGAGAGGCACAGGATTGGCTAGAGAAGGCTGGGACATGGGACTGTCACTGCACAGTGGCCATGGAGGAGCCAGGGTGGCAGGCAAGATGGGACAGAGATGGACTGTCAGGGACATGGGGCCCAGGCTGACGATCCTGTGGTGAGCAAGCAGCTAAAAGACCTCTCCTTCATCACCTCCACCATTCTGTCTGATGCAGGGATCATGCATCAAGAAAGAGACTGTGAAGTCCCATGTTTGCCACATGTTCTGGCACCTCTGATAGATCCCCTACTTACATCTCCGACTTCCAGCAGCCGGAAGGAACTCAACCATAAAATTTAATGATCCAAGTGGGATTTGTCCTCCCTTAATTTATCCAATCCCTTTCTGATACAGAATTTATGTTTTCACCCCTGGAAGTGGTGCCACTCCTCTGCACTCAGATTTATGACAGCTTCAAGTTCAAAACTCTCCTGTAACCCTTTACACTATAAGTGCTGACTATTTGGTCCTATTTGATTTTGGTGTAGCCTGACTTTCCTGGTAGGCTGCTGCAAGAATTTGCCAAATTCTTAAAAATCCCAAACTCCTCTGAGCTCCCCACAGCTATCTGCATTTCTGCATGGCCCTGTGGAGGGAGCATCTCAGAGAACATCACCATGAAGTCTGCAGACTATTTACTGTAAAATCTGTTATCTAGATGCTTCATGAGGTCTCCAACCTTCATCACCATCATCTCCATGCCAGTGGAACCTTCACATCTCTCACAAATCTGGTTTGTCAACTTTGGGCTCAGAAGTCAGCTTGTTTCTGGGGTAAAAGAACTGATTGCATTGCATATAAATTCCATAAGGTCATGGGGATTTTGTCAGTGATGCTCAGTTCAGTAGTCCCAAACCCACTCCTCTGCTGGATTTTCACCTGGATATTGCTTCGCTAATAGATGTTTTGCTTTTCTTTGAATTATTTCTTTATTCAGTTTTCTGAGGAGCCAGGGCTGGAGAAGCCTAAAGCCATATCCTCTCCCACAGCTAAACTACTGCTCCAGACAAATTCTTCTCACTTGGACTGGCTCTCAGAGTCCCAGGGGCACCCACGACAGCACAAACTGTAAATGAGTTGATGCAGATCATGTTTTCCATGAAGGAATAACATGCAGATTTGGATTCACACAACCTGATTCCAGTCTCCTAAATGGAAGCACAGCATCAAACAAAGCATCACTCAGGTTGACTTGTCAGCTTACAGCTGATTTACGGTATGTGAGAAGCCAGGCCAGCCAACAGCATCCATTTCACCCCTTTGCAAATTTCCAATTACCCCTTTGCCGTGCTGAGAGTGAAGTGTCCTTTCTAACCTCAGTGTCATCATGTGGAGCTCTCACAGCCAGTTGCACTGGTTGTAAAGGCGAAATTGAGGAAGTTTGGAAAATTAAAGGAAATATTTTTACTTTTTAATTGAATTTAGAGAATTCACAGAAGGCACTGGGTGACATTTTTAGGAGCACTGACACAAACGAAGGCACGATGATCTGAATTCCTGTGTTCAGCACAGGCATTGACAAGCTACACAGAGCTACTCACTTCAAGTCTTGTCAAAAATTGTGGACAATGTAGTTTGCAAATGTAAAACAATTAGTTAAACCACAATTAACTTACTTAAGACTGTGCTGAGCACATCCTTACTCTCACTTAGCAGAAGTTATGGCGTGCTATCCTGAAATGTCACCACGAATACACTCCAGTCCAGCCCCTCGCTGGCTGCTCGCAGCTTTCCTGTCTGCAGTAACACACACAGGTAACATTCCTGAGTAGAAAACACAGACACTTGTGAGATCTCATGCAAAGTAGATGAGTAAAACATTCCATCCAGGTGACAGAAGTGACTGATCCTGGGGAAATATGTTTAAAACCCTGGTGGCAGCCGGTCCTCTGTGGGAGTGCCAGCCCCCGTCAGCCAGCACCCAATGCAGACATGATTTACATCCATGCTGCGTGCACCTGCACTTTTGGATAGAGATACCCTTCTGCTGAGGCTGCTGACACTCGATCCCCTTATCACAGGTATGTGGTGATCAGCTGGGTGCCTTCACTGTGTGCAGATCTGACCTACCCAGCAGAATGGGGAGCCAAAGTCAGCTTAAGTTTCTGCTTCTGCAGCCACATGCAGATACAGGGATCCACCACAGCCAAGTCTGGTCTTGAAAATTACTCTCCTTTACAGAGACAATTAAATGCCTCATGTGCAGCCTTGACATTAAAACATACTTCAACTTAAAAACAATATTTATTAATAGAGTTAAGGCTTTTTACCAGTTTATTTGGATGTCAGGGCTGAGCAGAAACCTCAGGACTGGCTGATTCATGCCTATTTCATTTTTCCTTTCAATCCATTTTCTCTAGAAAGGAGACATAAGCAGTGAAGCCAATATAGTTTTATTGGATCCAGTGCACTGCCACTAAAACAAATATATGTACACTCAGACCACTACACTTTTATTAAAACAAATAGAATTTAATTCACACCAGCATTCAATAGCTACAGATTTTGATCGGTGGTGGTTTTTTGTGGTTTTGGTTTTTTGTTTTGTTTTTGGTTTTGTTTTTGGTTTTTTGAGATTAAATTAAATCCTACCAATACTTTTGCTCAGTATGTTTTCACAATCAGATTCATGTGACCCAGGCAATATATATTCACCATAGGTAACACATTTTTATTAAAAAGAAATTTATGGAAACAAGGTTTCTTTTGAACATATAGAAACTCAAACCCATTGTAAGATTAGACCAGGAGGACAGGTGCAAAAGTCCTGATTATTATGTTTTTGTGCTGGTAAGAAGCACTTCTAATTAGGAGGTTCTTTTGACTACTATACTTGGGGTGATATATGTCTTCTCAGAAATAAGGCTTTTAGAAGTCAGTATATTGCTAGATAAAATATACTTTGTACAGACCAGCAGCAAAGACAAATATAGTGCACAAAGCAAAAACTTCAGTCATCAATGAATTACTGTAAATTCAAACAAGAGCAAGGGAACTAGGGCTTATACCTGAATTGAGGTGCCTTGCATACAAAGGTACTTAGAACTAGCCTCTGGTACGACAAATCTGAAAAGAGAAGCAGAAAAAAGCTCAGTACGGTAATGAAACGGAGTCATCATTTACAATAATGATGCTCACTTTATCACATTTCCACACCCATGCTTGTAGATTAGATTTTTACAGATGCCAAGGGGAAGTATATTTCCTTTTGTCACTAAATGCTTCCGCAAATCAAGCTTAGGTCTCCATGTGTGTCTAATAAAAACCACAGCTGTATGAAAGCCTTATTTTGCCCTACCAAAACCTTTCAAGTTCTTTATTAATTGTGATCTGTTCTTTGATCTGGAGAAGTTGTTTTCCTTATTCTCATCTCTCTGCTTCACTGTATCAGAGACCAAAGCAGAACTGTGGAAAAGCGCATGTAAAACCATTTACGTTTTTTCTTAAAAGCATTTTTCAAAAGAGGGACGGACCCTGCTCTGCAAACCAAGCCTTCTCCTCCTCAAAGGATAACACTCTGGGAAGGCTGTTGAGATGTGCCCGAGTGACAGTATAGTGTACATTTCTGTCCAAATCAGGAGAACATGTGCACTTAATTCCCATGGGTTTATTTGAATTTCTTTTCCTCTGCTTTTAGTAAAGTTTGGCAAGAAAAAAGAAAAAGTATTTCATAATTTTGCATGAAAATTAGTTGTAGCAGATCATAATGGCCTCCTCTGAGTTCATAGTGATAACAGGAATAAGGATGTAAGCCCTGCGACCAACAGAGTGGTGCCCTGACTTCATTCAGACCTGCCACAGTTGGAAACAGGCACATATACTACCACTGGAGCAAAATTTTGGTTGCTACTGGAGCGCCCCCAAGGCTGACAGAAGATATTTGGTTTATGAACATCTTGATGGGGTCTATGTCACAAGGAGTGCATATAAATTCACAGTGACACAGGGTGGTTTAGTGAGAGGGGCGTGCCCTGCTTTTCCCCCCTTGCATCCTAAAAGGCATTGTTTTGTGTTGACCTTCCTTCTGGAATCAAGGGCTCTCTCTGAATGTCAGTCAGGAAAGCATCATTAAATAGCAGCGGTAGGAGAGCACTATCCGCTCCATATGGGCTGAACAGCTGCTTTTGCAGACTTCACAGCCAGGGGAGCAAAGGATTAAGTTCAAGACCCATATCCAGACATCCTCTCCCACATTGTGCTGAGTGGCAGCACAGTGCAGGTGACAAAATGCTTCCACTATTTCCAATCCACTTTGTCCGACACCAACTACTTCTCCTTTGCCTCATTCCAGTGACAACATTTCCAGTCAACAGCTCAGCAGCTGTGTCTGCCTGTCAGGCTTCTTCTCCCTGCCAGCCTGGTGCAGAGAGAGGAGAAAAACCTGATCCTACTCAGAATGACTTTAATTAATACTGACATGTACCAAGCTGCAGAGGAAAGGAACTGCTGCTCGTTGCTTGGTTTATGTGAAAATAGTAGAAATAAATGGAACTGTCATAAAGTTGTAAACCATCCCATCTTCATGCCTGGGAGAAACGAATTGTGAGCAGCAAGAGATACAGGACTCATGGGGAGGCTGATGGACTACTCTAGCGCTGAGGCTTTCTCTGAAAAGCAGACTGTTTCCTAAATCACAGTGCCTTCTTCACATATAGACATGTGGATCTACTTGGGATACTTGGAGATAAGCTTTGCACAGTGAACCAGTAAATGTCACCCATGTCCTCACTGTATCATGCACTGCTCTAGAGGTGGCAGACACTGTCCCTCGGGTGATTTGGGCATGCCGTGCTCTGAATACTCTGACTCTGACTCAAAACCCATGTCTGAGTCCTCTCAAGAGCTGTTCATCACCTGCCTCACACCTGCCAAAGGACTGCAGATCTGTGACCTGGAGGCACATACACCTTTGCCAGGCCTGTTAGAGGCTCACCAAGGCCAAATAACTGTACTGTATTCCTGAAAAATGCAAATAGTATATGTTTTTCATTTCATGTAAAGCTCATAGAAAGTCTCTATATCAGTCCAAGCCATCTCACTCATTCGCTGATCATGCACTGGCCTTTTAAATGTTGTTGTTAAAGCTGTAGCATTATCACAGCTGTCTATGAGGGCAGCCTTTGGATATTTCTACCTGCTTATTGACAGCTTTTCCTTTAATTCCTCTGTAGCATTTATTTCCTCCCAAAAATGTAAACCACAGAAGAGAAGAATTTCTTATATCCTGATGCCTAAAGGTAGAAAAGGATTGCTTTTTCTCCATAGAAGTGTTCCTGCACCCCAGGTGTCCTTTAGCTTAAATGCAACAAAGAAATAAAGAAATAAATGGGATGACTCTGTATGATGGGTCAGTAATGTACGTGATTTTCTTTGCAAGAACTAATATCTAACCTGACATACAGGTCCAGTATATGCTTAAAATACATCCTATCCAAAGAAAATTTTATCCCCAAAAATCTCAAATCCAGTATCCTGTGAACCAGTTAAAAATAGATGCTCTATGCAAGAGATTTGTAGGTCAGGAGAAGCTTATCTGTAATCCCTCAAGGAAGGATAAATCCTCCTGTGGCTTCAGAAAAGTCCAGTGGATTCCTCTTGGAGCATATGTTGGTTTGTTATTCTTCTATGAACCTGCAGCTCTGGATTGACACCAAGTACTCTTCTGTGTGTCATTCTCACCTTTAACTCCTCGAAGTAGCTCTGTCTTCCAAGAAGCAAGTGATATAAGCACTCATCAGTGCTCTCCCAAACTCAGAAATAAGGCCAAAAGCAAAGGAAAGGCCAAATTCCCCAAACCGTTATTCACTTTTCTACGCCCCCATACAGACTGTGTGAGTGGACTGATGAATTCCTGTAAAGTGGTCAGGAATTACAGAATCAGATCCTGATGGCAAGTATCTATACACCCTAAAAGCAATAGGCACCTCCCACCATACACCCACTCCTTGTATCCCTAGACAAAGAGTCATGTACAGTGTAAGACTCTGGATTCTGTTGCAGCACACAAGCCAGGATATCTTCTCTAACTCTTATTTTTAATGCAATGGTTTAATATCTTAAAATAAATCAGTCACCCTATAGTGACTTTCAAATGGGCCCTTTGATCCTGAAAATGCACTGTGAATGATAAATGATCTTTCCCAATATTGGTAAAGTAAAATATGCCTCTTCTTTTCTCCTTTAGCTCTAGCCAGCAGCAACTGTTGGCTGCTGATAGCTACAGACAGTACATTTCCCTTTCAGGAAACAAATATTGTTTTATTTTGTAGAAAAAAATATCCCCTGTAATGTCAGCTATAAAGTACAGTAACTGGTCTTCAGCTATACATTGAATTATACACACCTAACTGTATTGGAGAATATAAATTCATCAGATGGCGCAGGCCAGAGGGCTTGTGGAGTGGAAGGGATTTGTCTCTTGTCCCCCTCCAGGGAGAACTGTCACCCCAGCGCTGAGATATTGCTTGAGTGGTGACTCTCCAAGGGCAGAAAAGGCAGAACTTGCTGAGTCTGTTTGCGATGTGCTTATCTATTATTGACATTCATATCCTGTAATAACTCAGGGAATGAAAATAGAAAATGTGCCCACTCAAAACATCTTTGGATCCTGAAATGACAAATTTCTACTTCAGGGAAGAGACTGATTTGGTTCCTGCCAGTCCAGTCCCCATAGAAAAATACCTTGCTATCTTCTGTGGTAAGTTTTTGGAAATGGACATGATTGTGGGAATGTGTCAGTAAACGTAAAAGAAAATCAAAAGCAGCAATAATGTCACTGACATGGCATTAAAGCCTGTTCAGCAGCGTTACATCATGCACAGTGATAAAGATGATATTTTTTGTTTCCTAGTGTTTACTATTTATTTTTCTCTGTTTCTGGGAGCCTGGTTCTATTACCTTTCTCCCCATGACACTCTTCTCTAACCTTTTCTTCCAGCTCCTCTAAGTACTGTAAGGTGCCCTCTTAGCAGCTTTTGAGCAATATTTCATATCTAGCCACCTTTGTGCTGATAAAGCAACTTTAGAGTTAAATCTCTTTTTAAACTGTATTGGAACAGAGAGAATAAAAACTGGCATGGAATGTAAAAAAATGTACTTTTTGAGCTAAAGAAGCAGGTTAAGTTATTGGGGTTTCTTAAAAACATTTTAAATACATACATTCACTGCTCTGTTTTTCCATTATGGCTTGCATTGTAATTCCTAATCCGTGTCAATCTTGAACAGCTAATTGCCAGTTAAAACACAGTATCGTCTCTTCAAAATGAGGAGTCTCCCTGCCTTTGCTAATGAACAGCTTTGCCTGTTTTAACTAATTCTCTACAGTACTTTTTTGTGGTTACTGCCATTCTATTTTTTTGTATTTCTCTCATCAAGTAAGCCTTGTTTTTAATAGTTTGGTCAAGAATAACAAAAGTTACCTGATACAATACTTCAATAAAATAATGAGACTATTTCATCTCATTGTGCCTTTTTTGGGAGTTTTGTTCAAAATGCCAAAATATGAATCTCATCAGCATGACTTGTGTAACATGGAGTTCTTCGGTCACTAATTTCTGCCAAGTCTACCTCGCTAGTTCAGTGATTTTAGGTTAACGTTGAGATCAAGGCCTTATTGCTTTTAAAAAGCCACTTTTGTTATAAACCTATGCATCATGTTTATTATTTTTAGTCATAGAATTTTCATTAGAGATCTGTGGCCAAGATCTATACATCACTCATTACATGATAATAGATACATTATACTCGTTATAAATCATGCAAATTTGGGGACAAATTTCACCTGATGTAGTGCACAGTATTAGCTCCTGAAATGATAATGTTGGGTTTATAGCCCCTGCATCTGTATGGGTGACTGGAGGTGTAAGCTAACACAAGGAGAAAGACATAGTATACTTCTAATTTCAGCCTATCCTTCTCCATCTTAATGCAAACAATCAATCATTATAGAAAGAAGCATGATACCAATCCTTCCCCCACTGAGGTCAAGTAGTGACTTTGAAGTGAGAACTGAGTTCACTGATAGAAATGATTGACAATTAGTGAGTGCTGTGTTTAATTGGAATGAATGCATTTGATTATTTAGTTTCCAATAAAGCAAAAAAAAAGTGTACATAAATCCATTAGTAATGAGGAATCTTTGGTTATTTCTTTGTTGTTATTTTTGATGCTCAGAAGTGGGTCACTTGGTATGTGCATAAACAAAGAAGATAAATGGCTAGAAGAGGAATGAATTTTCCATAACCTGATTAAAGGGTACGACTGGCTCCTCAGAGAATGTTATCATGCTTAATGATTTTGTTGTTGCTGCTCTTAATGTGTCTAATGTTTGCTGTTTTTAGAGAATCAAGAAAAATGTTAAAAGGTTACTCCAGAAGGGAGCTGTCAGCCAGGAGGAGAAGAAAGCCTTGTTTATCCAATAAATTTTCCACTGGCAAAGAGAAGAGGGAGAGAAGACCCCTTCCACCCTCAACCCATGGTGAAACCTCACTGGATCTAAAATGAGAGGCCAGTAAATTGTCTGATGTGACTCCCAAAATCCTGATCCCCTAACTGCAGCCTAGCTGGAGCATGTATGGTTCAGCAGTAGGCACACATGGCTTCAGGTACATGCCCACTGGCAAGCTTTGTATGTGCTCTGGGACTTGGGGTCAGGGAAGAAATCTCAGCAGCCTCAGTTTAGACATACTGCTACAGACCTGAGATACTCTATCTTGCAGCAACCTCTCTCCTGGGACTGGATGTCATTGCTGCTGGGAGCCAGAGCACCCCTATGCTGGACATGACCTGACTTTACACACATTGTGTGACCTTGAGTGCCTTTGCAATCTGTGCCTAGGAAACCAGCCTCAGTGTCTTTGCTCCCTGCCTTCCTGCAATTCATGTATGACAAGAAACATGTCTTATGGCAGGTGTTGCTGCCATGTCCAAGATGCAGTCCTGGCACTCCCCCCAGGTGGGCTGCACCCCCCAATCCTGGAACCTCTTGCAGGGAAGAGACCAAGAATGGCCTGCTCTTAGCCCAACACGCCATTTGGTTCGTGTCCTGATACAAATTCAGATGTGGATGTGTGGATGTTCCTGGATCCCTCTGATGAGATACAGCCTTTGCAGTCTCATCAGTTTTCTGGTATCAGCATCTCCCAGCTGCTGCAGAAAGTTCGCTTCTCTCCCAGCCCCTTGATCAAAATCCAAGTGTTCCCAGGATGGTGTGTGCTGTTTTGGCATTGGCTGTGCAACTAAACTTAAAATACCAACGGGTTTTATAATTATTTTAGCATGCTGCTAGTACAGTTCTGTGCAGAGCAAACTAGGAAAGGGAGCTGGTGGATGCTAGGAGATCATAGCAGCAAAAGTTGAGAGAAGTTGCATTGACAAAGAAAGGACAGTTCCCCAGCTTGAAGAGCTTTCTGCCTGCCAAATTGTGAAAGTCTGGTAAAGACATATGGGGCCATGAGAACCCTTAAAAGAGAAGATGCAAAAAACATGTATAATATGATATGAAGGCTCCTTTTTAGTGTGAAACAACAAGCACCTTAACCACAGCAGCTGCTATTAATGATCCTAGAAATGACAGGTAGGAGATTGAGGACATTAATAATACACCTTTGAAGGATAAAGCCTTTATTAAGAGAAAATTAGCAAAATTAATTCCTAGTATTACTCAGTAGTTTGTCTAGGGTCATACAAAGGTTGAACTTGACTTCTTCAGAGACAATACTTTTCATGAATCTGCATCTCCTTAAGAAAAGAATCCTTACTTATTTCTTGCAGATGTGTTTGTGGTTTATATAGCTACTGCCATAATATCATCAAGCTGGTCTTTGTTAGCTCAGGATCCTTTTCACATCGCTCACCGCTTCAGTTCCCATAACAACAGAATACATTTGTAATATGGAAACTCGGCTTCTCTCAATTCTTTTGGGTAAGCTTGTTTTCTCCACTTAAGAGAAGCTTGTAACATGCTCGAGGCTTATGCAAACCTGAAAACTTGTGTAGTTTAACACAGTAGGTATTAAAAGTGCTGATGAAAAGTGCTTAACTTTCCTATTTAAACAACATCTTCAGGTGAAATGTCAGTTTCAAACGCCTGCAGCTTTTGGCTTTGGTAAAGCCAGGGGTTGCTACAGCATATCTGCATTTTCTAATTAAGATATGAAATACATGTTTTTGAATATGCCACAAATTCATTGTGTGTTTATGAAAACACACAGCTGTACCAAAGTTGGTTAGCCTAGCAAGCTTTATCTTCAGCCTATAGCTCTTTCTCTGAATTCAATACTGCAGGCACAATTTAATGCAAACCCAATTTATGACTTAATGCTCCAGGGACCATAGTAGGAGATTGTTACATTATTCTTTTCTAATCCTATTTGTGTTTTAATTTGCTAAGTCTGTAATGAGGTGCATGCTTTGAATAGATTCAAGATCTTTCACATTGCTTTTGACTTTGTTTAATATAATAGATTGTATAGTTTGCATTCAGAATTGAGGTGTTCCAGTCAGTACTATCTCTTCATTTTCAAAACTAGAGTGGATAAAATTATGTTCTGAAAGTAATTGTATCCATGTTTCCTTGTTTATCACTTAATGGTTTATTTCCTGTTATAATTTTCTGTTACAGTATGTGAGGTCACAAAAATCAATTCTTGGTGGACTCTGAGTTGACTGTTTGAAATTACTCCCTAAAACACTCTGAAAAATTTATGGAGAAAATAAAGCACTGGGTAGTAAGCAGCTGGCTATACTAATTCTTTTGTATTATTGCTTGTCTGATTTTTTGTGCTGTTGAAACTCTAGTAAAAACATAGAGGAATGGAGTAAAATATCAGTTACATGAGATACTCAAGCGATGATAATCAACATACCTCTATTTATGCCAATGATTTATGGTGATAAATCTATTCCAATACACCCAGAGCATTTTTGTTCTAAAATTTGTTGTCTGGGGTCCCAGTTGTCATTCATCTACATGGAGAAGATCATCTCTAGATTTTAACTTGGTTTTCATTTTGTTTGAAAGAGAAAAAAAACCTCCATCAAATATTTTATTTTCATGATCATATTATAAAACATACCATACCACAAAAACATAACAGTTTAGAAAGGTAAAAATTTCAATGCCCTGCCACCAAATGAAGGGGAAAGGGAAGGGGAAGGGGAAGGGGAAGGGGAAGGGGAAGGGGAAGGGGAAGAAATAATGCCACAGTGACTTGAATTTAAAAAGGACTCTTATTTTCAGACAGTAAGCAGTACTAATAACATTTCCCTAATTGCTTCTCCTTGCTGTATCATACAAATCTGTATCCTGAGTCACCCTCCTCCTGTAATAGCCATACCAGGAAGGAATGAGAGTTTTGGTTCCAAATGCCTAGTCAGAGCCATTTGGGGTTTTTTCCTCAGCTCTGACACTCTAGGAATCTCTATTAAACTCACAAAATGTAGCTGGAGCAGCTACAGTGTCACTGACACAAAATGAGCTGTAGGCAGACATTCTACAAAGTACAGGAACAGTGTTCACATTGATGTTCACCTTTCAGTGTTTGGTACTGGTCCATGTCAGTTCTCATCTGGATGAACGCAGTGAGGTTCATATACCAGCTAAATGCCTTCTTGAAATACCATCAACACTTCTTAATTTCTCCCATGTTTTCCTTTGCTGGATACAGTTTTGCCCGAATGTATGCCTTTGGGGGTTCAGGCAGAAGTAGAAAAAAAAAAATCCAGAATTTTATCAGAATCAAAAGACAGGGTTAATCTTTTTTAAAATGCATCCATCCAAGACCCGGAGCCTATTACAACAGTACAGCAGAATCATGCCTTATGAGTTGCAAATGCAGGAGTCCAATAGTTGGAATAGTGAAAGCTCTTGTAATTTAATTTCTTTTTCAAGTATGCTTTCTGTTCACTTTCCACACAATCTTGAGGACTAATAAATCAGAATAATGGAAAGCTCACCAAAATCTTGCATCATATTAAAAGCTGCTCTTAATTTGTGAAACGTCCACTCATGCCAACAGATTCTTCAGTTTCTTATTTCATCAAAGTGAGCATGAAGTAACTGTAGCCTTTCTCAAATTTCAGAAAAAGGAGAATGAGGAGTTTGGATTCATATCTCTGGCTCTGAGCAGGTGGGTGCTGGATCAACTGTTCCAATATCCTTATTTTCCATTTTGAATGCAGATAAAATCTCTCATAAACTTGATTTTGGTAGATCCAGACAGTGGGAAACTCATAAGCACCAGTGAGGCCCTACACTGTCTGACATACTTAACCTCTGAGAAAACATCTGTGGGTAAAACAATACCATCCAAGAAAACTCCATCCCCACCCTTGATTGGTACTGAACACAAAGCCTGAAACTCTAGTAAATAACTTATAGGTAAACTAAAGTAATCTTTATTTCAGATGGTTAAGAATGGGAGATGAGTAATCAGAATAGCTCTTGGTTTGATTTGTTGCAATGTACCTGCTCCCACTCACACCAGGTAGCTTCCAGCAACAATACTGATAGGGAGGACACAAAAGAAAGGTATATGGGGTTTACTTGGGGGATGAAATAGCATAGCCACAGACATAA
The DNA here is from genome assembly GCA_013399895.1 of Serilophus lunatus. Taxonomy (NCBI): domain Eukaryota; kingdom Metazoa; phylum Chordata; class Aves; order Passeriformes; family Eurylaimidae; genus Serilophus; species Serilophus lunatus. The sequence continues at coordinate 1,729,821 of VXBA01003768.1, read as the reverse complement.
TAAATTGAAAACACCAATTTTAGATAGAGGATTTTCAGATAGTAATCTTCATAGACCATGAGTGGGGTTTAGAGTCCTTTCTGATAGCCTGGAGAATAATTTTTTTTTTAATTATTGAGGTTTTCTGACACCAGAACTGGTGAAATCCCCCAGCATCACTTCATTGAATCTTGAGAAGAATAAAAACAAAAATTAAAAACAAATCATGCAAGCTGTGTAGTGACTGTGTCCAACAGACATGACAAAACGGCTTTCGCAATTGGAGCAGGATAGTTCTCAAGAAGGGCTGCTGGACATGAGCGAGGGGAGGAGCCCACCATTTTCTCCCATGGGAGAAACTTAAAAATGCCACTCATGACTAACAGTCACAGCCTGCTTTCACTATCCCCCACATAGTGACGGGATTAAGAGCACTGGATCTCCAAAAATTCCTGTCAGACAACTTTAAAGGGTTATGTATCACCCAGCATCCAACCTTCGGCTGTATGTACTGCAGGCAGCCAGACCCCTACAGCCCCTTAACATGGCTTCCCAGGGAAAGAGCATGGAAGCTTCTGAAGTGGTTCTTTGGTGAAAATGAGATGCTTGACAACAAGAGTTTAATGCTGGAAACCTTTTCAGTTTCCCTCTTCCCTAAATGCATCAATATTGCTTCCCTAGTTTGCTTTCACACAGAGTCACACTCTCTACTCTGCCCTGACCTAGCCACATTGAGAAATTAGATAAACTTCCACATGAGTCCCTCTTTGGACATGACTAACACACCACTGGGACCAGCCTGTGCCTAGCCAGTTGCTTCACAGCTGTAGAAGGTGAGAATCTGAATCTTCTTAGCCAGATAAAAGAGCTGAATATGTATTTCCCACTCTCTAGGTGAGTACTCTGCCACCAGACTTAAATAAAAGCAGGACATGCTGCACTTTTCATATGTTGTCATTTACAAAAAAAGCATCAGGAGCTACCCCTCTTTCTTCTAAAATTTCCAGTGAATGTCAGAATTGTCACTGTGTTCACTTCCTCTGCAAATTCCCAGCGGACTTAAATACACCCAAGGGTTTTAGTCAAAGCAGAGTTCAGTTTCTGTTGCTCAGACAGTTCTGAGACAAATGTTGAGCTGCTCAAAATGGAAAACACAACCTGTGGGGCAAGAATGGAGGATATGTACTTTACAGTCAGGTGACATGCAAGCAGGGTTTTAGAACTTGTATGTTGCACATGAAGATGAGCTTCATCTTACTTAATATCAGCCTCCTAATCATGTGGCACTCCTCAGTTATATTCACCATGACTCCTCCTTGAGGCAACAGGGAGAGATGGGCAGAGATTTCCCAGAGCAAACTCACTTACAAAAGAAGACTCAGCTTTGCTTGATGCAGGCACCTCAGGATGTAGTTCCACTTTTCTCTGGAATCAGCAAAGATTTAAAGCTCCCTATCCTTCCCCATACACACTTGCAGCTCCCCTTGGCTGCCTTGGCCACCACAGTACTTGCAGACTGCCTTTCCAAGATGGGACAGTAAAATCCTGTAAAGCAAGTCAGATTTTCCCATAGCACTGCTCCTGTGAAGACTAGGTTTAGTTGGACTTACTTTTGTTAATGAATTTCCAGATAGGGTGGTTTTCCATGATAGTAGCGAAAAAGCGTATAGGAGTATGAGAGAAGGACGTCTCTTACCCACTAGTGCCTAGCAGGCACTTATGAGAGGACACGTCTTGTTTATTGCATTAAAAGCATTAAAATACATCTGTGACTCGATGGTTGTCTGAGTATAGCAACGAGCAACTGTGCAGTGACAGCACAGTCTGTGAAGCCTATGGAATCCTGTGTTCAAAGAACAGAGAGTGCCAGAACTGCGGGAGAATCCCTGTCACCTGGCAGCAAAATACAGGTGCAGGGAGCTGCAATGCTCATTTGGCCAGCAAATATTTTCCATCCTGAGCTAAGAGGACTGCAGTGTCCTTCCCCTTCTCACCCCAAAATTAGTTCTGCCCTTATGCTCTAAGTTACACAGCCCAAGAGCACAGCTCACCACCACTCATTTTCACTCACACTTCACACCAGTAAGACACCTCCAATCTGCAGGTCACAGCAGCTGAGACTGCTTTCACAGCAGGCAACCAGTTTTCTGCAGACTCTGGAGAGACAGGCAGGGAAGCATTTCCATCAGTGAGAAAAAAAGAATTCAGTGCCCATAAGATAAAATGTGTTCAGTGGGTAATATGGTGTCTGCATGCTAAAATACCTGGAGGTAATTAGACTTCATGTTTGCATATGCCTATTGCTTTGTCTCAAGTGTATTTCTCCTAAAAGCATTAAATATTTTGTTATAACTCCTTGAAGACAGAAAGAAACCATTTCTCCACAAATAAAATCAGATATTTGTGTTTGTTCCTTCATATAGATGCCTGTAGGAAAGTGTGAGTGTACATCTATATGTCTCTATTGAACATAATAATGTGCTATAAAGGTATCTAACCTTATAGTGGCTATTAGAAAAACAAAATGGAAGGAGGACAGCTGTTGGTGCTCTTTCCAGGAAGCTGACAGTAGGGGTTGACCTTTACCATGGCACTAGCATGTATTAGCCAAAATAATACCTTAACAGTTTTTTAGTACCAGACTATATGTTCTGTAATAAGGAATAGCAAATGTTTAATCATAAATATTTTAATGGCTTCAGGGATTCATGGTATTCAATGACTGTGTTAAATGATAATAATCACATCTGGTTTATTACTATAGTAATTCAGCAGCTTCTCTTCAGTAGTTATTTTTTATTATATGTGCTATGCTACTGTCATGGTCATTTATAGTGGTAATATTTTAAAGTGGCTCATTTGTTTGTTTAAGGACAGTTTCACAATATATTTCTGTATTAATATACATTTTGTACTATTATTTCCAAGCTGCCACTGGAAAATTGATCCTAGCCTGTTACGATGAGAGGGGCTGGGACTGATGCAGAATGCCAATGCTGAGAGCAAGTGACGGTGCAGATGGGTGGTGTACTGGTCTCCACTGGGGCTGTAATTGCTGTTGAGTTTTATTCATAAATGAAGGGGTCTATTAAGAAATAGTTAACCAATAATAAACATGAGGGCAGTATTTGAATCAGGCAGAGCACAGACAGAAAAATACCATAGCTAAACAGTCGAAAAGCGACTGGATATGGCTATTTTACAAATTATTACCCAATAATACTCCCATTTTTTGCATGCAAGTGCACTTAAACTGGAGGGACTTTTAGTAGGGAGACAAGGGAGAACTGATTGATTTTGCTGATCATTTTATTCAGATAGCTGCCCACTCTCAGTCACATGAGAGAGGTCCCGTTTATCTTAATGGGATCACTCATGAGGGTAAAGTTTTGGAGGATCAAGCCATATATCAGCACAAATGGAAAGAAAGTAGCAGAAGATAGTTATCAGATTAGAGGATGGACCGCTCAAGACTGAAAAGACCTTCTCATCATTATTTCCTCACCTTGGAATTGTCATTTTCTAAAACCTTGTTTTCCACAGCATGCTGCACTTCCTGGACATGGCATTCTCAGGGATCTGGGATTCAAGTTATTTCCCCGGAGAAAGTGACAGCAGAATGCAGAGTACAAAGGGATGGCTTGGAGGATAGCATGTGTGAAGATGTGGCAATCTCTTGTCAAGCCCTAATAGCACTGGTAACTACCCCCACTCTCAGCAGCCCAGCCTTGGAAGGTTTCTGTTGAATTTAAGAGCAGCAGAGCAGCTCCTGGACATGATGACCTATATCAGAGTTTGCCCCACATATTGAGACCTTGCATTGCCTTTATAGCTAGCACAAAATAATGAGTAACCATGTTCATGTGAATGATATAGATAGAGGCAATTTGTGAACAATGTCTGTGAAATAAAAACTGGTACAGCAAGCGTCAACTTTCTGAGCTCCCATTTTTTGCTCCTTCCCTCTCTTTCCATTTCCTTTCCTACTTTTAATGACCTGATGAAGGAAGCTCTATTTAGTTCAGCAAAATCTCTCCACTATCCCACCACACAGGATGTATCGAATTCTTGCAGAGAAAGTTAAAAGGAAATTAAAGACAATTGTTAGTGCTTCTTTAGTGCTCTGTTTTCCAGTTGGTTTGATTGGTTGGTGGGCTGAAGGTAAATGGCTTTTATGGTGTTGAATGATGAATGACTCTGAAACAGTCTGTAACCAGAAGTGCCGACTAACATGTTGCTGATTTAACTGACATACAGGGTTATGTTTGTATAGAGTCACTTAAATAAACATGTGTTAGGCTGGAGCCAGCTACACCAGCCCTTCTTCTTGACTTCCCCTCCACCCTCCATTTATCACTAAAAGACAACGATTTGATCTTTTGATCAGTCATTCATTACATTAATTAATTCAAATGTAATTATTTTAAATGCTTCTCCATTGCTGAGGGTACTTTGTACAGCACTTAAAACACACCCATATTGGAGGACAAAATTAATCCTCAATAAAAAGATACACTCATCAAACGAGCTTCTTCGAGCTAGCAGTCCTGCAATTTCATCCTGCAATTATCTCCTTAGCCTTCAAAGCAGCCTCTCCCTAAATGCTCAGGAAAATAGATGGGTCCAGCAGCTTGACAGGAGGAGTTCAACTGATTCCAGCTCTTACAAAAGAGCCAAAGAAAATTCTTCAGAGAAAAAGCTCTTCTAGGAGACCTTCTCTTTCCTCTGCTCTTACTTACCTTTGTGCAATGTTTCTTATTTTGGGACTTTTCTGCAATGCTTCATCAAACCTTTATTCCTTTTTAAGACTTTTCTGTCTCCCAAGTGAAGCGCAGAAATAAATTTCCAATCTAAGCTTAAAAAAATATATATACTGGTATTGAAACCCACACTTCTGTGTGATTATAGTGGGCAGGTCAGTGTGCAACAGTCTGGTTTTAACGTATAAATCAGAGAAAAGTGCAAAACAAGGATAAGAATCTAAGTAAGGGTCCTTCCTTGGGGGAGGGGTAGTTCTTCTGCTTGGCTGTGGGATCTCTGACTGACCTAATACTCGGCAAGTGTTATTTATTGTAAGACTCAGGCAGGCTTACATTTTAATAACTCAGACATTGGAAATATATGGCTACTCAAAGTGCCAATGTGAGATAGCATCCATTATAAGACTAATTTAGGCACACAAGGATGTATTACTTTCACATGAAGGAAAAAATGGAATTTAAAAATTCTATCAATTGCATTTACTGTGATTTTTTTCTAATACTCCCTTTGTTTATTACCCATCACTGTGCACTGGTAGTGAACTCTGCCTCACCACAGCCAGTCCCCAATTTCCATAGCAGCATTCCACAGTGAACACTGTCTATCCAAATTAGAGAAAGGCTGGATAAAATAGTGCATTGGTTTGTTCATCTAAAACATCAAACAATATTGATTGATTTTAGTACTTTAATACTGCAGGTATGAGCCACCACTAAGCTTCTCCCTGGAGTTACTCACTTGATGAATAAGGTCGTCTGTTTTCAGATCATTGCTGCCATACAGACCAGAGAATAAACAGACTTTCCTAGAGTCCATCTAAGGATTTTTAATGCTCTCAGTTACTAGATGCAGTAAAGTCTCCTAGGCATCTCTGAGATGCTAACCCACACCTAAGCCTGCAGAGTATTCTTGTGAAGGATTTCTTTACTGGCTTCCTAACCCTAGGTTACCTGGAGCAAGCAGGCAAGCCGGCAACTGGCTGCAGCACTGTTTGAAATCAACTGCTGGGGCAGAAACAGAAGGGATGGAAAAGAATGCTCTGCAAAGCCTTCCAGGCCCCAACTGCCTTCACTCTCCCCTATATCCAGCTGAACTGGGAATCTCTGGCAGCCAGTGGGAGCTTTATAAACTTATACCACCTGCTTCTCATGCCTCCATGCTTCAGATGAGTCAAATGGAAAGGAAATTCTTAAAAAAGCACAGGGTGGATTTGTGGTGTAAATCAAAACTGGGAGCAAATCACTGTAGCTACTCATGAGAGTTATGGTTTAAGACTTAAGTGTCTGTTTTAATAGGGTGGTGTTTCATTCTTCTTTTCCTTGCTTGCTGAAAACACCCAGATGGCTATTGCCTTATTTTACACTGAGCTTGCTTTAAAGATGTTAACCCATTCCATAGAATGAGATTGCTAGTGAACTGCTTCTGCCCTTCCCCTCTGTTGTCTGAAAAAGGGCCTCTTGCACTGGGAGACCTGAAGAATTGCGGACCATAGCAGTAGCTGTGGCATTTAATATCTTGTTGGAGGCGTGACGCATTTAGCACACCCTTGTCTGGATATTTGGATTCTGGAGAACACTGTATGTCTGATTTCTATCAGGTCTAAGCAATATCTCATTGTGGGCCTAAATTGTAGGACAAAACCTCTTTAAGGGAAAAGGAAAATGAATACCACCCTCTATAAATTAGCTGAAACAAACAAACTAGTTGCTCAAAGTTACTGTACTCCTGCCAGGAGCCATAAACTAGCTAGCTGTGTTTGAGAAAAGTAAAAATTGTTTTTCCTACCGTGGAATAAACATTCTCTGGGTTCTATTCCTAACCACAAATGGCAAATGTATGCAACTATCTGAGAACCAAATTCTGCTCACTTTCCAAATTCACTCAATCTCCAGTCCTGGGAGATTAATTAGCTCAACAGGGAAGCCAACACTGAAGTCGGAATAGAAGTGTTTTTTGAAGTAAGTGGTGTTCAGTTCATCTAAAGAAGCTGCTCTGCTGAGGCCAGCAGAAAAATTTAACCTAGATGCTCCTGTTTTCTGGTTTTGCAAGTAAAGTCTTGATTTTAAGTAAGAGACCTGAGAAACAGATATGATAATCTTTTAAGTGAAAGAGGAAGCATTTATCTACCTCTAGAATTAATTGCAGAGATTTCCAAACAAACCTTAGAAAGTGAGCACACGTTCACAGGGTGTACACAATATACATGTGCTGTGGAGAATGATTTTTTTGGTTTTCCATGGCAAGAGCTAACATTCTAGTCCAGAATTCGAAAGAGTGGAGGGATTAGATCATCACATTCACCACTGGGAGCTACTGACTGATTTCACACAGGCTTATGGCAGTGAGACCCACAGAGAACCCCAGTATTCCTGCATGCCCCTTCACATTCAGACAAAGGCAGTGAGTGTGTAATGTGCATTTTCATTGCAGTAAGAATGACAAGAGGAAGAAGTTGTGTCTTCTCCATTGTTCTTTTAAATCATTTGATGTTGCCTTGGTTGTCCTGACTTCACAAAGAGGTCTTGAGATCCTTCTGTAATTACAAACACATCTTATCAACAAGTCCTGCATTCACATCCAGTCCATGGCTTCCTCCCAGCTGGATCTTCAGCCGTGCATGGTTGAATTCTTGAGGCTTGACAAAGTTCACTTGATCTCTCTCTCGACCCTGCCTTACTAACTAGTTGTTCAAAAAGCCATTTAAATGGTTTTATGCCTTTGTGAATAATTTTAAAAACAAGGTACATTACCAGAATGTTAGAAAGCAGTTGAGATATTGACTTCTTTTGAAAGAGTTAGAAATAGATCTTGATCTGTCTAGGTACCTTTGAAAATTTTCTTCACATTCAAACACTTCATAAGCCAAAATAAATATCAAAATCTAATCCACCATGTTTAAACTTAAAAAGGGTATGGAATTACTTAAGTTACTTTTTCAGCAGATCTTGTCTGACAATTAGGTCTTGCAAGAAGATGTTTTCCCTGCTTCACAATATTCTTCTCAAAGTAGTTGGTCTTACACTAAAAAGGAGAAACAAAAAGACCTACAAGGAATGTAAAATTATTAAAAAAGATATGTCTTGTTCTTTCCCCCCCCCCGTTCTACTTACCATCATTCCTTACGCTTTCCAACATTTTCAGCAATGCCAGAATCAATTTTATCATTAGCCTGTATAGTCTCAAACTATATTAAAGAAAATCTCTCTCAACAGCAATATATACCGGCATTTTCTTCTGATTCTTGATCCATTGGCAAACTTGTCAACAGTTCATTGCGAATAAGTCATTTCCCTTTCAAGGAACCATTACTTTATCTAGTGCAATGTGGAAAGCAGCAAACTAGTATGGATTTCAGGGGGAATTTTTCAATCCAAACCGAGTCTGGAGGTCAGCACGTGAGATAGGTTATTTGATACCACAGGATAAGATACTGGCTCTGCTCTTTCATGACATGGCCTCTAACCCATTGCTATCTGAATAAAACATGCCCATTTTCAACATGTATTTCTTGTCATTAGGCTTCCTTCCTGTCCCTGGGCTTTGTACTCTGCTCTTTACAGGTTTCTCGGGAAAGAACTAATACAATACGATTCCGCAAAGCAGAAAAAAAGTTTCTGCACAAGAAATATTAATTCCTGGGTCTTACACTGGGGCAGACTTCCAGGTGTGGTCATTCTGCCTTCTGACTGGTATTGCATGCAGGAAACTTGGTGGTGGTTGATGTGGGCTGCTGGATTTTTGTCAGGGGAACAGATGTGTATTAGACCCCTGATCTAACCACAAAGAAAAAGTTTTAATGTCTTTAAAAAGTGCCCAATTACCTGATTTTCCCAAGCTAGGTTGACACATTACCTTATTCATGAGCTATCATTTTCATCCCAAGGGCATATAAACTGGGTAGCAGGGAAAGGCATATTCAACTGAATAATTGGCATTCAACTGTGCAGAAAGAAAATTGAATGCACGAGGTCCAGCTGCCTCAGACTGGTTCTTCTGTCCAAAACCCAGCAGATTATATCTTTCTTTCCTTCTTCCTAGAATTCAGTCTACAAGGAGCAGGAATCCTTCACATAAGACTATATAAGAAATAAACCAGACTAAATAAAAGGCAGAAACATGTAACAATGAAGGTAATGTGGGCAGCAGGGCAATGACCTAATGACTTTATCAAAGGCTTACATTTGTCTTTTTGGGGGGGCTGTGGTGGGATTTTAAATTTTTGAATAAAATTACAGCAATGTATGAGAGATGGATAGTTCTGTACATCTGGTGAGTGACTGCAAATAAAGCAATAGTATTTGTCATAGCAGCATGTTAGCAAATTCCTTTTACAATCAGCTAGCTATAAATCCTGACAATTTACACATAATCATTTAATGTATACCAGTATAAAAGCTTTTGTACCTCTGTATTACTCACTGTAATCTGTCTGGTCCTTGTTAGGACATGTTAAGTTCTTCAGTACAAGCACTGTCTGTACTTTGGATCCTGTACAGCAATGCACAGAACATATTGTTGGGGTTCAAAAAGGAAGTGATTAGTATTTTCCCTATTTACAGTCCTAGAAATTCCAATTGATGCCATCAGATTCTCTCAACTAGTCTCTGATAGTGCCCAAGCATACAACTGCTAGTTCAAAAACTTTTGGCCATGACAGAAAAGTTTTCAGCAAGAAGCACTGGGAACTGAAAACCCCCCCTAACACACTAGAATTTCCATAAGCATGAGATACTCCTTTCTGACAGTGAAGTACAAATCTTTTTTACACCAGCAAGAGGGATACTCTAAGTACGTTACTTAGAGTTGTGTTACTGACCCTGTCCTTTATCTAAAATTGATGTTACCACCAAAACACAGTCTTCCTAGGAATGAAGCTACCCCTGACTGTTTTGCTGCCATGTTCTGTCTTTCTGGAGTAGACAAGTCACAGTGGACCAGCACAGGGACAGAACGAATTTATGGACAAGAATGTTAAGGGGAGCAATATGATAATGTAGGGGAAAAAGCTCCATCTTAAGAGCATAATTCAGCAACCATTCTCTACTTCTGGTCATTCTGCAGAAAGCCTGTGCGCACAGCTTGATCTGGTGCTCATTTCACTCTGCTGTCACACTTTTCATCCAATGTAAGAGTGCTTGAGTACACAACAGTATTTGTTGCAGGACGGTGCACCCTCCTGACTCTCTGCCAGGAATGGTGGTGAACACATGTTCTCTCCCAGCTAACACACAAGTTGAGGTCTTGTCAGCAAACTTACACAAAGATAGGAAGAGCACAGATTTTTCAGGATCTCTGCAGTGGAGTGTTTTTGGTTTTTTTTTTTCCATAGGCCTCTGAATGTTCTGCTCTAGGACTATGTCTCTAGACCTGTATAGAGACGATATTCCAGAGTCCTGAACTCTTCTTTCCATCCTTCAGTAATGAAGCTTATAGAGGGAAGATGCTGCTACCAACAATACATATTTCTTTGATGAGTCAAAGCTCTGCATCTGTACCTGCAACAACCGCTGTCTGCTCCCATCCTGCACAGGGATGAAGAGGAGAGGAGGGATCAGGGCAGGAAACAAGTGTATTTTCTTCTGGGAAGTCTTTTCCAATGTGATTAGTTGGCTTGGGGGCTTGAAGAAGCAAGGCAATGAGCTAAACTTCAGAAATCACAGAGAGCTGAAGGAGTGATCTCCAAAGCCAAATTTTGGTACAACATTTCCCTGGACTTACCTGGATAACTGGGGAGTTCAAAAGCCTGTGAGCCAGTTGTGTGTGCCAGTGAAAGTGTGCACTGTGCGCACTGTGTGCACTGTCACTCTCACTAAGGCACCATCAACCCCACTGCGTCTTTGTCTCTCTGTCAGGATTTTGATGGCAGGTTCAGTGATAGCATCGGGTTAGAAAGAGAGCTCCATGCATTGGTAATTCAGGATAGTACCCAGTTTGAGAGGTACCCTGGACAGTACCAAGTCTTACAGGTATTCTGGATCTCCCCAGTGATATAGGCACCATCAAAACATAAATATGCCCTTCCAAGAAGATAGAAGATTTTCAGCAATAGGAACCTGAAATCAAGTTCTAGAAATTATTTGTTAGACAGCAATTTACACATGCTTGAATAATGTCTCCAAAGTAATGCAGATGCATCTGAAATTTTTCCCATTAGGTGAATATTTTCCAAATAACTGATCTGGGAGTCAGCCCTGCTGGAATCAGCTCCCGTGACAGTGCCAAAAAGCAGACTGACAGCCTAAAGCTACAGCCCTTCTTTTAATGGAAATCACCGAATCACAGTCTTCAGAAATGTGCTTCACTTGTCAGATTCTTGGAGGATGGAAATTGTCCAATATAAACTGTGCTGAGACCACAGTTTTGCAACATTGGAAGGAAAAAATAAAGTCTAGGATCATGCCAATCTTGTAACCACATCAGCAGTACAGTGGTCTTATTTAGAAGTGCAAGTCTGTGGCTGTTTTGTCAACCCAGGGGAGTTTCTCCAGATTTATGTCTGCATACCTGAAAAGATTTTGGAATGAAATCTGTTGAAAGAAACAGAGGAGGACAAGGATGTTCAAAGTTTAATTTATATAAACTACAGTAAACAGCTAAAAATTAAACTAGACCCTGAAACAACCCTAGTCAAACCCTCTCCTTCCTTATCCTTTTCCTCGTGACTTTTATTGCAGGGCCCTAGAGAGGACTGGAGAGTATGCAGTGATATGAGTTTTAACACTGGAATGTAAAACATTTTCCAAATGGGTGAGGGGGGAAAGTTTTCTTTTAATGTGTTCCAAGAACAGACCTGAGAAAAATGCCTGATCTGAAAAGGCCTAATGAAGAGCTAGCTTTTCATTACAAGGCATATCCTTTGAAGTGGCAAAAGTGTATGTGATTGAGGATGTATTTTTGTCACGGCTGCCTTGGGAGTCACATATCCTGTGATCACTGTATTTTATTTTTTGTTTTATTTTAATCTATGACATTTGACATTTTGAAGGGTTTGCATGTGGTAGACATGATGGTAAACATTTGAATCACACTAGGAATATTGAAAGCTGCCAAGTCAAATACCAGAGCTGCACGGGAGGCTGAGACAAGAGAGTCTCCAGTGATTTGTCACTGATGATGGCACAGGGGTCCATGGGCTTTCTTCTGCCTCTGGGTGTTTGGAGTGGGGCAGGCAATGCCAGAGACTTGTGAAAATTTAAAAGATTTTACCAAATACTGACAAGTGTATCTAGTCAAGAAGAAATTTTGCCTATGATTTCCTAGAGGAAAACAAGCTATCGTGAGAAATGACTGTTCTTTGTTTTTATGCATTTATACATCTACCTATACTGAAGCATTTTCCTATGCCCACTGAGTGCATTTGCTGAAAAACTGATCATAACACACCAGTCATCTTTGAAAATATGTCTATTTTCCTAATATTATTTCGGCATGTGAAGAAAATCCCTGCTAATAAAAAAAAGCTCACAAACGGTTTACATATGCTACAAGAGCCTGTAGGTATATCAAACCTGGCCCTATGTTTTCCAAAAGTAAATAGTTTGGATTTAGAAATAAATAAATAAGTCATGAAAACTTGGCCAGTTGAGGTTGAGGATAATGAGAGGGGATACACAGAATCTCAGAGGCTTCTCTGAGAAATGATTTCTTAAAACCTAGATTTTGCTAGCTTCTCCGAGCTTCCTGTCTCCTATTTTATTTGGGTTGACCTCAGCTCAGGGAGCATGAAAGATAGAATGGGCCTTTCCTGATCAATGCTTTGCCCCGGACTGAAGAAGCTGATGGCTCTGGACTCCCAGAGAAGAAATGATTTAGGAGACTCCCTCCCTGGGGAGCTTAAGGAGGCATGGAGAGATATTGCAGAGCAAGCAGGGTGGGAAGGTGCCTTACGCACATTCCAGCCAGTGTCTTCCTAGCACAAGCACAACACACAAAACCTCTCATGTAGCTATCCACCACCATCTAGACAGCAGTTTGGTTTTGCCCACTGCTGTTCTAACTGAAAAGTCGTTTCAGGATCTCCCTGCTCTGTTGATTAGGACTTTATTCTAATTTTCAGACTACATTTATTTGTAAGCAGTGTCTAAACATTTGTTCTTGTGCCAACATGGCCCTAAAACTTAAAAAAAAAATCTCTTCTCCCTTCATGTTGTTTACTCCTGATGTATTTATATAGAGTGATCCTATCTCTTCTCAGTCACCCCCTTGTCAGACTAAACAATTTCTCTCTTTGTCGGGACAGCCTCATGGGACATCCACTGGTCATTCCACCCTGTGCTGGTCTGAGGGTGTCTGAGGGGAAATGAGGGTCTGAGCCAGTACCTACCAGGGCTGCACAGAGGGAGACAAGGTGGTTTTGGTGGTTGCCTTCATCGTCTGTCCTTGGGTAAGACAAACAAAAATGTCAATAGGAGGGAAACTGGGGAAGGGCTTTACCTTGCAGTAGTTGCCCTGTGGGACTGGCCCAGCCTTGGAATCACTGTGGCTCAGCTGTGCTGTGTAGAGCAGACCAGGTTTTCACCACAGAGGGCTACAGACCCACAGAAGAGCATTTTTTCTTCGATCAGTGGATGAGCTGCAAATTCACACCCTAGTCCACAGTAACTCCTTTCTGCACTTGCAAAGTACGTAAAGAAGCATGATTATTTCTTCCATCTGTCAAGAGGAGTAACTATCTTTGTTTAAACAATTTTTAAAGTAGTGCAACAGCTACAT